>WBMW01003691.1:0-320050 GCA_013396635.1 Penelope pileata | reverse complement strand
GGGGGCAGCCTGCTCAGCCCCTCCATGCGGCCCGGCGCCGTGGACCGCGGCTCTCTCATGGTGAGTGCGGGGCCGTGGGGTCGGGGGGAGCCCTGGGAGGGGGCAGCGCGGCACCGCGCGTCCCGGGGAGGCGGGGTTTGGGCCTTGGGGGGGTTCCCTGGCGTCACTGCCCCGGCCCCAGCCCCAGGGACGTGTGCGGGGGGGTGAGGGGTGTTAGGGACAATTCCTTCTCCAAGGAGCAGCCAGGCACTGGCACAGCTGCCCAGGGAGTGGTGGGGTCACCGTCCCTGGAGGTGTCCCAGAGCCGTGGAGATGTGGCACTGAGGGCCATGGCTCAGTGGGCATGGTGGGGTGGGCTGGGGCTGGGCTGGGGGAGCTCAGAGGGCTTCTCCAACCTCAGTGACTCTATGATGCTTTCCTGTCACGGACCCTTCAAAACTGATCTCTTGTTTAGGAATCATTTTCATATCAGTAAGCTTAGTGCCTTTACACATGGGCAGAAATAGGATGCAAAGCCAAGCCATATATTTTCAAAGTGAAATCCCTTTCAGTGTGTGCCCTAAGGCTCTCAGAACGATGCTTCTGGCCACAGTACAAGGCTGTGCTGTGTTTTGATAATTCAGAAACATCACAGAATCACAGGGGTTGGAAGGGACCTCTGGAGACCATCCAGTCCAACCCCCTGCAGGTTCCCTGCAGTATATATGTATATATATATATAGTATTTGCTTCTGACTGTCTTTGTCCCTGCAGTGTGGCCATACCAATTACTAGAACAGCAATAGCCCTCACATTTTTAGGAAAATAAGATGGTGATCCTGGTACTTACAGATGTGTTTCTGTGGGCAGTATTGGTGACGGGTGGGTGGTTGGGCTGGATGATCTTAGAAGTGTTTTCCAACCTCAGCGAATCTATGATTCTCTTTGGTGTAGCTTGATGCATTTCAGCCTTGGTGGCAAGGAGTGAGAGATCTGGCTCATCCCACAGTTACGTGCGTTGATCACAGCTGTACAAAGGAGAGCGCAGGAATGGCTGCTGCCCTAAGTTCAGCGTGCTTGTCCATGAGAAGCCATAAGATGAAAGGCTGTGGAGGTCCTTTCATTTGGGTGCTGATCCATAAATTTTAGATGTACTTGTCAGTTCTGATGAACTCTGGAGGATGTAGGGGACTGAATGCTCACTGTCATTACCTTCCTTGCTTCTATGCAGTGTTGAGCTAAAGTGGATTAAATAACTTCCAGCTCAGCACTGAGCCTCTCTTTGTTAGTAATGCTTTCTGAGGGATTTGGGGGTTCTTGCTGACTTTTAATTTGCTGCTGTCTTTCAGATGGGACACCCGGGGATGCCGCATTACCCGCCCATGGGGATGCACCCAATGGGCCAGAGGCCGCCCAACATGCCCCCAGTTCCACATGGCATGATGCCTCAGATGATGCCTCCCATGGGGGGCCCACCGATGGGGCAGGTAAGCCAATCTGACGATATCTTTTCTTCTTTCTTCCAATGATGATGTCAGGTCATCCCTGCTGGTGTAGGTAAGTCTCACACGGTGGCTCACAAATGAGAAGGTTGATAATTCAGGGTGTTCTGTGCTACGGTTCCTATCCATGCAGAAAACACAGAAACTCCTCTAACAGGTAATTGGTGCACTTCATTTGGAGCTGCAGGTATAAATAGATGGAGGTATGAATCCATTTTTTTTTTTTTTTTAAATAAAATGCTTATTGCTAGCTTTGTTTAGATTTTGAAAAAGTAAGAATATTGTCTTAATACATACTGGAATCAGAATGTTTTGGTTCTTCTCAGATGTAGAAACTGTAGAGATCTTGTTTCTTTAATTCTTGGCTAACTGTTATCTCCAAGGAGATGAAAATTGTGGGGAGATACAGGGAAGAATTAAGACTTGAGTTTTTGCAGAATTCTTTCTTGAATCCTAGAGAGCGAATTGTAGTTGTGCAATACACTGTTGTTGTTAGTGCAGTGTGCAGTCTGAAAAATTAACTTGGCCATTCAGATCAACCACTGTGAAACTGGGTTGGCAGGTGCAGTAGCTAGAGCCATAGCTGTGCTTTTTGCACATTTAAAGCTTTATTTTAAATGATGAAAAATCCTTTCCTTTGTGGTTTCTGAG
This sequence comes from Penelope pileata, assembly GCA_013396635.1. Classification (NCBI taxonomy): domain Eukaryota; kingdom Metazoa; phylum Chordata; class Aves; order Galliformes; family Cracidae; genus Penelope; species Penelope pileata. The sequence goes on along the minus strand of WBMW01003691.1, from coordinate 317,918 downwards.
TAATATTTGAACTTGTAAAAGAAGCAGTTCTCTTCCTGGTTATTAAAAGTGCTCCAGGAATGCTGCTTGTGATAATGGCTTGTCTAAGTAGAAACTGGGGGTTATTGACTAGGGTTGGTGTAGACTGGGCAGGTCAGAGGGTGACAGGAGTGACTGATGCTTCGAGAAGAGCCTGCAAGGTCAAGCTGGCAGCTCCTTGTTTTCTTTTGCAGTACCTTGGATAGAGCATGTGGTTGAGTTTTTTTCCACTCGTGTAAAGACCTGAGAGGAATTTCCAGCTTATTAGGGATGCAGAAATAATGCAGTGGTAAAAGATGAGGAGGAGCTGACCATTAGTATGGTAGCTAATAGTGTGAGTTTTTGTGCGTGCTTGGTAGACCTGAATAGCGGTTCTGTTCTATTCTTCTGCTTAGCAGGTGTGTTTTTTTTTTACGTATTCCACTATTGTTACTCATACCATGAGTATTTTAGTCTACAGTATTTTAGTGAGCAATAGAGGTGGAAAACTCAGGAGTTTTTGGTAGATGTAGAGTAAAAAGCTACAGGTAAATGGCATGGTGGAGAGGAGGCTCAGTTATCGTACGGCCTCGAGGATGCAACAGGACAGGGACGCTCTCACACCAGAAGTGTGACAGTGTCAGCTCACACTGGCTTGTTTCCTTGGATGATAACCTCTCTCTGCCATCGGTTATCAGATGTATATATGTGAAACGTTGCAGAATGGAATGTTCTTGTAGCTTTTTTTCCTCCTTTCTGAGGTGAACCACTGTAGGGCAAGTGACTGTTTGCACAGGTAGCAGCAACAGCAGTATGACCTGTCAGCATCATTCAGAGGAGGGCTTTTTTTTTTTTCCCCGTAGTGAGCTAGCATCACACAGAAACAGAACAGTGCTCAGGGCTTCTGCAGGACCTGGGCCAGGGCTTTTAAGAAGCTTCACAATCTCGAGCCCCCTTAGTTGGAAGGAGCAGTGGGGCGAGAGTGCTTTCTTCTGCTTTTACAGGATGGTGAGGAATAGGAGGGGCCACCTTCCAGTCTTTCCTTCCTCTTCCCTCACACTCCCAAGAAAACCTTATGGATTGAGGGTGGAGCAGTAGCCCTACCTCATACAAGAGATGAGGAGAGTGGTAACCTGATGCTCCCTGAAGATACAGGGGGAAGGGGTCACTTGGCCAGCCTGCCAAGGACGGTAAAGGTAAAGGGGCATAACTGAGAGGTTGAAAGGAAATGACTTCTAGAGGTCTGTCTGGGATCAGTGGCCAAAAAATCATATAGGAAATGACCTAAGTTATATATTTTATTCCTTTTGTTACTTTTTTAAAATGGCTTAGCAGTTCTTACAAGCCAAATCAGCAAAAAAAATAAAGGGAAGCGTGCAAAATGTTCGAGTTCCAGTAGAATTGTTACATCCTTTCAGTGTCTATCAGTTCAGTGCATACCTTCTGCATAACCATGCCTTTGGGACTGACAGCATAAATATTTGAGCAAATGCTAGGTTACCTGAGTTGCAGTTTTGTGGCCTTTTTCATCTCTTCAGACCACCCAGCAAACTCAGGTAGAAGTCTGTAGACTCAAACTTTCCATTTCTTTGGTACAGCATATATCCCCGTTGCCAAGTTCACGTTGTGCATGGTTTAATGTTGTGTGTCTGTATCAAGGGTCTTGTCCAGATGTTTAGGAAGACAAAGTTCAGAAATGCTTTAGGTTTTGATGTTTGAATTTAATAGCTCTCTTCATCTTGAAGTTATCTGCACAAATTCATTCTTCTAATGTCCCTGTAAAGTGTTTCTTCCCACTTGCAGAGGTAAGAGGAAAGGGAGACAGGTTGAAAGCTGCGAAAAATTGTGAGCAGAATTAATCTAAGACTCTTGAGTTTACCTTCCCTATGTGTAATGAATTCCATGTGGCCTTGAAATTTTGCAGAGATCTTTACAAACCTTTATTTTTCCTATTTTAATTTAGGATTTCAGTAATAGATTATCTATCAGATTATGCATTTTATTGTTGTTCTTTTGTAGTCACAGTGGTTATCTTCTTAATATTTCATATCTGACTTTGGAATATTGGAGACACGTTACTCCTAATGTCGATTTTGTAGGAATCAGAGTTCTGCAAACTTACTTCTGTTGCCAAATTCTTAAAAGGTTTGTTTGGATTAAAATGTAGTAATTTTAAAACAAACAAACAAAAGAATTGTCATATTTAATGTTGGAAATATCACGAAGTATATTGAAATCCTGTTTGATTATAGATGCCTGGAATGATGCAGTCGGTGATGCCTGGAATGATGATGTCCCACATGTCCCAAGCTGCTATGCAGCCTACAGTTCCGGTGAGTTTGATTTCACTTTTCTGTGTTTTAAAACATCTTTGTGTCTGTTGTTTTGGTTCAGCCTGGGTATGTCTTTGGTTTCTTCAACTGAATTATGAAAAAGTTATTGCTGATCGACATATGTAGCTTTTTTGTCAAAAATAAGTTCCCTGTGAGAGGTAGGACTAGTGATACTTGGTGTCTCATGGGTTTTCTTCACTCTTTAAACTCTTCATTGTAACTGCATCTGCTTTTCCCTTAAGTCCCTCTGGATTCTGCTTAGAGTAAGTCTTCTAGCACCCTGGCCTCCTCACTTGTCCCTTACCTTCCTGTGGCTTGGAAGGAACCACTGTGTGCTCTGGTTGCCTTGTGGAAGGGCTAATTGTCTCTCCAGTACATTTCTGATCTTTATAAAACTTCCTTAAATTTGGTGCATTTGAGATCTTGAGCGAAGCTGGAATGGATAAAAAAGATATGAGGAAGTTATCTGGGTGGAAACGGAGAGCAAAGAGTTAACAGGCACTACAGATGAAATCTTTCTGAAGCAGAAAGGCTTTTAACATAATTTTTGGGAGGTTTAAGGCAGCTTTAGGAGAGCCACTTTAAAAGGGTTCTTTCCACTTAAATTTAGAAATACATTATTCATCTGCTAAATAGTAAATGTGTTCTGTGCAACCAGATGTATGGTGTTCAGCAGCTCATCTGCCCTCTGGTCCCTTGGGCCTATTGCTCAGTTTCAGCCACAGTAATGAGACAAAAATCACAAAGATGCTAAGTTACTGCAAAATGATTAGAGAAGGTGCTGTTGGGAAAAGGACAGGGGGTCACAGTGACACGTACTGGATGTCTGAGCATCCACGCTAGGGAAAGGATGTTAACTACCTCGAGTGGCTGGCCTGTGTCAGACACCTGCCTGCTGGTTACACGTGTGCTTCTCACTGCTGTTCTTTGTTGTTTCATGAGGTGTGAGTGCATGTTACAGCCTCAGTGTAGTCCAAGTAAGGTTTAATAACCTCTGAGGTTAATTCATGGGAACTGTGCTTCATTAGTTTGTGCTCACCTAACTACTTACTAATGTGCTAAATATTTTAAAAGCTCCTGAGTAGGAAGGATGTTAGTGATTGTCCTCCGTCTCCCATCCTGAAGTCATTGGGGATTTCTGACAACGGATGCTTATGGAAAATTTTGGAAGAATTTCAGACCTTCAGAGATGAACCTTAAAATGCGAGAACCAAAGGAGAATTGGAAAGGGAGGGAGAGAATCAGTGCTAAACAGGAGACACAAAGTACATTAGTGCCTTAACTGGCAGCACTTACGTTCGTAGGCATACCCACTCAGAAGAGCTGATTTCTTTTCATTTACAGAATACATTTTAGAATCCTAAATGTTATTGGTGGTTCATTCGCCTGGTTTAGTGCTACCAGGTAATATCAAACCTCATTGGTCTGTTGTGATCTTTCTTTTCAACAATTTTTTTTTTTAACAAATTTTACTGGAGGAGTTTTTTGTTAATAAAGCTCATGGCAGAGATCTTAAAAACAAAGTGTAATGAAGGGTAAACCTACAAGATGTATTTTTTTCCTGTAGAAAAAGAAATTGTGAAAACTCTATTTGCATTCTGTTCATCTTTTTCCTTAGTTTGAAAGAATTTCAAGAAAGGGTATCTGTAAGAGCTTTGCTTGCAAGCAGTTTTATAAATGCAACAAATTGAACAGCCATATATTGAAAGGCCCATGGTTTGTTCTAAGGTTTAAGCCACATGATTATGACAGAGGACAACTAAGTGACCACTAAGCTCCTCCTGCAAAAACTTCAGCATCTCTTCTCCCTCCTCCCCCAGACCTACCTGTTTGGGAGATAAAGATGGGTAGTGGAGTGATGGCAAGAGACGCTCAGAGCTGTTTATCCTGTACACTGCCTTCTTAACAAGTAGCTTGAAGCTTCTAATTGCTTCTTTAAGGAGCAGTAATAACTGCACGGTGATGGGAAGCCAGGAGTCTGTGTTTAAGACAGTAGAGCATTTTGCTGCTGGAAGCACTTGTTTGGATAAGTACTGCATTTATTGATTTAATTACAGTTGCACTCGGTGCTTAACTATCTGTTGATTGTTTCTGCAGCCAGGGGTGAACAGCATGGATGCACAAGTGGGTAAGTACAAGTTCTTTGTTACCATTTCGAAGTATTTCACCAAAATTAGGTGAAGTATCAAAAAAAAAATACTTCTCTGTAAATCATAATTTATCTTCATTGATTCTTAGAAAAACATTCTGTATTTTCTTTTAAGCTTTGTTGTGTTTTTACATAGAAAAATCAACCAAACTTTTCTGATTTTTTTTTTTCTGATTAGGTGTAACACCTCCTGGAACTCAGGTATGTGAAAATGAAAATTTTAGAAGTCTCTAATAGAAGTGTGGTGGTGTGCAAATGTGGCTTTACGGATTTTAAATAAAACCTTATATTTTTCTTTCTTCCTTACAAGGAGCTTGCTGTTCTGTCTGTGACTTAAGACTTCATTAAACTGTCAGTCTGAAATTGATGCTCAAATTAATAGCTCCTAATGCTTTTCTTCGCTCTGTCAAGTACATATGGTTTTCATGATTTTTTTATGAGCTCAGTGATTTTATTTAAAGGAGTTGAGCTTGAACTAAAATAGAAGGCGTGTTTTCTGCTGTATTTCCATTAATTTTGAAACTTGGAAATTAATTTCTTTCTAGTTCTAGTGTGCATGGCAGTTTCTTGTGATGTTTTGGGGTATTTTTAACCTTCCTGATCAGCATGTGAATTACAGCCTAAGTACCTGTGCAATCTTAAAGCTGTCTCTTTTCAGACTTAAGTCTTTCCAACTGACTGAAGAAGAAGGAAAATTGTTCCTTTTTATTTTTCCTTCTTAGATCTCCGCTCCGTAACAGTGAGCAGTTTATAAACAGAATTTTTTCTTACGCTTTCTTACATCTTACATTTATTTTTCTCTCACTGAGAGTTTTGTTATCAAACACTTCAGAAGAGAATAGCCTTCGCAGTTACCCATAATCAGTTTGAAAATGTTGTGGTTTTTGAAGAATTGTAAAGTACTGACCTCAAAAGAGTGGTTCATTCACCACTTCATCAATTCTGCTGCTCCTTTGTAATTTAGCCTAGCTCTTTTTTTCCTTCTGATGTCTTGACAGTATCCAAAATGTGCTCTAAATTGTATCTCATAGCACCTTGATGACAATAAATAACTTTCAGTCACTGTGGGATTTCTATTGAGATTTTTGTAAATATTAGATTACTTGTTTAGGAGACCTTTAGTTTCTAAGATTGGGCAGAAAATATTTTGCCTAGGTAAATAAAAGAAAGAAGCTGTAGAAATAGTCATGGGGCTTTGAAAATGCAACGTAAGTTCTGGTCCTCATCTCCAAATTTGAGGACCTTAGTTATTAAGTCTTAGCGAGTATCGGTTGTCCTTTTATTTCGATGGGACGGGCATTCTGCGTGATTGGCCTCTCTTTGGAAGGGTTGTTTCTTCTCAACCCCATCCAGTACCTGAAGCTGAGATGGTGGACAGCTAAAGCTGAGCTTTGGCACCTCTGGCTTCAGGAAGTTTATATAAGCAGTCAAGGAAAAGCATTAGGAACTCTGAGTTCATGCCAAGCTCTTGAATCTCCTTGAAGGAATTTTTTCTTGGTTTGGCAAACATGGCAGTGCTTGGGGGGTTATGAGCTGTGCTTTCTTTTCTGATGGCAGTTGGCTGCCTTGCGTTGCTGAATGGGAGGGAAGTGAGAGACTCTTAACAGTTTGTCAAAACCAAGAAGTTTCTTGAAAACAACACTGACTTAATTTTGCTTTGATTTTCTTGTGTTGCCTTTTCTTTGCTACTGAATTATTTAGTATATTTAGTATGCAGGTTGAAATGAAAACCCCATAGTAACCAGAATGTCTTTTCAGAGCTGTGTTTTGTTTCGCCCTCAGACAACACACCCTGTGGTTTGTGCAGCTCAGCAAACCGCCACCACCAACAGTTCTGTCAGCGAAGAGCACTCTAAACAGGTTTATCTGCTTTCCGCTTGTATTGATTTTTAAGTGGCTTTCAGTAGCATCTTGGTCAACAATTACTGTTCATCGTTAATGTTATGTTTAATTTCCCTAGAAATCTACGTGGACGGAACACAAATCGCCTGATGGAAGAACGTATTACTATAACACTGAAACAAAGCAGTCTACGTGGGAGAAGCCAGATGATCTCAAAACACCTGCGGAGGTAAAAATCCAATGAAGATTACTGCGTGAGTTTGTGTGAAGGCAAGAGTTTGCTAGCTCGGCTACCACGTAGCATAGCTGTGCCAACAGGTTTTTATCAGTGGGAGCAAACTCTTATAAACATTTTTGCAACCTTTCTGATTTTATCACATTCCTTATGTTGGTAGAACTTGAAACTGCAAAATGAACAAAGTTCTAAACAATTTTCCTCAATTATTAGGTAAATTTTCCTTATTGAAAGGATTGTTCTTCAACATGTCTCTAAGTGATGCGTTTGTTTCACTGGGGAGGGTTTTCCTTGGAAAGTAAATACCTTGTATTCACTGATCCTTAAATCATTTCTTGGCTTAGTGTTTGAGGCTCACTTCTAGCAACCTTTTTAGTTTTAAAATCTTGCTGTAAGTTTGATTTTGGTTTTGTTTTTTGTCCATTAGCAATTGTTGTCTAAGTGTCCCTGGAAAGAGTACAAATCTGATTCTGGAAAGCCATACTACTATAATTCCCAAACAAAGGAATCACGCTGGGCAAAACCCAAAGAACTTGAAGATCTTGAAGGTAATGTCAACACAGCTGAGTAGGGAGGGTGGTAGAGGATTGCAAGCTGTCTTATGGCAAAAATTTATCAAAGCATAGGAGTTACACTTCTGTTAGAAATCAAAACTACTGAAATTTGCTGTGTGCAATAGTCAGCGTGGTGTGAGATTTCTATGGAGCACTCGTTTTCTGCTTTCTACCCTGCCATCCCTTTTTTTCCTAATGCTCTTAGCTCTTCCCAGTTTTTGTGGCAGCAGCAGCAGCTCCCCCTCGTGTCCCTAAGCAGGAACTGGATGAGGATGCAGTGTGCTGTGGCTTGCTCAGGGCTACGTGCATGTTCTCTCAGTACATTAGGTAGTGCTTCGAGTCCTCCATTTAAGCCTGTTGTAGGATTTTACTCGTAGCCAGTAATGCTTTGGAAACACATAGGAACTTTTCGTAGGACTTGTGAAGGGGCTCAGGGTGGTGAGAGAAGGCAAGAAGCAGAGAGGCTGCTGTAGTAATCCTCATTCACTTGTGAAAACAGGGTAAAAGGGGTGAGGCTTCTGTAGTGCTGCATAGCTTGTAACTCAGTAAGAACTGCATTTTGTTTTGGTGGTCTTGGAAGAACATGAAAAACAGCAGTATGTTTTATGCTGAAAGCAGAGTGGTACTGTCTACTGAAAACCAAAATTGTTTGTAAGGCTTTGCTTAGGTAATTATTTCCTCTTTATTTTTTGTCAGAAATTATTTTGAGACACTGAATGCTGTTAATACACTTGTATTGCCCTTCTCTGTTGTAAAGAACATGTCCCTGTTTCCTTTTTTTTTTTTAAACTCCAAACGTAATGTGCTCTTGTTCTTCACTTTTAGCACAGTTTTGTTTGATATTGTGAGGGAAATACAATATTGATGAAAAAACTACAAAGTCAGCTGAGTGTGAGATGAGTATATAAGGTTCTGCAAAGAGTGAGTGTCAGTGACTGTCAGAATAATAAGGAAGGAAAGATCTGTTTCAGTAAGGCTGGCTTTATCTGTTCTTGAACCTGGTCTGTTGAAATAATTATTTTAAACTGAGAAATTACTTCTGATCTTTATTTAGTGGGATTTCTAAATTTTATTTCAGATGGTATTTCTTTTTCAGTCTTTAAAGGGCAATGGGAGTGAAAATATTCAAAGCTATGCTTTTATTAAGTTGTGCTAACAGCAACTTTTTACCATGCATAAAATATCTTTTTCTGAAGCTGTGTTTTGATTGTTGTTTTTTTTTCCCTTCTAGCAATGATTAAAGCTGAAGAAAACAGGTATGTTTTTGCTGTTATACTAGTGGTGTGGTTTTTGTTAGGCTGTCTATTTTTTAAGAGTAGAATCTAGTTCTTAAAGCATGGTCCTTGCAGCTTTTTCATTCCAAATGCCTTAATATATAAAAATTCAAACTATGTATTCTGGCTTTCTTTTTAACTGAAATAACTGATCTATGTAGATAAATAGTTCCAGTAGAGCATTTCCTATCCCTGAGCTAAGATTGTATTCCCCTGAGGTACGGTATTTGTAACTCCACCTAAACATTGTTCACTTCTTTAAACTACAGGCTTCCCTAAGCTGGTAAGCTCTCCTGTGCTTGAATGTGATTGTTCCCATTTTTGATACCTGCAGCACCAAGCCTGAAGAATCAGCCCCAGCAGCATCTGCCACAGCAGATGGAACCAACACAGCTGCCACAGCCACAACTGCTGCTGAAGCTGCCACAGCTGTCACTACCACCACTGCTTCTGCAGCAGCCTCTGAAGCAGAAACTGCTGCAGGTTCTGCTGCGGTAGAAAATGAGAGTAGTGCTGCAGCCACTGCTGAGGAACAGGGACAGCAGGCAGCTTCTGCACCTGCTGCACAGGAGCAGAGCGGGGACAGTGCAGCTAATGCAGCAGATGACTCTTCCAAGCAGGAGGGTTCAGCAGAGTAAGTAAAATTATTTGAGATTTGGGGCTTCTGCAGTTCTGCATTTCTTCTCGGATTTGGTTTGCCCTCAATTCTAGGTGGCTGGGCTTCTTTGACAACGGGCTATTTCTTCAGTGAAACATAAGCTTCAATCTCAGTGGCAGCAGAGAAGAATGAATGAGAGGAAGGAGTGTGAAACCTATTCTTAGAAAAAATAATGCCTTCCTCTTGCCAGCCTTCCCCTAAAGCTCCTAGAGAACAGTTTTGCCTCAAACGCTTCATGAACTTTCAATAGTTGGAAGAGTTCTGTGGTGTAACATTATACGTTTACCCTGTGACTCTTCAGTGGTTCTAACCTAGGAAAAAAAATTGCTTCAATACTAAATTTACTAATTTTTTTTATAGTGCTGCTTCAAAGAAGGACGACGATGATGCACAACCAGTTAAAAAAACCTATACTTGGAATACAAAGGAAGAAGCAAAGCAAGCATTTAAAGAGCTCTTAAAAGAAAAGGTATTTCAGTCAGCTGTTCTTATTGCTTTATAAAACTATCAGAACTGCATTTGCCAGGAATTGCTAGAGATCTTTTTTTGTTCTTGTTGTTCAGAGTTGTTCACTCTTATGAAAGTGGGCTTACAAACTGGATAAGAAATGTGGGAAAAGAAAAATAGTGTGAAACCAATATATAGCTGAAGTTTCTCAGAAACACTTTGGGTGAGGAGCAAGGTGTCTGATTTTCATCAGGGCTCTCCTTTCAGTTCTTTCTTTTCTTTCCCTTATGTGACCTCCACACTACAATGCAAACTGACCATTTGGTGTTTGTCCAAAATTCACATTGGAACTGACACCTTTACCAGGTGCTTCAGAGACACGTTAGGGATCCACATTGAAAAATTGCAAGCCATTACGTTTGCTGTGCAGTGTTCCCATCAGCTAGTCTGATTTAAAGACTTTTTTTTCCCCTTGAAGTCATAATATTAAAACAATGTTTAAATGTTTGTTGAAATTGTGGTTGTCAATATTTTTCACTGAGGTCAACTTTATTTTCTTTGAGTGAGGTATGTTTCTAATAGAAGTGCTACCTGACCATCTAAGCCTTGAATTTTTTAATCTCTGTTTTAAATCTGGAGGTGAAATGGAAGTAAAATGGGATTGGCTTTGGTTTTCCCTCAGAGTATATGGAATCAATTTCATTTTTTTCTAGCTACGTAAATTTCCAGAAGAATTTATTGTAAGAATAGCAATAATCCCAAATAATCTTGTTTCATTTTTTTCTAGCTGACTGTTAATAAACAAAGTTCTGTAACAAAGAATGTTGTCTTAACCCCAAAAGTGTAGTACTTTCCTAAGGACTGTTTTCTTAAGGAAGTTGTCGTTATTATGACAACTTGATTAAAACTACTGTTATGATTAATATGATGGTGGGGTTAATAGGATTATGATATGATAAATATGATTAATAATGTCATATCTTGACAGCGAGTACCGTCCAATGCTTCTTGGGAGCAAGCTATGAAAATGATCATAAATGATCCCAGATACAGGTACGGCTTGATTCTTTTCTCATGACGTATCTACACAGATATGAGGTACCTTGAGTTTACTGGCGTAACGTTTCAATGGGTTTGAATAGGTACTTGTGCATTTCTGAATGTATGCAGTTGTCAAGGACTTCTCTTCCTTTTTCACGTAAAGTTTAATTTTTGATTTGGGAAAGATGTGGCCATTGTTAGCTGTATTCTGTGCAATTTATATGATTTGCTTAGGAATTAAGACACATTTTCATAACTCTCTTTACTGAGAGTGTGGTGAGGTGCTGGCAGAGGCTGCCCAGAGAGGTTGTGGCTGCCCCATCTCTGGAGGTGTTCAAGGCCAGGTTGGATGGGGCCCTGGGCAGCCTGATCCAGTGCCAGATCTGGAGATTGGTGGCCCTGCCTGTGGTGGGGGGGCTGGAACCTGATGATCCTTGGGGTCCCTTCCAACCCAGGCCATTCTATGATTCTGTGAACAATGGAGCTGAAGACTTTCTAGGTTATTTTGAAATGGATGGCTGCTATTAACATGGGCAGAAAAGTTGCTCATATGTTTTGTAAAAATAGTATTGTCATGTGAAATGTGTAAATGCAATCCAATTGAAACTAGGATTGTAGTTTGTGTTCTATTAACTGCTTATGTTAATAACTTCTTGTTCTTACTACTTGCTTTTTAAATGTTCTTTCATTAACTTCAAGAGAGAGATGGGACAATAACTGGTCGTTTCTATTATATTTAATTCGTCTCAAAGGTTTGGAATATTCAAATCTGTTTTATGTTTTGGGTCTTCAGTTTTGTTTTTTAAATTTAATTTCCTTTTCTATAATTCATGGGTTTTTTTCTTTGTTTTTTTCAGTGCTTTGGCAAAGTTGAGTGAAAAAAAGCAGGCCTTTAATGCTTACAAAGTTCAAACAGAAAAAGAAGAGAAGGAAGAAGCAAGATCCAAATACAAAGAAGCTAAAGAATCCTTTCAGCGTTTTCTTGAAAACCATGAAAAGATGACATCCACAACAAGATACAAGTAAGATCAATCTTAAATGAAGTTCTGGCCTTTACGAAGCTGACAAGTTTGTCCTTAAATCTTTCTGGCTTGCTCTTGGCAATGCTAACCTTTGTATGTGCTCAGCCTTGAAAAGTCTGTGACTAAAATATTTATAGAAGAGAAATATTCTCATTTTGACAGGATGTATTTAAAAGTCAGGCAAAAAAAAAAAGGCAACATAAATGAGTGGTGTACTGATAATGATGGGCTGAGCTTCAAATAAGTAGACGTGAACAACAACCCTGGGAGGTGTTTTCTTAATGTTGGATGTAACATAACAAAGTAAGGCTGACAGCTTGTTCATGGGGTGTGATACTGTATAAATGCTGTTAAATTTTGGCATGTCTGGGGCCAGGACTCCCCTGTGGAGGTGCGACTAATTGGCTTCTTGGGATCTGGTTGGATCCCAAGTATAAAAATAAAGAGTGTGATAGACCTGTCTGGTTTTTGAGCCTGTAGTAAATACCAAGCCTACCAGAAATCTGTATTGTCAAAGTTTAATCAAATTTAAAACTTCAGTTGGCAAATTATCCAGACTTGGGTTTTCTTCTCCATGAGTGCTGCATCTGGTGCCTGTGAGTACTGACCCCAAGCAGCTTGGTGTAAGACAAGTGAGTCAGTATCCTGTCTTCATGCATTCTGAATCCAGAATCTCCTTGGAATGTGGCCCAAGCATAAGCTTAAGCTACCCAAAGGGAGCCATACCTCCTAGCCTTGTTGAAAATTTTGTATGGTTGATTTCACAGAGTGCTTATTTGGAGCGCAGTTGAACTTTTTTGGAGAGGAGTGTTGGTTTCCATTGTTATCTGTGATAACCATTGTTTTTTTTTTCATTTGTTTATCAGAGTGGAAGCTGTCACATAAGTTGCCCAGGAAATTAGGGAGATGTTGTGCTGAAGAGTTCCTGCTCGTTATGCAGTTGCTTCATGTTATTGAAAGGCAGTGGGGCATACTAAATCAATATTCATACAATAAATTATTGTATGCTTTTTCTTTGTTTTGTACAGAAAAGCTGAGCAAATGTTTGGGGAGATGGAAGTCTGGAATGCCATATCGGAGCGTGACCGTCTTGAAATTTATGAAGATGTCTTGTTTTTTTTGTCTAAGAAAGAGAAGGTAACTTTCTTTGAGACCTGTTTTTTTGATTTAATTGTAGATTAGTTAATACCACTTATCCGAGAAATCTTGCAAGCTGTGGAGTTCTTTGCATTATTGGGGGACAGTTAAAATGCAAACAGAAGGGGAGGAAGTTGTAACCAAGTAAGAGCATTGTTGCATTACTGCATTTTCTCCTCAGGAACAAGCCAAACAGTTACGAAAGAGGAACTGGGAAGCTCTGAAGAACATACTAGATAACATGGCCAACGTCACTTACTGTACTACTTGGTCGGAGGCTCAGCAGTATCTGATGGACAATCCTACATTTGCAGAAGATGAGGAGCTTCAGAGTACGTAAAAAGTCTGTGCATTTCTTCTGGGTGAGGGAATGGATTTGTTTCTAGCAGTGGGGATTCCTGGTTATGGCTTCCACAGTCAGGAGCAGCTGTGATGTCTGTTCAGCAGCGTGAACAAAGAGACCTGTTGTCTTTTTGCTCCTGGGAAATCATCAGCTTCCCCAGAGCTTCCATCCAAGGGATTCCTTTTTCATGGGGATCAAACTACCTTGGTAGTTACCTTTTGTTACCTTTTGAAGTTAGAAGAATTGTTTGACAGCGTAACCAGTGCAGCAAATACTTGGGCTACCTTCTGCTAGACTGAGGTCCTGCTGTGCTCGTTTTCTCAGAAGAAGTAATTAGTTATTATTATTTCTAGAGTAAGAAAGTAGCTTTTTTTAATCTGAGTTTATTTTTCTCATAAATGAGTCGATCCTGTGTTTTTAAGAGCAGCATTCATACAGCTGTGTTTGATAGAGGCCCTGTGTACTGACTGATTTCCTGTGTTCGTAAGAGGGCTGGGGTAATAGAGGGAGATGTACAGGTGCTCGTCCACGTTATTTTTCCTCATCGAGAATTCTGTGCTCCTTATTGGCAGTGAAGATTTAGCCAGGTTGGAGGGGAGGCGGGTGGGTGGGTTGGTTGGTTTGCTTTTTCCTGCACGGGTCTTTCCTATATTTTAGTGGTTATCGATTCTTCACCTCACTCCACTAATAGTAGCAATTGGCAGCGGTTAGTTATCGCTAAAGAAACTTTCTACAGTTAGTGAGTATCAGTACTGAATGTTTGCTCTTGCTGCTCTGTTGCCACCTGTTGCTAGATATGGATAAGGAGGATGCGCTGATCTGCTTTGAGGAACATATCAGGGCACTGGAAAAAGAGGAGGAAGAAGAAAAACAGAAAAGCTTGCTTAGAGAAAGAAGGCGGCAGCGGAAAAATAGAGAATCCTTTCAGGTTGGTGGACTCTTTCTGTGTTCTAGACGTGTCGTGTGATTAGATACTCAACTGTGTTTTCCTGCTTCCTAGGATAGGCTAACGAGTATGTGTAATAAATCAAATGGCAGCGTTTTAGCATTTTGCCTGTGGTATAATTAACCTGTTTGCTAGAAAGCTGCAAGAGTGGGGGAAAGTAAGAGGAAATAGATGTGAGTGGAGAGGAAGCACACGTGGGGCACGCTGAATGGTGGAGGAAGTCAGGAAGAAACGACAGTGCTTGAAATGATTTTTACATCACATTTTAACAAAAAGGGAATTCCAGTTATCGGGAGCATTCGTTCCAGCTCTAAGCAGAGTGGAAGGATGACAAGTGAGGACTTCCCCATCCACTTGTGTTTTATAGATATTTTTAGATGAACTGCACGAGCATGGACAACTACATTCGATGTCCTCGTGGATGGAGTTGTACCCAACCATAAGCTCTGACATCAGATTCACTAATATGCTTGGTCAGCCTGGTAAGAACACTTTCTCTTCCAACCCTGTAAAAAAGGTGTAAAGCTCTTGGATTTGGGGCAGAGTAAAGCAGGGTTGTTTGTATGTTTTCTACATTCAAAAAAATAAGTAACGCAGCTCTTTTATTAGAGCTAGCTTTTGACTTATCTAGTTTTTTCATCAGGATCAACTGCACTTGATCTTTTCAAGTTCTATGTTGAAGACTTAAAAGCACGTTACCATGATGAAAAGAAGATAATAAAAGATATCTTAAAGGTGAGAGGGGAGAGTGCCCCATTTCATTGCTTTCCTTCTAATGCCAAATTTATCTTTCAAGTGAACTCTTTGCTGTTGGGAGATGGGATTTCACACTGTGTTAATGTCATGTGCATCACTGTCAGTGTGACCATTCCTGACTCACCCCTGTGCCAAGGAAACTTATTTATTCGTTTATTTACAGGATAAAGGATTTGTGGTTGAAGTGAATACTTCTTTTGAAGACTTTGTTACAGTCATCAGTTCAACTAAGAGGGCTACAACTTTAGATGCAGGAAATATCAAGCTGGCTTTCAATAGTGTAAGTATTAATATCTAGGAATGTTCAGAAAATTTAAAAATTACAACATGGAATCCCTGCAAACAAGAATTAGCATTTATTTTCACTGTATTGTTACGAGTACTGTCATCATGTTTAAGAAAGATACTATAGAGAACATGGTAACAGTTCCCAAAATAAAGACCGAAGAGAGAGATTTTTACTGAAAACATAAACATCTCATCTTGAGAAAAGTGAAATTTTTGGTAGCAATGAAGTGATGTTGTTATATTTATTTCTAATTTTTCCTGTGGAGGAATTTTTTGTGGTGTGCTTCTGTTCTGACGTGCATCAGGTATTAACGCCATTGCGTGCTTTAAGTACCGGGCAGGCACAAATGGCAAACGGAAAACTCAGAAGCTGAACTGTCACTGGGCTTGCAAAAATTGTGTGAAACTGTATTATTCATCTTCTGCTTGAATATTTTTCAATGATTCCACAACTTTAATTTGATACAGCTGCTAGAAAAGGCAGAGGCACGTGAAAGAGAAAGGGAGAAAGAAGAAGCTCGCAAAATGAAACGGAAAGAGTCTGCCTTCAAGAGCATGTTGAAGCAAGCCACTCCTCCAATTGAACTGGACGCAGTCTGGGAAGACGTATGTATTGTGGCTCAACTATGAAGGTCTGTCCAAGTGTGTCTGACAGGCTGGTGGGTGCTAATCAGTAAGCCTTGGTTCTCTGCGCTCGCGCAGTGTTTCTATTTATATAACACAGACCCATAGCAATGGGTCATCTCTTCAGCAAACGTTGAAATTTGAGTTGAAAAATTTAATTCTTTTAATTTAAATGTGTTTTGGTTTTTGTTTGGTTATCTGGAGTCGTTTTTTATTGTTGTTGTTGTGCATTTGTTTTTTTGTTTTTTTGGTTTTTTAATAAATGGTTTAAATTTTGTTCTGGTAAGATTAAAACCTTTCCTCTCAAGGCATACTTTGTGTAAAACTGCATGCTTTACCAAGCCTGCATGGCATATGCAGGAGAAAAAACACTGCTTCTGCATGCATCCGTTTTTTAATTGAAGTTCTATTGAAGACTACGGGTTGCGAAGCTGGCATAAAAAAAATCTTAGCCTTCTCACAGTACCATGGCTTTTCCAACTGATTAAATAATGTCCTTTTTTTAAAAAACAACACAAAAAACTTCCTGAATGTCTGTGTTTCATATTAATATTTCATTACTACTTTTCTTACAGATCAGAGATAGATTTGTGAAGGAACCAGCATTTGAAGACATCACTCTAGAGTCTGAAAGAAAAAGAATATTTAAAGATTTCATGCATGTACTAGAGGTAATTATTACTTACTTTTTCCTAATTAGAGAATATAGAAGAAAACCTTAGCTGATTGGCTGTTAAGTTATATGGGAAGGGACATTCTGCATTACCAAAAAGTATGGATATTAAAGCCTCATCTTGAAAGTATGGCACTGAAGAAACGATGGAATTGTTTGATGCAGCTGTTCTTCTCATCTGCTGCCCTGCAAGCATTTTCACAAGGTAGCTTAACATCAGAATCTCCTGATTTGTTGCAGAGTTCTGGGGGGTTTAGGTTTTGTTTGACTTTTTTTTTACTGTGTCCAGTTCACTGGTGATGTGTGCAAGGGTTATCGTATAGTTCTACTCTGAACTTTGGGATTGACCGTGCTAAGAGTTACTCTGCAGAAGTTTTGACAAGTCTTGTTCAAAAAGGTGTTACCTTTTCCTAGATAATGTGAGATAGGAATTTGAAACATATGCTCTTCGGGTTTTTTTGTTTCTTTTTCTGGAGTTTTTAAGAGTTATTTCAAAATGGCTTCATTTCAGAATTTCAAATCTTGCAGAGCAAGGTTTGCGCTGTATCCTAGGCCGAGTTGAGCAATCACTTCAAATTGGAAGCATTGAAACAAGGGCACAGTAATAGAAGGGCATCTGTGCCCGGAGCTGTCCATTTCTTTGCTCCTACATGCTTTTATAACTTTAATGTGGCAATACTATGAAAGGTTTTTGGTTGTTTTTTTTTTTTTTTTGACATAAAACATGCTCGATTATCATATTTTAATCACTGCTAGCTCTGGGTGCCTTGTGGATGATGAGGGATGTCATTAGTTTCTTGCTGTGCCCTGGAGGCTCATTCTAACACCCATCTTCTCATGTTGTACTACAGCATGAGTGTCAGCATCATCATTCAAAGAACAAGAAACATTCTAAAAAGTCTAAAAAGCACCACAGGAAGCGGTCTCGCTCTCGCTCGGTAAGGTGTCCCTGATGCCTTAAAGTCTTCAACTATTTGGGGAGTGCTGTCTTGGTGCTAACCACACGCTCTGTATCTCAAGGGCTCTGAGTCTGAGGATGATGACAGCCATTCGAAGAAGAAAAGGCAGCGTTCAGAGTCTAGATCAGCTTCTGAGCGTTCTTCCAGTGCAGAATCTGGTAGGAGATTTTTTTTGTTTGCTTTAAAATTAGTGTTCCTGTTTCATTGCTGGGTAATTACAATGTTATTGATCCCCCTCCCCCATACCTTTGCAGAGAGAAGTTACAAGAAGTCAAAAAAACACAAGAAAAAGAGCAAGAAAAGAAGACATAAGTCTGTAAGTCAGCTCATTTTTTTTTTCTGAGCTATCTTAAGGGTCAACTCAACACTTTATGGTCACAGTAGTCCTTTCTGTTAGATCCTGGTGGTCACCCAGCTGCCTCTACAGCAAGCACTTCTTGAGACCAGACTGGAGGGGAGGGGGTTGGTAACATCGTGATTTTGTTATATACACACCTTAATATTAAACCATTTAAGACTGCAAAATGTAGGGGTTTAAACTGCCACTATGGAAGTGAATCTGAAGGACTGCACTAGCAGCCTGTTACTTGCTGCTTACTGTCATGGCACCTCGTGGTGTTCACTTGTGCTGTGGAGTGCTGGACAGAATCCCAGCCACCTTTTCCTTCTGCCTCATGCTGAGCATCCTTCCTTTTGTCTGCTTGAGGATCAGGGTTGAGTTAGAAGCTCTGACATCAGATGTGCCGGAGCATCACAAGAACCTGAAGAGTAGAAAGAGCTTTCATTCACTCTGTGTATCAGTTGAGGCCAGAGTGTATTTCTAGTGTCAGGTAAAAGAGGAAGCTGGTGCTGTTGTTCCTGTGATTTCTGAGCAGTGTGCTGTGCCCTTCTGTGCACAGCGTTCACAAAGAGGGGAGATGCCAGGTGTTAGGCATGGAGGAACAGATTGGTGCCAGAGGATTGCAACACAGACAGGGGCACACAGGCTTAGCCACACTGAGATGAAACACAGAACAAAAGCAGCCACAGCACCTCATCCCTCAGGGCAGTAAAAGCCCAGGAATATGGCAAAGCAGCCACGTCAACAGGAAATTGTTAACCAGACTTCACCCTTTGCAGAGATCTTAATAAATGGCATTTCTGTACAGGAGGGGTTCATTGCATGGCACCCAGCATGCCCTGTCCCTGCATGCACTGAAAATGGTAAAAGGTTTTTAACAGACTCTCTCCTTTTCTTTTCAAATCACCTTAGTAATGTTTTTGCATTACTTATTTCTGATTTCTGCCCTGGTTGATAGGATGTGTTAAATTAGCAAGCACTGCAAGCAGTTTCTTTCTAATGTGGCCTATATTAAAATGAAGTCAGACTTGTCTGAGGTGTGAGTATTCTATAAACTAGTGTCTAATACATTTAATATTAATATTTAATATTTTCCCTTTGTTACAAAGGACTCACCAGAATCAGATATTGAACGAGAAAAAGACAAAAAAGAAAGAGAGAGAGACAGTGAAAAGGATAGAGCTAGACAAAGATCTGAATCAAAACATAAATCTCCGACTAAAAAACGACCTGGAAAAGATTCTGTAAGCTTTCTTATTTCCTTTTTATGCAATGCCTTTGAGCTTTATCTATCAGTGGGATGCTGTGGTGTGCAAGTTTTGTAGGCTCATAAAGGGTTCACTCCAAGTAAGGTGCTAAAGCTCGATGGATGTTCCAAATCCATGTGTTAAAAGGACCAAATGTTCAAGCCAAGCTGAACCATGCCGGTACTATGCCCTCGTGTAGCATTTTGTTACTGATGACATCATTACTTGCCTGAACGCTGGTTGCTGCTGCTTGATGTGAGGTGTGAACAGGGCGCGTTGCTTTGCAGACAGCACTGAAGCAGAGCCCATTCCGTGACAAAGTGCTACTTGTGATTAAACTGCCTTTCTCTATTCCATCCCATCTGCTAGACTGGTCTCAAAGGAGATGGGTGGGTTCTTTCTCCTTGCTGTGGTGGCACCGTGTTGGTGCAGCTGTTTGGAAGGTTTAGAACCGTGTTTCCAAAGATAAGTGTTGGAATGAAAACAGATTGGAGTGGGAAGGGATGAATGTCTCTGGGTGTCTTCAGGGAGTGCTTTGCCTCACCCTGGTTAGTTCATAGAATCATAGTCATCGAGGTTGGAAAAGACCCCTGAGATCGTCCAGTCCAACCATCCTCCTTCCACCAAGGTGGCCCACTGAGCCACGTCCCTCAGTGCCACATCCAGATGTACCTTGACCACCTCCAGGGACGGTGACTCCACCCCTCCCTGGGCAGCCCAGTGGGTTGTGCTGCTGGTGGTGTCCTTCCCCACACAGTTCCCCTTCCGAGAGGTGGCTGCTGGTTGTATGACCTCCTTAAAATACGCTGCTTTGGCCTCCACGTGCCTTTGAAAAACCCAATTACGCGGCTGAGTGCAGACACCTTCTGTTGAGAACACGAGCTCAGGTGTGACTGAACACAGCGTGTGGGAGGAGCTCAGCTCGGCCTGCTGTTTCCCCTCCCCCCCATGCCATGTCCTGACTGCTGCTGCTGCCCGGGAAGCAGCAGGCAGCTCACAGGGCCTGTGAGCAGTGCAGGGATGCTCCAGCATCAGAAGCACCACGCTTGAATGTCCTGTATTAAAAATAACTGTAGAAAATTCCTGCTGGAAAATCTAGTGCTCATCTTTTTCTGCAGGAACAACTGCAGGCAGGTGTAGTTGTGCAGGATAGGGTCTGTGGGATTTCAGCTCTCCGGGGCTGTGGCTGGGGGTCTCTGTGCAGTGACATAAACAGTTCTAAGGGTGGCCCTTCTCTCCCTGCAGGGTAACTGGGACACGTCGGGCAGTGAGCTGAGCGAGGGGGAGCTGGAAAAGCAGAGGCGAACTCTCTTGGAACAACTGGATGAAGATCAATGAGAACGTTATTTATACCAAATATGTTTACATTGTGGCATAATAAAAGAAACCAATGTCTAATTCAGGATGTGGGTTCTGATATCCCGAGTTCCATTGCTGAAATCACGGTGGGTTTTAACTTCACCACGTAAATACATGCGAGTACTCTTATTACGGGCCTGGCACCAAGTTAGAGCAGTGAAGGAGATGGAGTTACAGCTGAATGGCTGTGGGCTGCTGGGCAGGACGGGCGCTCTGCAGGGACACCGCGATGGAACCTCTCCGCTCCCCCTGACCTGGCTGTGGGAGCGCTGGCACCTTTCTAGTGGAGCGTCTCCTGAGCACAGTCCTTCCTAGAAAGGCAGTAACCGTTCTCCTGGCCACGCAGGCAGGTAAAACTTTGTTTCTAGAAAGATTCTTAATATAGTTTCTTGTGGCTTAATTTGTCTGAATAATTTGTTATTATTTCTGAAACGGGGAAGGCAATGGGAGTAATGAATCAATTTCTTGATCTGTACTGCAAAAAATAATCAAATATTGGAGTTTCTCTTTCCTGAACTGCATTACTAGCCAAGCCACCTGTGAGCATTTCTATGGAACAAGACTTCCTGGCTGAGATCTGTCTGTGTCATTTCCAAATGAATTTTTACCGTAAGTAAAATGCAGACGTGGCTGATGGGACTGCCCTGGGCCCTTCCCTGCGGTGGCAGCAGAGGGTGCTGCTGCTCACGGCCCTCGGTATTCGCGTAAAACCCAGTGCAGAGTGGCTGCGGGTGTTGTCTCTGCGTTTAGGAAAGCTGAAAATGAAACTGTAAATTACTTTCAATTTGTTGCCTTAAGAACCTGCTGAGGAATGTACCACTGCATTTGCAACAGTGGCTGAAGTACCCGTGCGTAGAACATTGGTGTTGCCATCCCCTCCCCTCGCAGGGGCAGAAACTCTGACCCCATCTCCTCCTCGCATCGCTGCCCTTCGCTGTAGGGAAGTGGGGTCGGCCCTGCTCAGCGGCAGCAATGGCTCTGGTACACGTTCTGCAACCTTTGATTGGAATATTTTTGTACATTTTTATCAATTATTAAACGTTGTCTTCTAGTGTGTACTAGTATTTATTTCTAGTTTCAAATCCTATGTACAGCTCTGAGAACGTATTGCTGTCTTCTGATTCCTGGATTTAAGCAACAGCTGCCTGAAGTCCAGATTGAGAGTTCAGCTTTGGGTTTCAGGACATTTCTCCTGGTGTGTGACAGCTGAGAGTGGTGCAGAAATACCCCAAGTGTCCACATGGTACCGTGCCTTTCCTTGCCGGGGTGCTTCTGTGATGCAGACACCTTGAGAACACTTCGAGATGGAAACAGGTCATCTGAAATCCAAAATGCTGGAGGAGCTGGGGGGTCTGCACTTAGCAGGAACTGCTGCCCTTGTCGCACAGAGCTGCTGCTGCGGTGTCAGAGCAGTTTGGCGTTGGTGTCTTCCAGCAGTGAGCACTGACTGCTCGTGCACTCAGTGCCATCACTCAGAGGGTGCGTTTGCTGCAGTTCTTTGCACTGCACAGAGTTTCTAAGGAAATGCAGCTCTGACGGTTTCTACATGAACTGAACTCCGTTAGGCCACGGGGGTTGGCTCTGGGGTTTTTTAATCTTCGATCTCGCAAGAAAAATGCGTCTTAAAATGAGACTTCTCAAACCAATGCAGGCAAAGGGCAACTAAAGGCCATAGCGAGGGCTTGGGGTGTTTTGTTAAGAGTCCGTCTGTCAGTCCGTCTTCCTGTTTGTGCTTCCAGCTGTGCCTGTCTGTACTTTCCTGCCTGTCTGACAGAAGATGGATGGACACAGGACCAGAAGGATGATGGGATGGATGGAAAAATGGACAGACAGACAGACAAAGCCAAACAAACAGAAGGACAGATGACAAAGACGGAAGGACAGACAGACGGACCACCAGGCAGACAAACGGACGGGCAGAGGGACAGATGGACAAACCGCCGGACAGACAGGCAGACAGACAAACGGACGTACAGAGGGACAAATGGATGGATGGCCTGCAGGACAGACAAATGGACAGATGGAGGGACAGACAGACAGCTGGACAGACAAATATGGACCACCAGACAGATAAGCAGATGGACAAACAGACAGATGGAGAAACAGACAGACAAATGGAGGGACAAACAGACGGACATACGGACAGAGGAAGGATAGATGGACGGACAGACAGATGGACGGACAGACAGACACACGATCAGCTGTGTCTGCATCCTGCCCACAGCTGCACCTGGCCCACCCCAAGTTCTGCTGCATTTACTTTGTTAAACTCTCCTAACACTTAAACCTGAATTTTGCCTGAAGGATAACATTGCTCTCTTTTGAGTTTCGGACTGTAACGCTGTACTGTTGGGTTTTTGTGTGTATTTGTAACAAAATACTCAGCACCACCTACTTTTGCATGGAGCACTTGCTGCTGAACTTCAGCTGCTGGGGAGACACCTGCGCTCCTGCCCCAGGCGTGCCACATCCCAGGGCCGCTGCAGGCACAGCCATGGAGGATGGGTGACGATGGGTACCCAGAGGGGAAGAAAACGTTGTAAAATACACTTTTAAAAAAGAAGAAAAGTATGGATTACAGTGTAGTAGTGTAAATAGTTTATTTGCTCTTATGCCAGGAACAGACCAGGAAAGTAACATGAACTGCTTTTATAAAACACTTCTAATATTGCTAAGAAGCAGATCTATTACTAGAAAAATATTAAAGAGAACATGCCAGCATCACATGCCAGCTGAATGGTCATTTTCGTCTTCAATTAATTAAAAAAATATCTTTGAGCTTAGGAAGGTGAAAGGCAGCGCTTTTAGCCCTGCGACCAACACTGTATTAAATGTATTCATCCAACAACGTATTAAATTAATTAATTGCCCAATTTTCTTACGCAGCCTGGAACACTCCTGTCCCTGCGGGGGGAGGAGGCGGCGTGGCATGTTCTCTTTAGCGGGTCGGGAGCGGTGCTGTCAGCGCGCGGAGGTGGCAGTTGGTAGAGGAAAGGTCCTGTAAATAGGTAAGCAGAGGTCAACGTGGTAACTGAGCCCCAAACGGTCCGTTTAGTTAAATATAAAAACAAAAACTATAAGTTAAAATAACATTCAGATTGTATAGCACAGGCTGATGCATTTTTTTTTAAACAATATTTACAATATTACCCAGAGGCTGAAGTGGGAATAAAAGAGAAGTGTAAAAACCATAAAAAACTGCACCAATTTTGTAGCAAAATATCTGTACATTTAAAAACAGATTATCATATACCTACACATTATCCAGGAAAAACGGGACCCTCACCAGTGGTTCACATAAGCACAACATAAAAGAAAAGAAATTCAGTGGTTAAATACTATACAATAAATTTTACAATTGACGTACGGATGCGGCGGTGCCAGGAAGCTGCAGGCAGAATGGCTCTGGGGACGCACGGGCTGAGCTGCGCTCCCGCTGCTCCCTGCTGAGCTCGGGGCCCGGCGGCACCCAGCGCTGCTCCAGGACACGGGCGGGGTGTGCAGAACGTTGCTGCTGTCCCTTTCTGAGCTTTCAAAATGCAATGCCAACCCTGCCGGGGTGTTACTGAACAACTGAGCCTCAGCCCTGAATTGGAACGCGATTGTCGAAGGAAGCGGAGGGGTTAGGACGCAGATGGAAGCGTGGCTGCAGCGGGGCGTTACTCCCACATGGCAGGGCATGGGCGCCTGCTCTGTGCTGGTGACTGAGCTGCAGTGGTCCTCGGAACCCTAACACTGATTACTGAGATGTTAATACCTTAGTGCTAATTAATAAATATACTGT
The DNA here is from genome assembly GCA_013396635.1 of Penelope pileata. NCBI lineage: Eukaryota > Metazoa > Chordata > Aves > Galliformes > Cracidae > Penelope > Penelope pileata. Next base: position 293,910 of record WBMW01003691.1, on the reverse strand, counting down.
TACTCAAAAGCTGCCTCTATCTGAAGAGCACAGAAAAATTTCCACCATTCCCATTTTGAGTCTGTGCAGTGCCTTTGTCCCCCTGTACCCCCACCCCGCACTGCACACTGCCAACCTTGGAACCTTCCAGTGAAGTGTTCACTCGCCATCAATCCTCTGCTCACGGCGTTACGTTACCACATCCCAGCTCTGGTGGCACGGAGTCTGTGCACGGTGGAAAAGGTACAGAGCTCTCCTGTCACTATTTCCCTATTAGATACAGAAAGCCCTTAAATGCTTTGTTTCTTTTTTGTTTTTTTAAAGAAAAAAGAAAGCCAGTAAGTGCAGCTGAGCCGAGGTCACCCCTCGGCCAGTGGGACAGGAATGCATTTAGAAGCCCAGCAGCAGAGCACGCCCAGGAATCACCTGTTCACAGCCAGTCGGGACCCAGGCACGGCCAACAAGAGACCAACCCCTAAACTTTTATATAATCAAACCAACCTAAACACCCCAAAACAACACATATTTTACATTTTGGTTAAAAATACTGAGTAACGTATTGGTGTAAAAAGATACCCAATCAAATCAAGTCCTATTGCTTTGATTAATTTGAGCAGGTACTTCCATTTTAGGCACTTGTTAGCTACGGCTGAGTGGAGAGCCCATCGCTGACGTTCCTATGCGTTTTCTAGGTGTCTGAGCCCTTCAGCAGGTAATTTTACTGTTCCCAAGGCTGTGAGTAAGTGGCAGGACATCCAGGTACGGCGCGGCACCCTGCGGCTCCGCAGGCAGCCTCAGCTCACATGGTGATCTCAGCGCCGTTGGCAGAGCGCAGGGTCTGGTCGTCGAAGCGCCGCCGCACGCTCCTCCTCACCGCGTCGGCCCGTCGGTATGGCTGGTTGCGAAGATCTGCGGGAGGAAAGCGGCGCCGTCAGCACGCCCGGCTCGCCCGCAGCCACGCGCACCGCAGGCAGGGAAGGGCCTGCTGGAAGCCAGTCAAAGCAGCTTGGGTAGGAACAGGAGGAGGGACTCGACCTGGGGGCTGATGGCCCTCTCACTGCGCACCGAGCAGCAGGTAACGCTGGTGCAGGGTCAGTGCTGGGGACGCTAAATGGCTGTGCCACCAGGCTGGGTGTCTCCCCACCCACGGGCAGCTCGAATTTACGAATGTCATTAATACAGGCACCATCAGCTGACATCAGTTTGCATGAGGGTTGCCTTATTTGTTCATGTAGCCTCTAAAAACCCCTCCTGTGAGAATCACAGGACCATGGAATGGTTGGGTTGGAGGAAGCCTTAAAGATCACAGAACCATGGAATGGTTGGGTTGGAAGGGGCCTCAAAGCCCATTCAGTTCCAGCCCCTGCCGTGACCTGGGTGCCCCCCAGCCCAGGCTGCCCAGGGCCCATCCATGGCCTTGGGCACCTCCAGGCATGGGCACCCACAGCTGTGGGCAGCCTGGGCCAGGCCCTCACTGCCCTGGGCTGAAAGAGCTTTCTAATGCAGGATGAAACTCACTGAATATAAAACACAGGACAGAATGGGGTAAGTGCTCACCAGAACAGGCATGCATCTATGTGCCCCCTCCACCCATTTATGTAGCAGAAGGTGCCCCGAGAAAAAGCAGGTATTCCCCTGCACCCAGCCTGCAACACTGCAGCCACTGCTGCCACCCAGGGCTGCAGGGCCCAGGCTGCTGCTAGGGGGATGTTTAGGGAGAGAGGAGGGAAGTACTGAGCATGCGATGGAGCCACAATGGAGAAAGCTGGTGGTGGGCGTGTAACAAAGGCTGTGTTAGGAGCGCGGTGAGGACAAGTGCTTGCTTGGCTTCTTGTCCAATGGAGATGAGCTACAGAGCATGCTTGGTGCACCTGACATTTAATTCAGGTAATTTTTTTTTTCCCTAGGAAAAAAACTTGGTGTTGGGCTGGGCGAACCCTCCCTCAGGTTCCCTGGATGCCTTACAGCTCAGTCTACACCCAACTCCCCCACTCCTCAGTGCACCACCAGCAGAAGGTGCCCCTGCTGCTATCCTGCTCTGTGCCCCCAGCCTCTGCTTGTCAATCTCTGTGTCCCCTCCCATGGCCACAGCACTACGCACCCATAGAGGGATGGGCAGCAAGAGCTGCACTACATCCAAGGACATATCCAGGGAACTATGGGCTGAAACTACGGGGACGTGACTGCCTATCTTGGGCTAAGCTTGAAACAGAAAGGACCAAAATATAGAGACCAGGAAGGTGGTCACCAGCCAGCAGCCCACTGACCCCCTGCCAAATAGAGGTGGGAACCAAGGGGCAGAATGCCCGCTGCCTTCAGGCCCTCACCACGCTCAGCCACAGCTGCCGCCAGGCTGTCGGGCATATAGAGAGAGGAGGAAGCTAAGTAAAAAGTGATGCTTGCCAGCTCTGTGTATCCTCCACCACCGGTGTGCTAGAAGAAATCCTTACCCTCGAGTGAACATTTGGAAATTTAGTGATATTATTCTTCTTTAGCGCTAAACAGAAAAAAAAAAAAAAAACACAAAATGATGGTTAAGTAAAAAATGGGATGGAAAATGGAGAGCAAGTCAACTCAGCATTCAAAAATCGCAGGCATGTTAGCCAGCAGAGCGAGAGGAGGGGTGAGGCCACGGCTGCGAGAGTTAGAGGAGGAGAGGAAAGGACAAGAGGGCCACCCGTGCCTCTTGCTAACCAAATTCCAAGCTGCTTTGAAGATTGGCTCCAGGAAGATAACACAGCAATTAACTTGAAAGAGCAAATAACCGTTGAGCTGATTATAGATGGCAATTTTATTAGAAGCATTCATAAATACACATAACTGCAAAGCGAACACTGTTGTCTTCTTAAGCCATCCATCCTTAATTCAAGACAACAGTGTCAGCAGACATGCTGGGTTAAACACACCCTCCTTACACTGTACACCACAGAATGTCAATTACTCAGTTCCATGTCAAGCTCTTGTCACCACTCCTGTGGCTCTGGCAAGCCCCAGCTCCACCGCCTCCCTCCTGCCCCAGCTCCGGCATTGCGGCGTTACAGAGCCCGCAGCGCTGCGCCATCCTCCAAGAGAATTGGTTCATGCTCAATAAACGTTGCTGATTTTTATTTCAAGTTGGCATGGAACTGAAGAAGTTAAATGTGGATGTGATCAAATGAGAGAAGACTTTATGCTGTTCATTTCATTCTGTATCTGACATGCAAGCATGCAGGCATGGGTTAGAAAGCCCAAATCAAAACAAGGCTCCTCACAGAGGACAAACACTGCTACGTACAACCCTTCTGAGCCAGAAAGCAAAGCCCAAGAAAGTCCCACTGAGGTCATGCAGAGTGTGGTGCTGCTCTGGCACACAGCTGATTTATGACATGCACATTACAAATGTAGATTTGCATACAGAGAACTTTCTGCAGCCAGAAGAGATGTCATAGAAAAGCCAGGTGAGCTGTCACTGTACGACTGCATTTGGCCTCCTACACTGTGATAACTGTATGGAGCCGGCGCCAAATCTACTGTGACTGCCACCACTTGCTGTTCTATGGCATTGTAGTCAGGATTAGAGATGCCTTGGAAACATGAGGATGGCCAAAAGCATCAAACACAAAATCAATGGGATGAAATAAAAAGTTACTGCAACACAAAACATGCAACAAAGGTGACATCCATACAACTCCAGGTGGACGCTGGACATGACTATACACTCAACATTCACATGATCCTGGCTGAGGTCCGCACAAACCGAGAAGTGTCAAAAATCTACAGCAACCTTTTTTTTGTCTAAGAGCATCAGATGTGAAAGAGGAATAGTTTAGTAATGGAATTCCTCAGTGAGAACAGGTTCGCAGAAAAACCGAGAGCCCCGCTTGGCGGTTCGAGCTGTAAAGGGCACAGTCTTCAGCACTGCATGGGAATAACAGCCAAACAGACAAACAGAGCAGTGAGAAGCAAGGTTGATGGCATTAGTACAGTTAGTGCTTGGTTAAGGATACCCAGGAACAGCTTTACATGTTCCAAACAGCTGTCCACTGATACTACAGTGCAGTAGGAGTTGGAAACAAGGCAGCTTAAAGTCACTGAGCACTCATTTCTTGCAGTATACAGTTTGCAATGGTTTTGAAAGCCTACTGGTAAATGTAAAGCCTATAACTGCAGAAAAGACTGTGGTTTCAGCCAGTGTCTTGTTCCAGCTCAGCAGGGCTTTCCTGTGCACCTGCTGAGGCACTAGCCAGTTTAAAATGACACTTCTGATTATTTCCATACCACTGAAGAGATCTCTCAGGCCATACCCAGGTGACCTCAGTTCAACCTGACATTCTGTGCCTAACATGCATTGCTGCACGGCCTGAGGCCCTCGGGGACACCCCCATCACAGGACATGTTCAGGTGACCTGAGTCTGGCACTCCATGCACTGGACTGCATGTGGACTGTCATCTTTCACTCAATCTGTTTCTCCCACAGAGCAGGAGAACCACTTTACCAACTACACAAGCTTCCAGGAGTCTGAAAGAGCTGCAGAGGCAGAAACAGATTGGATATTACAGCCAGTCTGCCTCTTAAACACAGAATGTTATCCTAGGAATCTATTAATCAAACATTAAAGAGTTGTGAAAGTTTCAGGAAAAGCATCTACCTTCTCATCTAGTTAGGCAAAAATTCACTGGCCTTCCTTACTGAGAGGTAGAATAACTTTCCTCCTCTCCTGATGGAAAAATGCGATGTGAAAAACATTCAGGAGAAGCAGCCAAAGAAATGCTGCCCAAAGACTCTTTTCTGAGTTTCTGTGCAATTTAAATTACTGTACAGCTAATAAAGCGTTAAAATCTCATTCCTTCCATACCACAGGTGAAGAACACACACTACAATCCAAGTACCACAACCAAAGCAGTTGCACAGATAAGGACTTGACTCCTGCACAAAGTACAATCTAGAAGGCAGCTTGATCAGCACGTCTGCACACAGGGCCCCGGCTGTCTCTGGCTATGACAACGGGCTCTGGGCCTCTCCCTGTGACCTTAGGTTGGTGATCAGTGCAGGAGCCGTCTACCAAACTGCAAAGCAGCAAAAATATTTAGGGTCATAAATCATTCAGGTTTGACTAAATGATTTCCTGTAACTGTGCAATAATGTGGTGCAATTACTGCTAGTACGTTGTAATGAAAATGAAGGCTCTTCATGTTAAACGTCCATCATTCATTCCAGTTATAGGAAAAAAAAGATTTCTGGGAAAGATCTGCATGGCATGCATATCCCCACCAGAGGACCTGCTGAGATCTGAGCTGCCTGCCCTAGAGATCAGAGGCCAAGTGTGTCCCAACATGCTGAAAGAGAAGAGTTAAGAAACAGAGCACGTGTCCAAGGTCTGTGCTTGTGGCCAACACAGGCAGCACTGACACTGGACACGTAAAGGGAGGTTATTGGGTTTTGTTTGTTACACACCATTAGTAAAATTTTCTAGAATTGATTCACATCATGTAAACAATTTCCTAAGCTGTGCTCCAATAACTCTTTAAGAGGTACATAAAGCACTTAGGATAGCTACTAGGCAGATACACATCTTTAACCTCTGTGAAAGAGCCTCCGAGATTATGGAGCAAAACATGTTTACCTGTTATAATATCTTCGATAGCACCGTCCTTCCCCTCGTACACATGCCTGTTATCCTTGACTTGCCGCCGTCTGAGCTCTGCAATTAGCTCCTGCTGCTGTCTCTTTGTTTTATGTGAAGGAGACTGAAAGCAAAGAAGAGAGGATTTGTAAGGGCTGCCCTCCAGTGACCCTGTTCCTCTCTTCCTGACCAGTTGAAATACCAGGTGATCCCACTTGCAGCAATCAGCAGCAGTAACTGCCAGCTTTCTGCCCAATTTTGCAAGACCAGGAAAGCACCAGGGTGTGGTGAGCTCACCTCCCATGGAGGGGAAGGCCAGAGTTACAAGTTAACCTGGCTGCCATGCTGTTTTTCTTCCTTACGTTTGTAATTTAGTTCTAAGCCTTCTGCCCACTTGGAACCGAAACGCCAGCCTTTTTCCTCTGAGAAGCATTAAGTGAACAAGGAGAACAGGCTTTCAATTTTAAGGGAGAAAGCCTGGCTGGGATCAAAGATACCTGTTAACAACAAGAGCTGTGTGAAGCAGCATCAATCGACAAAGTGGCCATTGTAGAGCTATGGAAAACCTCTAGCAAATCTAAAGCATGAGCTCAGGAGAAAGTCAAGAAATTTCCTATAAAGTGGTAATGTGGAGTATCCTCCTGCTGTCATGCTCAAACAGGGAAAGATCTGGAGATCCTGGCAAGCACTGGGGGGCTCTGCACAATGAATACAGGTGGGATTTCAGACAGAAAAGCCAAAGCAGAAAAAATTCAGCCAACATCAACATGGACTAGATGACATCCTGTCAATTTAGTTTTCCTGAATTTTGCAAACCTTAAAGCAGCATAACTATACACTCAGATTNAAGAAAACTTCTTGGGATCACATTTCTGGGCAAGTGTAAGGCTCTATGCAGAGCTGCATGTTTTGAGCTGTCAGGAAAAATACATGAACACGATGGCTCCTGCTTGAAAAATCCATTTCATACCTTTTGGTCCTGTTGCTCCATCATTGCTTCCTGTTCCATAAGTTTTTCCATCAAAGCCTGTTCCTGTTTTTTTCTCAACTCATTCTCTTCTTCTGCTTGCTATTTATTACCAGGGGAAAAAAAGACCCAACAAGTTATAGCTTCAAAGTGCTAGAAGGAACCTGAACGTTACAAATAAATGACATTATCATTTGCTACCACACGGTTTTTCAAGGACGCAAACTTAGGGTGTAGCAATTTAGCTTAACAAAGCCTGAAACAACTGGGCTGGGAGAGACCTCCCTAGGTCACACAAAGCAACCCATCCCAATCCCAAAAGACACACAGTCAGGGTTAAAGGTGCAAACTTTAACCTCACAGATTCAATTTTGGAGGATTCCTCCAGCGTGTCAGACAGCTATATTGTCTTTCAGCCCTGAAAATAATCCCAAAACAACTATTTGTGCTGCCCTGGGCTGGTGCTGCTGTGCTGTCTACGATGGCTCAGGACAAATCAAAGCTAGAGGGAGCCACAAACCGTGCTGCTGGGCACCCTAAGCCATAACAGTTTGCAAACCACACTGAGAGTGACAGAACACAAGAAGAAGATGCTCCTGCTTACCTTGTAGGCCTTCACAAATCGGACAAACACTGGGAAAAAAACAGAGGGGGGAGTTGTCTTGGGATTCTCCCCAAAGTACTTCACAGCATCATCAAAGGCATCCTACAAAAAACACATAGTTGCTGTGATGTACATATTTCAAGACACACTCACCATCCACTACCGCAGAATTCAGAGTAAAGGGTCTAGATGTCCTGAGTGCAAAACTCTTGGCTGACACCAGCACATCTACATCTAGCACGTGGACTCAGGAACAAACAGACAAACCTGCACCTTCTCCTCCCTGCAGTGCACATAAAAGCAAGGACTTCGCAGTGACATGCTGCTACTCACTCATGGGCTAAAGCCTGCCTCAAAAGCGAGCATGAGGGTTTGAATCAAAGAGTTTGTCAAGAAGAGCATCTGTAGGACTCTCACCAGGCTCACAGAGTTAACACATATCTGCAGCTAGAAGACAAAATGCTAGGAAAATCCCACCACAAGCAAATAACCTAGGTTTGGTGTCAACATGGCGAAAAAATGGGTGCTAAGTTTGTGTGAGGGTAACATCATGGAAGAATTTTTTAATACACCATGACAGACAATAGATCTTCATTCTTCAGGTAATGCATATTTTATACATCCAAGTCAGGACAGAGGAGAACCTTGCAGACTCTGTGCCTCCTCACTCAAACCATGTTGCAGACTAGCTCAGTTTCAGCAGAAAACACTCCGTGTATGTACGGTATGTTCTGCTTCTCTGTGACATTCAAACCCCAAGAACTAAGAAATACCTGGGCTATTTTGGCATCATCCTGCAGTTTCTTCAGCTTTCCTTCATTGTTCTGAATGAACTCCTTCAGCATTGTGTTGTGGTCATGCATGGTGTACTCGCGCTTCGTCAGATCCAGGCCTCTCTGGAGCTCCTTCACATCCAAGAGGACATTTTCTAGAGACACTAGGAAATAAAACAAAGCTGTCAATTGCTCCTGCTGTGCCCAAGTGCACAGCATGACCAGTTCCTCACTACAAAATGCCCACTGCCACTCACCATGCATGGGAGGGCACTGCTGTGACAGTGACAGCACCAATTTCCTGTGCCTGTGTCAGGCCAGGCAACCTGCTGACACCAAGAATTCAGGGTCTTTTCCTGAACTGGCTTTACTACCAGACCAAATGCTGCTCAACAATGAAACCACCTGGTTTTATTTCTAGGATGGTCCAAGTGGGAAAGAGCCCAGCAGACACACTAAGGACATGGTGGTGGTTACAGTACCTGCAGCAGCCTTCTCCACATAATGAAGTTCATTGTAAAAGAGGGACACGTGTTGGTACTTCTCCTTGACAACATTAGAAATATAGTGCAACAGGGTTTGCTTTCGGTCTGTTGACTTTGTTTCTAAGAGCTGGGGAGAAAAGGCAAAGAGATTGCTGGGTTAAGGTGCAGCGGACGCCAAACAAAGTGACTGAAGCGGTGTTTGCTTTCCCCTAATGTTTCTCCATCTGATAGGGATGGCTGTAAGAGCTCAGGTATGCATTTAGTAGCTGGTTTTCAAACTGTGGTCTGCCAAGCCTCTGAGGACTTGTGGGCTTCTCCCGAGGGGCCACCAAAACGATGGTGAGAGAAGTGATTTCATACAGTGTGGAGGGAGGCACCTTCCCCAACTGCCACACTCTGATGCCTCTGCCTTTACCCACTGGAAAGCACCAACCAAGCCCCCAAGCAGCCAGAAGCCACTCTCAGCTTACAAGAAACGCACTTCAGTCCGTGTCCCCTCATCACCTCTGGTTTACTTACCAGGTCTAAACTCTGCAGCTTAAATCCATACACAGCTCCTCGTTTACTGCTGTTCATGTAGTTACCGAGAGCCAAGATTATCTGCCAGAACAAAACAGGGCAGAGCATGAATTTTCAGGGCAAACACAATGTTTCAGACACCTCTGAAGGGAGAGTTTGTGTGTAAGTGTCCACATACACTTTCAGCACACATAAGGGGATGGTTGGTGAGTGGTTGAGCTGTTGAACATAACCAAAATCAGACATACCTCCAGTATTTTCTTAAGCTTTTGAGATGACTTTATTGAGACAGATGCAGCTATAATTGCGTGAAGTTGCTGCAAGTAAACACAGGGAGAGGTTTGGTTAATGCACAACAAACCTAAAAGTAAAATTAAATTCAAAACACATTCTTAAAGAAAAACTTGTTTTTGACTCATACGGTGGGCCCCGACATGAATTGTTATCCTGCCCTGGCATGTCAGGATTTCAAAAAATTAATTTGCACTGCAGATTTTGCACACTCAGATGTGGTTGAGGAAAACTGTATTTATATGACTATGAAAGATGCATGGGACACACTTCAAAGAGCCCTCAGACCAGCACTGATAGTAATTTTCCCTGATGGTACAAACAACTAGATTTTCATTTAAACTGGTTTTAAACTTCTACAGGGTACAGAAATAGGATGATATGGAGCAGGCCAGGGTACAAGTTGCCAAACAGTGCCTGGGATCTCTGAGTCACTGATGTATGAAAATATATCTAGAAAACCACTTTTCATTCATGCAGTTGTTTCTCATTCTATCTCTATGAGAATTCTTAATGACTCCAGGAGACTCAAACCATTGCTGTCTTAGGAGAATTCCAATCTCTTTACCCTTCACTGACATCCCCACACCAGCGCATGGTTGCAACGTTCCCTGCAAGCTCGACTCGCATCGCAGAGAGCAGCTCACATGCAGGGGCTGAAGAGCAGGACACCATTTCCCCACAGCCAACGCATCCCCTCAGGCATTTCCAGGGGCTGTCTCTCACTCACCGGGGTCAGCATCTGGATGCTTTCTGCAAAGTTGCCTATAAACGCCATGATGGTCATCTTCTGCATCAGCCTCTCGATCTTGCTGAACTGCATCATGAACCGGTCTTCATCGGACAGGTTCTCGATGGGCTTCCTCTCCCGCTCGTAGAGCCGCAGCACCTTCACCTCGTTCTCGGTGGGCAGGAACCGCATAAGGCATTCAACAAAATCCACGGGCAGCGTTTTCAGGTCAAACCTATGTGACAGGATGAGGGGGAATGAGCTTAAGTTGTGCCAGGGGAGGGTCAGGTTGGGTATCAGGAACAATTCCTTCTCCAAAGAGCAGCCAGGCACTGGCACAGCTGCCCAGGGAGTGGTGGGGTCACCGTCCCTGGAGGTGTTCCAGAGCCATGGAGATGTGGCACTGAGGGCCATGGCTCAGTGGGCATGGTGGGATGAGCTGAGGCTGGGCCTGGGGATCTCAGAGGGCTTTTCCCACCTTAATGAACCTACAATTCTATGATAAAAAACAGCCAGAAGAAATGGTGTTACAACATGGCTCTACCTGAAATGACAGAGTGAGAAAAGAAGTGATAAAACTGCCAATGGCATAACCTCTGCCTCCCACATAGCTCAGGCTTGGCTCAGTAAAGCAACAAGAAGCTATAAAGATGCTGAGATGCTCCCCTTGCCTTGGCTGGGGTCAGGGACACAATTCTGCTGATGAAACAAGGTTACTGTGCAGAGACAACATGGACACAAGCACTGATACAAATGCTGCTGTCTGGGACCTTCTTTCTATTTTCAAAGAAGTGGCCAGTGCTCCCAACACCACGACCGTATCTTGTTTTTATCAAAGCTATGCTGGAAGGAACAAATAGCTGCTTTATTTAACAGGCCAGAGCCCTGTAACCCCAAACTCTGGGGTTTGAGTTACTCTTCCCACTAGGCCTAAAGCAATGCCTATACACCCAAATGTTGAAGATATCCCTTTGCAGAGAAATGGCAGATGTTTGCCATGGCCACACGTCCCAGCAGCTCCTGGCTGACCTCAGGACCAGCCCAAAGGAGCAGGCACACCCATAGGGCTGGAGCTGGGAGGCGAGGGTCTGTTCCCCATGATGGGGCACATCAGAACTCTGCACTGCATTCACACTGTGGGACACACCTGTATCACATTTGGGTTTGGCACTGCGTGGGGTAATTACATAAACCTCACTGGATGCAAAATGCTTCCAGCGCTCTTGGACTAAACTTGTGCTTCACAGAGCAAACTGCAAGAGCTGCCTCTTCCTGATACTCTGCCTTTGGAGTGCTCATTAGAACAGCAAGCACTGTGCAAACGGAATGAGAAGTTCAGTATGCAATGGCATACTGTGGATGAACATGAATTAGATTCTTTAACAAAAGATGTGTTAATTTGTTAAGCCTATACAGTGATAGAGCAACACAAAACTGCAAGTTAACATACTTTAGTACAAGGGAATCTGATTTGTGGGAATTTAGATCAGTTCCATCCCTACTTCTGGATTTTTTCCAGATGCAAAAACATCCACATCAACTGCCAATTCAAAGCCATTCCACTTAGCAAAAACCACAGTAAATCTCAAATATGATTTCTTTGCTGACAAGTGTTTTACTTACACGTGAATTGCTTTGCATATTTCATCTGCTGTCTTTCCAGCTTTCCTTAAAGTGATGGCAAGATTTTTGGCCCTGTTTGCATCCAGTAATGTGACTTTGTTCGACCCCTTCTGAGTTATTTTTTGCTTGCTTGAAGTCAGATCGATGGCTGGACCTTGGGCTTTTGTTTTGAATATTTCTTCAAATTCATCCACATTTAAATCCTAAACAGGAAAGAAAATGAATGATTTATCCCTCCCACAGCAAGTATTCAATCTCACACTGCCTAGTGCTTTACCAGAACTGCAGTGAAACCCTGTGACTGTTGTGGCTACAGCAGAGAACTTCAGGCAGGGGCAGCAGAGTGTAGTAAACATGCTCTCCTGAGTCAGTAATCAGAGAATTTGGCCTCCAGCCCCAACAGTCCTACGCACGTTCAGAAGTTCAGGCAAATACGTATGTCGGCGCTCAGGCTTTATCCAGTGCACCTTCAGGGCCCAGGGAGCATGCAGCACCTGAGCACTCAGCCCTGCTCTGTGCTGCCTTATGCTTCATGCCCTGGCACACTGCCCACACACCAGCCTGAACCCTACAGACTAAACCAACAACATAGGGCTGGGAAAACAGCATCTTCCTCATCTCAGTTCATCTGCTTTAAGCAAATGCACGTAATGGGCATGTACCCTTTTTAATCAATACCACCAACTACAAGGATTTCTTACTGGCTACCAGTGGCCAGTGGATGAGCTACTTGCCAAAATCACTCTCCACGAAGGCCAATACTGATGTGTGCTATGGACAGAAACGGGAAGCGGGAGGCAGCAAGCAGCGCTCATACCTCCAGGATCCTTTCGTCGTCTATTTCGTTGAAGACTGTCCCATTGATCTGGTTGGGTTTGAGGGCGACCCAGTTGAACACCGGCATGCGGAACTTGGTCTTGATCGGCTTCTTGATTTTCACAGCTAAAGACATCAGAGGAAAGGAAATGATAAATTCCCTGACAGCTGAACAGCACCCTGTGTGCCCAGATCACAGTCACTAGCGTCAGCATTTCAGCACTGGAGGGAGAACTGGCCAGAGCTTAATTATCACCCTGACAAGCCTGAAAAGATCCCTCTGCCTTGATGGGTGAGCACTGCAGAGAGGCTGTATCCAGCCCTCCAGCTGCTTCAGGCCCAGCACTCACAGAATGGGACCAAACGCCAGAGACTGTGAAAACCTCACAAAAGGAAATGTGTTACTACTTTATTGCCCCATGTCCTCCCGGCTGCTTTAAAAGCCCAAGCCATTTTTAAACACTACAGAAATTGGATGGAGGAGACAAATTTAACCTTGTCCCGCTGGCTGCAGAGCTCCCCTCAGCATGAGCTGGTGCACAGCACAGCACAGGACTGCTTGTGCACGTGCAGCCCAAACCCAACAGCACCATCCAAGCAGGCACAGTGGCCGCAGCCTTAAGCCATGGCCAGAGCTGCCAGCTGAGGACACATCTCCATGAGGCAACGTGGAGGGAGGATGTGCTGCTGGCAGTGGATGGGTCACAAAATTCAACCCAGAAGAGGTGACGAGAAGGAAAAAAGCCCCTTTCCCAAGGTTTCACTGCTGCAATGGGGCAGTGCTCCTTCAGAGGTGTCAGGGCTGTCTTTTCAAGCCAAACTGGGGGGTTTTGTAACACACAAGCTTTTTCATGGTTGAAATAATGGGTTTTGTCTTCTCAGGTTGTGCAGAATGACTGTTTTAGTAACCTACACAGAGAAGCTACAGCAAATGAAGATAAACTGCTCTCATTAATCAGTGAACAGAGTACAAAAAGTAATGTTGAAGCAAAGAAAACAACAACTCCGTTCCTATTCCTAACAGATCTGGAGGGCACATGAATAATTTTGGTAATTCAGTGCTTTGCATGCTGATGTAAGCATGAAGTCCTTAGTTGCTACAACTCAGGATGTTCATTACAGCGATCAATCAAAGTGTTGCTCCAAAATTTTAGGGAATGAACTATTTCCATACTGCAAACAGGAAACAAAGCCCTGGTCCTTCATCTCCAGTGCTGGAAAAGAGAGCCACTTCACTGCAAGCAGGGCCAGGCAGGGAAAGCAGCCCCCACGCCCCACATGGACAGTTCAGGTTCAACTTAGTTCAACTCAGTGTTTGCTCCAAGGAGAAGTCCTGACTCCTGCCTACCCTGCACTCTAGCAGGAGGAATCTAGCCAACTATTTGATACTATGTAGAGACGCTACGTTATTTTTCCCTTGATTTCAGAAGATGGGAGTCTCCCAGCCTGCAAAGCACTTCAGCAAATAATCATTTTACTTTTCTCCAACATTGGTGTTTTTGCCAGGACAGCAACCACTGGTTCCAGGGCACACTCTCCTGCTGTGCACCAGAATCAGGTGAAAGCTGAAAACATCTCTCTTACTTTGTCCTTCTACTTTCAAAACAGCAGTCGTGTGTCCATGTACCCTTCAGGCTCATGCTCATTTTGCAGAGACACTGAAAAGAATAAATTCCTGGCAAGAAAATTCGCTCAAAACAAAGAACCATGAGGAACAGGGAGCATACACAGTATTCAATTTGAAAGTCTGTGTATTTTGAGAAATGTATTTATCCAACTGGAAGACATGAATACACATCATCAATTTCTGCTCATCTAAATGAAATGGTTTTACTCTTCGTACAGTCGAAGTGTTTATTTCTAAATAATTCCTAAAATAAAAAATGACTCTTTTTTCCAAGCTAAAACACCCACGAAAAGCACATTTTCATCTCGTGCATATATTAGAATAGATTGGTAACTGCTCCTGGGTTATTTCAGGACAGGAAGGGAAGTGAACTGCCTCGTCGGCCAGCTCCCACTGCAGCTAAGCAAAATCTCTTAAAAATCCCGTCCTCCTCCCTTACAGAGATGTGGTGTCAGCTGGCAAGGTGACGTCCCTGAGAGCCGTGCTACTCAGGGCAGCGCAGCAGGGACGTGGCCATGGCTGGAGGACAGCCCAAAAGAAGCTACATCTTAATTATGTGCTGAAGTGCTTTGCTGAATCAGGGCCTGGCGGAGGCCAAATCCTGCTGGCTGGCACCAAACCCAAAGCCAACGCATGCTGTGGGTCCAGCAATCCCTCTACTCCCACCTTGACCCTCCCACCACCTCCTGGACGTGCACACACGGCCACGGGCACACACAGGGCACAGCACAGCACAGCAGGACAGAGGGAAAGGGAAGAAGGTAAATACTTAGCAGAAAGCAACCTACAGAAGAGTTTGATTGGCCCATCTTAGCAGGAAGCAGAGAGAACAGAGAAAAAAGTGTTAGCGACGGTCAGAACAGCAGGATTTATCACTGCACAGATTCCCCTCTGACCCAGAAGGGTCCTGCCCTGAGAAACCTTACTTTCTATGTAACCGTTTCATTAAGAAAAGGCGCTTTCATTCTCCTTTCCTCTTCTAACCCACTGACAAACAAAACACCCATCCCACCTGCCCCTGGACATGGCCCATCACCACCATGGCCACATCAAGCACCCCCTGCCATCAGCCTCTGCTTCTCCGCATGGAACGCACCTCCAGATCAATCTCTGGGATATTCTGCATGCTCCATTGGGTTTTACTTTAAACATTCTGCAGTTTGACACACAGCTCCAGCATCTCAGTCTGGGCTCAATGGAGTTCTACGTGCTTCAGGACCACTGCACTGCTCTGGAAAACCCACTGAGGAGAGATTAACCTGTAACCTCAATCATGCTTTCATCTTTTGGTCTTTTTTTTTTTTTTTTTTTCTTTCAATACACCCTGAGACCCTCTTGATCCACGATGCTTTTCACTTTCAGAAGAAACTTAAAAGGCTAGAATACTTAATCAGTTTTCCAAAAAATAGTAAGAAAAAAGCTATTAATAAGAGCTCCTCAAGTCTCTTTCTGGAATCATAATGTGCTCTTGAGATTTCCTGGAGGGGAAGGCGTGTGATACCAATTAACATTAATTTGCTGTGTAAGATGCCTGGCGTACGATAGAGAGTGCATAAAATCTTGATTAAAGACAGTCAGGAAATTTTTCTTCCTTCCAAAAAATTCCAGAAGTTTGCCATTTTTTCACACAGATATTTCTTCATCGTATGCTGAGAAGAAATCAAAACCATGAAGCTTTGCATTTCTTTCAAAACCATATTTTGTTCACTTAAAGCCAAAAATGATCACGTTAGAAAAATATTTTTGGCAGCAGCCTTTGTTTCACTGAAGAAGCCATCTCTTACAGACCAAACCAAATCTGTTTGATGGATAAATCATCTTTCCTTTTATAAACCCCTCTAAGTATAATACCAGAAAGAGAAAGCGTATTACTTGGGTGACTAAGAGAAAAGAAATCCCACCTCAGTGTCCTGCCCCCTCCAGCCAATGTGCCTTGCCCTTGCCTTTGCTCACTTTGTGAGTGACCCCTGGCATGCTGAGATGTGTGGGTGTTTTACCTGCAAGCCCTGAGTTGAAAACCACAGTGGGAGAGGCTGTGCNCGGCATCGGTGCTGTCACGGGGCCATTTTGCACTGCGAAAAGGGGAGGAGAGAAGGGGTACTGACATGAACATGAAACAAAACGTCACAAGCAGACGTAGAACAACTCATAGCGGGACCCGCCATCCTCCGTGTCCCGCACTACGCCTCTCTCTACCACCATACTGACTTAAGCATTTGTCGGACCCCTCACCAAATTACCTCAGTGCACAAACATGGGAGGAAATGACCCTAATGAAAGAAGCTAGTATTTCTTCTGCCAGCTGAAGAGCTCAGAAATGGATCAAACAAACACAGCCTGCAACCTCATTACAGCAATTGATGGTGTTTTTTC
Organism: Penelope pileata; assembly: GCA_013396635.1. Taxonomy (NCBI): domain Eukaryota; kingdom Metazoa; phylum Chordata; class Aves; order Galliformes; family Cracidae; genus Penelope; species Penelope pileata. The sequence goes on along the minus strand of WBMW01003691.1, from coordinate 277,520 downwards.
AGTGTAAGGCCACTGTGACTGATCAGAACAACAAACCACCTCCAGACCGCAGCCAGCCCATGTTCTGGGGACTTGATGCTCCTTACCTGCCTCAGATGCTGCTGCTAAGGCCGGTAATGGTGGTGGAGGTGGTGGTAGTGGTACGGAAGATGCAGCTCCAGCAGCTGGTGTGACACATGTGCCAGCCACAGCCTCTGACCCAGCTGGCACCATCCCAGAGGCCAGAGCAACAGGAAGAATAGAGATGTCACCATCGCCTTTCTTCTGGATCTTAATGGTCCCTTGCTTCTCCAGTTCATGGATCTTTTTCTCCAGTGTTGACTGTCGCTGGATGGCTTCCTCTTTTTCTTTTACCATTTTTCTCAAGGTGTGAACCTGGGTATTTGCATCCTTGTAGATCTCCTGTAAATGCCACAGAGACAAGTGATTTGCATTTGTATCCACAAAACAGAATACCAATACCAGAAACAGAAGGCAGCCTGGCACTGCATTGTGCACTGTGCCAGGCATTATCTAATGAAGCATTTTCATGCAAACCATACATCTTCACTGGCAAGAACTTGTTTTGTGTTTTTCCCACGCCAGCAGTAAGGCTGTGTGCAGTACTGAGTCCTCTGAGAAATCTCACCACGCACCAACACCTGGGAATGCAAAATTTCTGACCTACACAGTATAGGTATGCTACCTCGATTTTTACTCTAACACAGAGTATCTGGTGCCTTGCTGGTTGCTCTGTCTATGAGCAGATGCTGACCCATAGAGGGAAGCAGGAACAGAACTCCTGATCTAGAGGGGAGACTGCATCTGCAAATAGCCAAGGCAGACACTCAGAAGGAACTCTAGAAACCAGCCATGCTTTGGGAGGACATTTATGCTGAGGTTAGTTAATATTTTATTAATAATTTTTGTTACTAAAATAGTACACACCAAGAAATAATGCCTGGACTGTACACAGAAAGCAGGTTGTGTTAGATGCTTTGCAGCTTAAGTCTGGAAGACTTCAGTTCCACCTTGAATGCCCCTCCAAAGCCAACCAAATGTGCAGGACTCAACCAGAACTAGTACAGACCTGAGCAATACAACGTACCTGTCTAGTACACTGATCTGCTGGCACATTCAGATAGTTAAATGTCTATCTTTGAGAGCACAGACAAGTAATTCTACTTGAAATCTGTCCTAGGTTCAAAATTAGAAAGCTAATAGAAATTGCTCAGCCCATTAAAACAGTCATTACCTCCCAGACACAAAGTGCACAGCAGATCCCTCCCCTGAAACATGGCATCCAGCCAGAGTTTTCCCATCACGCTTACCCGAATCACATCCAGTTCCTTGTTTCTCTGCATAAGCTGTTTTTCCAGTTCCACAATCTTTGCCATGGCTTCATTTTCCGTGTCTTGGAGTTTTTCAGATAGCTACCATACAATAGAGAAACAGATCATATAAATAACGATATCTTTCTCAACCAAAACATTATCAACACTTGTTGGAGCAGTGGTATGTGGTAAACTCGCTATTCTACCAAATCCTGAATTCTCTCTTTGGAAAGTGAAAGGGTTCCTGTGTGGAGTCAGGTGGCACTAAGTGCCCAGCTGAAGGTTACTATGATGAAGAATATTATCCTTCAGCTATGACTAGCAGGCAAACAGATGGACTGCAGACATGACCCTGTCCAGTTAAGAGAGCCTACTCTACAGTAAAGAACTCTATAATAAAAGAACTTAAAATGCAATTATTTTGCATATACACTGAAGTTTGATCTGAAACAGAATATGACAACGGTACTGTTGCAAACTCAATAGGTGCTGAACTGGTAGGACCTACAAATATCTCCTAAGCTAACTTAATTAGTGACAAATGAGAGTTTTTGTGTTGTTGGGTTTTATTTTTTGTTTTTTTCTCCCCCCATGGTCTTTTATTTTAATGTTTTGCAGGCCCCAGAAACCCAGGGTCTGAAAGCCAAGATATTCCTATGCTGCACAGTACCTGTTAACAAAAATATGCACCAAATGAGGTTCAAAATACAACACTGAAGCACCCAGGAAGTTTACCTGCATGAGATTTCCAGAATTCCTTTATTTGCTGTATATCTGACCATCCACCATAAAGAAAGTAGTCCACAGACTTCCTTTAAAGCAAATACTCCTCACCCCAAACATTCTACCCCCCAGCTACACCTGCACGTCCACCTCCCAAAAGAAAAGGGCAACATCAAAGCACACATGCAGAGCAAGCTCTGCACCACTCCAAAAGGAAAGGTGACTTCAGTTTTGTACTAACATGGGAAATATTTTCTTCCAGTTCCTCAACTCTTTCCAAGGCTGCATTCTTGGTTTCAGCATCCTCCAGTAATGCTCCCACGTCAAACACATTATCCAGATAAGCTTGAATTTGCACCTGCAGTTTGTCACTCTCTGTGTGTTTCAGTTTCTGTAAATCCAAAAATAAAAAGCTGTCACTCAGCACAAGCAGCAGTTTGAAGCAACAGAACTGAACATGGTAAAAATGGGAGGGAGAACAGCGGGAACTTGGCCATTTCCACCACTCAGGAAAACACTCCACATTTCAATGTCAGCTGGGGTCATAAATGAAAAACAGTCATTTCTGAAGACCAAACATCCAGAACTTTCGAACAGAACTAAGCAGTGTCTTATCTTGTGTTACTACAGAGGGCTCCACTGCTCGCCTCCCTCTTGCTGCTGGGATGGGACAGGATCTGGATGCAGGAGCCTGGGCCCTGAGAACCACACCTAGGGCAGCTCTGCTGCTGGTACAGAGAGGTGAGGCCAGAGCAAACCCTCCCATTCCCCTCACATTGGGCTGGTTTGCCATAATCCAAATGAGCTCACTTTATTGCAAAGGATAACACCAGAGCACAGTTCAAACCACTCTGCCTGTTTCAGAGGAATTGGAGTATTTGTGGCACCTCCAGACCCCAAAGAGATCCATACAGCTTATCACTGTGTAAAACACAGTGATATATTGCAGAAATCAAAAACCAGCTCTCATAGCTACCAGCGAGCAGAAGCCAGCAGGGACACACCAATCCTCAGTCAACACAAGCACTGTTTTCATGCTCCCAACAGCAGTGGAGAGACAGAAAAATACAAAAGGGGAAAAAACAAAAGCAGCTTTCTTTTTAAAGAGTGCTTCCCACAGGGTGCCAGAGAGCACACAGCTGTGAGGAGAAAGCACCCTAAGGAAGGATTTTCTCACACGGGCCAAAGGCGCGCCTGTCCCTGCCATCGCCATGCTGGCGGCCCAAGGTCAGCGCAAGGCCCGCGCTGCTGGAGCAGGCCGTGCCGCCACCACAGAAGACAATTGTGGTTCATCCTCCCCTTGTTATCAGGCAAAGTGACCAGTTTAGCTCCCGGCCTGTAATTCCAGCTTGCGGCAGTGGGTTTTCCTCCCCTCTGAGCAGGGTAACTCCGGGCTGCTGTCCCCAGCCAGTCACCAGGGCCTGGTGGTTTCAGCTGCAGGACAGCCCTGCTCTGCTCCGTGGCAGCAGGCTGGGGCAGCAGAAGGCCTGGCTGCCTCATGCTGCTTCCCTGGCCCTCGTCACATCCCTGCTGCCCTCAGCACAGAGGTGGGAGCAGCCTGGCTCTCCACAACAAGGTCCACATGCAACAACAGCCTCAGGCAGCAACTAAGTTCATGTATGTGGATCAGCACCAGTCACGCGTAGGAACCCAGTCATACTCACGTCCAAATACTCGTCCAGGCCCAGTTTCGTGAACTCGTACTGCAGGTGGACCCGGAAGTTCATGTCTTCCACTGAGTGGACAACGATGTTGATGAACTGCATGCAGGCCACCTGCAAGAGGAGCCACCACAGTCAGCACGTCATGGCCTCGATACAGCCTGGAATCCTGAGGCCATGCAGCATCAGAGCAGGCCTGTAGAGGCCCAAGGGGATGAAAGGCCCTGCTGGGTCAGCCAGCACAGCCAGGGACTGCATTTTGTTATGGCTACTGCCAAGGGAAACTGCCACCTGCTGTTCTGCAGCTTTTTATCCCATCAGTGTTGGATTCAGGCTCACAGGGTTTGTCTGTTGTGATAAACACGGACTCCAGAAGTTAAGTAATGTCTGCAGGGCCTACCTTTGCTGCACGCTTCCCACGCCAGCTCGCACTGCTGGACATCACACAAGCACCCAAACAATGCTGTGCTCTGAAACAGTCTTTAAAAGTGAGATTGATTGTGCAACTGGAGCCTTCAGTTTGGAAAATGGGATTTTTATAAAAGGCGCTTTGTTGTTTGTAGAAAAGTGTATTTTAAAAGCTGTGGTTTGGTAACAGCAAGGGACTGGGTCATACAAGATGGCACACAAACACATCCCAGAGCAGTGCAGGCAAGCCAAGGCCCCTGGAGCAAAGGGGCTGTGAGCCTCAGCAAGGCAAGAATCAGGCCAGAAACCTTACAAAGGTTTGTCTGACAGGGAATGTAAGACACAGCCAAATCCCTCTCTGCACATCCCCAACTCTCCCTCAGCACTCAGGTGTCCACCCGTCACCCTCTGAGCTGCAATAAGAGTTTGCCAAATCCTTGCTGGGTCTGACAAGGGCAGAACCCAATTCTGCTAGAAATGTTGAGACAGAAGTAGTATCAAATTCTCAACAGTCACTGAGATACCTCTTCCCAGAGAACAAACTTATGGGGAGGTACCTGTGGCACAGTGGCCCTTGGCTGCAGGTTTGGCTGGGATGCCTCACACTGCTCCTCCAGCCTGAGCCAGCTTTGGAGCCATCAGCGACCACACGGACACAACAAATTCTGCAACGTCTCGCTCCTGCCCTCAGCATGTATCTGTTTCCTACACAAATGGTGCTGCTCATGCAGCTAGGTTTGAGTTTGTGCACTGCAGAAGACTCAAACCAGTTTCCCTGTTGAACTCTGGTTCCTTCTCATGCTGGTGCTGGCCTTGGCCAGCAGAACACTGCTGTCCTGTCACATCAGCCAGAGCCAAGTTCCCGTCTTTCAAAAGTGCTCTTGTTATACTTGCTTTGGCTCCTGCAGCACTGGGGCCAAATTCTCATTTCCTTTCTCAGATCCTTACATACACAACTAAGGAATTTATCAAGTCAAAGAAAATTAATCTAAGAAAGTTGCTTTTAAAATGAAGTACGTCAATGTCAACAACAGGAACCTTCCCTAAAATACTTTTGCCTTTTAGTTGCTCTTTCCTCCCATTAGATCCATGCAATTAACTGCGGTCTCTTTCAGCTCCAACTTCCCAGACAGCTCTTGTCTTCTCCATCTAAGGCAGCCTGAAAGCCAGGTCCTGCAGGAACAGCTCTGTTTGCATTCAGCCCTTACAACTACTTGAATTACTCGAGCTTTAACATTACATCCCGGAGCCTTGGCTTGGGGACCTGTTTTATCCCACCCTGCAGAAATGACTGATTTCTGCCTTCTTAACACACCCCTGGCAAGCAGTGCAGCCCCACGGCAACGCAGTCCCTGCAGCGCAGCAAGGCAGAGGGGGTGGGCAGGAGCCCAGCATGGCTCCTCGCGGCCCCTGCTCGCCCCCCACGCGTGCTCCTCGAGCATTGCTCGCCGCAGCACGTGGAGTGCGCTAGGGCCAGATGGCGACAGGAACGAGCAGACCTGCCAAATTGCTTGTCGTGAGCTCTGTCTTCTAGCTTTAAGCTTGTTATATATTCAAGCCCTCTGTCAGTGGAAGCAACCCAAAGATGCAGACTTTATTTGGGCAAGTTTTAGAAAAATGTATTTATCCTTTTTCAAGCAAATTTCACCATCACCTTCAACTTATGGCCTGGGAGGACCATGGAATTTTCTTCCAAATGAGACAGGCTGCCCAGATGGATGCTGAATATTCACAGCTCACCAGGCTTGTGCTCACATGCACATTCCCTATTCCACCCTTAACGATACACCGCTTCTTATCTTAAATAAAGATGAAGGATGATGAGAGGTATTCTTAATAACAGTGGGCAAATCTTGTTGCTCACAGCAAGGTGGCAAGATGCAGGCTGCTGCCACGGTCTTGCTTCCAGGCTGCACTAAGCAAATACCCCAAATACCCTTCCTGTGAGCACAGGAGAAGCAACTAAGAGTCAGGCACTGGGGACAGACAAATCTTTCTGTTAAATTACAGGCTAAGTGTGTGCACATCTGAGAATACTTAATGTACACTGTGACTGGAAACATGTCCTTACTGGGACTGCAATAAGGAACAAAACCAACTGTAACATGTCACAGAGTTACTGAGAGCAGCTTGCTAACTTTAGTAAAATTGCAGGGATCCCTGCAACATTTTTATTTAACTATGAGAAAAAGGTCATCCTATCTTGCTCTTTTTATTCTGCCATCCTCTTGTGGGTGTGAGCCTGGCCCTGGCCACTGGGGCTGCAAGTCACCAACACCCACATCTTCAAAGCCCATAGGAAACCCCACACCAGCTGCTTTAACGTCTAATTGCTGGCAGAAAGATGTCTTTAACACGAAGCTCTGCACCAGAACAGTAGGAAGTGACACACGTGCCGAACAGTGAAAACAGAACAGCAAATGTGAACAGGTGGGGAACCCTCCTGCTCTTCTCTCACCTCCAAATGGGATCATGTCACATTCGAGGCACTGGGCACAAGCAGCGCAAGGGAGACTACACGGACTGAATCTGAACTGTATTTGTTTTGTAATTAAAAAGGGAAGTGTTAACCAACATGACCGCTCGCCACAGACTTGAAGAAATGGATACAGAAGTGTTGTTGATACTGAACACATAACCAGCTAGCTCAGCCTTGCTGTCACAACCCTCTGTCTTTCACATGTTTGCAATGTGCAAGTTGGCACTGGCATCTGTGGGTGCCAGTGTGATCTTCCTCTCTTGCTGTTTTCTGCTGTGCTCCAGGGAAGTGGATTTGGTGAATAATCATGCACAAGCACAATGAGGAACCGAAGTGGTGAAAACTCCTGCTATATTTATGCACAGATAAGGACAGACAGCTGCAATGAGTCTCTCCCACACTTCCCCGTCTGTGATTTTGAGGATGTTGGCACATGCACAGAATACACATCTTCATACTGCAGATGCTGCTGTTTTGCCACATACAGAAACAGCACACACAACCATTCTTTCCTATGAACCTCACTCTGGTACTAGACATTTCTTGAGGACAATTTATCAGAAGCTAAAGCATGAGGGTTATATTATGCAGTTTGGAATATTAAGAAATTGTACTGTGATAATTTTAGGCCAAGGATCAGAAGTCATATCCATCTTACTGCTGTGCGTGACAGGAGGAACAGACACAGCAAACCCTGAAACCAAAGCCCGCCAGTAAGGAGCGCTCACCATGAAGTCGATGTTGTTGTCTTCATTTCGGAAGTGCTCCATCAGCTTCTCAAAGCGCTGCTTCTCTCCACACACCTGTAACAGAATCACCATGTGTTTGTTCAACCACAGCTTGCAAGAGAGAGCATGAAGAACATTTAAAAAGGAGCTTCTGTGTTTGCACAAAACCTCTCTGGACAGATTTCCTCTTTGTTAAGAACATTCTTCTTCATGGCAAATCCAGCTGAGCTATCACAGGTCAACACCTGTGCTGCAATTGTAACTCCTTGTATCTTTTCTCTCCCTAAAAATGTCATGATACCACTGCTGACACAACTGTAAGCAACAGAGTTACACCAGGCTATGCCACAGGAAGACTGGGCCTCTCCTGCAATTCAGAACTGGTTTTCCACCATAATATAACATAATTAGGAAGAAGATCAGATTACAGAGAGGAAAGAAGGAAAATCATCACATGGGAAATGGGGAGTGAGATGCACCAGCACAATGATAAGCTGGTCAGAATGGCAGAGCTGCAGTGCAGGGCTGGTGGCAGGAAACACCCAGCTGGAGGAGAAATAAGGTCTAAGGTAAAGCCAGGTCTCCATGTATTGCTTAAATCTCATTACTTCCCCATAGCTTCTCTGGTTCAGTCCCAGTTTTCTCAGCAGTCAAATGACCTGGAGCAATTCACAACAAAAGCAGAAAATACTTAATAAGCTGGAAAGCCAAAGGGAGGGTGGAGAGGACACCGTTGTTCTCCCTTTGTCTGATGTGCAAAAGCCTCGGTGAGCCCAAGAGGGCTCTTCCTCTCTCAACCAGACTTCAGCCAAACATCTGGGGAGTGCTGGATGCTCCTGTCAGGCAAACACGACATGAATCACTGCGATCCTGACAGGAGGAAGCCAGCCACTTCCAACAGCAGCAGCTCCAGCAGCAATCAGCACAGCTCCACATCTGAGAGCATCAGCTGCTGCATCCCTTAGGAGCAGCTCATCGTGCACGGCTTGTGTGTCATCAGCCAACGAATGGCAATTAATTACTGGTGGCAGCACTGGGTACTTCTTTAGAAACTAAAGCAAGGATCAGTTCTCTGTATGCATTTCCACAGCACCTCCCACAACATGACCAAATAATTCACGTTTCTACTCTCTCCCAAAAAGCAAATTCTTTACAAAATATGCATTATTATGACCACTCCCCCATTATCGTTCTCTGGCTAACTGTATCTATCCTGCAGCGTGCGTCTCCACCAAGACAAAGGCACTGAGTCTGATGTCAGAAGGAGTTTTTGCACAGACTTTAATGGGACCTAAATGGAGCTGACCATCAGATTTGCAAAGTAGTGGGCTGTTGGGCAATCTCTCTGCATGCTTTCTGCTGTCTGTCAAGACCAATATTTGCAGTGCATATGACACATCTTCTCTCACTCCCATGCAGAATTGCCATAACTGGGTTATTACTCAGCTCTTTGTGGTCAGTACCTGACTCCAATGGGAATTTTGCCATGGGATCACTGTAAGATGTCGGTGACAGCGGTTACGATGACCCACTTGGTGACACTGCCATCAGTGCCCATGGCCTCAGTCCCACAGCCTGCACCTCAGGGGCCCTGTGCAGGCTCAGCAACCCACACAGCGGGTGTGCAGGGTGCTGAAGGTGCACAGAGACATGTGCAAACACGGTATTTAAGAGGGCAGCATGTTTTCAGCTGAACCTTAACAACTCAGAACAAACACACTTAAACAACAAAGCAGGCACCCTCGTGAAAACAGACTGCCCTTGCTAGTCAAGTGAATTACCATCATCATAAACTCAGAGCTAGCTCTTTGTACAGCCTACACCACGGAGGTGGTTTTGAAGCACTGAACACTGCTCCGCTATGACCATAAAACACAGACTAAGGTCAGACAAAGGAGCGAGCTCCTGCTCTGGCCCCACAGCACGCTGTGCTCTGCAGCTGGAGCCTTGGGCTCTGCGCAGCCACCGGATGTCCGAACTCAACTCCAGAACAGCCAGAAGTGCTCTTGGGAAGACACAGCGATATCATGAGGGTGTAGCTGGAAGCAAGAGACCAAATGGGCGCCCTCCAGCAGGGACAGGAGCACCCCTGCAGCAGCACCTCCAGCTCTCTGTGAGCAGAACCAGGAATCCTGTACCTGTGAGGCTCAGCTTGACAGAACGTGCAGCACCCTGGCCCGCTCGGGGCCCTTCCCATGAGCACCCTACCTGGAGGGGCCTGCCCAGCTCCCTCCTCAGCCGCTGTGGCCTCTCCTGGGCCACATACACTTCTAGGCAGGAGCAGCACCCTCAGCAGAAGGGATGAGCTGCTGTAGAGGCCAGCTTGCACTAGGAAGAGCCAAACAGAAAAACAGGAGCTGGAAAGGCCTTGGGAATCCAGCTGCCCTACAAGCACCAGAGGCAGCAGCTGCCCGCCAGTGTAACTGGACTTCGGAGGCATACCCTGAGCCCAACCCAGCTGCCACCCCAACCTAATTCAGAGAACTCTCCCTAACTTGCAGCGCAGGCTGCTCAGCTGCACTCATCCCCACATCGTTATCCCAGGCCCAGCCATTCTTATTCCTGCTGTAGTACATGGGATGGTATTTCGACCCAACCATGAGTCCCTCCTGTGCTCCTCACACTCTCCCCTTCCCACAAAGCACTTGGACCAACACAACAGAAGAACAAATGGGTTCATCCCAAGCTTCAGCTCAACATAACTGTGCCTCTCTTGCACCCACTTCAGAAAAAATGGGGCCAGCGTAAGAAAGATCATGGCTAATGGAAGGCACATAGCAACAGCACATATGATCTCCCAACGACAAAAGCCAGAAGGGCTGATTTCGGGGAAATCACATGTAAACAGTTCCACATGGGTGAGAAAAGCTGACACCAACAGCTAAAAGCCATTTAGGGCTGACTAATAAAATGAGGGAGCGAGTCGAAGCACTACAGCAGCCCACTGTCATCCCAGGCCTGGCAGCCCTGCACCCCAGGGCAAGGGGACAGCAGCAGCAACCTGGGGCTCCAGCAGCTGCTCGCAGCAATCTCACACCGCCAGGGAGTCAGGGCTGGGAACATGTGTGCTTCAGGAGCTGGCACGCTGACTTTCATGAAATGATATAATTTATCCTGGAAGATTAAAGAGAGCGAAACTGTAGATGGAGCCGACAGCCTGAAGATTGGCCAGAATCCAAGGTGAACGCTGGAATCAAATCCCGCCGCATGAAACCATATGTTGCCATTTATATTTGAATAAATTTCCAAGGTCTGTCATTTGCATTGAAAGCATGGCTGGGACTAAGAAAGACTGATCTTTCTTTTATTAGCATTACTGTGTGTAAGGAGAAAGATTAAACAGGCGACCGTGGCTATAAAATCCCTCCACCTCTACTTAGGTTGTGAAAAAGTCCTTTTAGGTTGCATCAAGCCCACGTCACTCAGGAAGAACAATGTGGCTCTATGGGAAGCCACCCACGAAGGGTCCTGTCCTGGGAAGGGCTCCAGGCGCTAATGAGGTGTGCCCCTCAGATCCATTACAGAGCTACAATGCGATCCTATGAGGAAGCAAAAGGATCTGTTATGACAAATGCTGTGGCAGTTACACCCATATCCACCAGGCAATGCCTCCAGGTCACACAGTTCCCACCAAGACCACCCAAGAGCAAAGTTCAATAGGACAGTCCTATGGGCTCCAGAAGGGCAACCACATTACTCTGAAATATTGGCAATGCTCTCCTGCACGGTGTCAGGTGGAAAGTGAAAACCTGGGTTGATGGAAGCTGGAGAACTGAGCTCGCAAGCAACCACAGCACTGCACATGGTGATAGCAGGGCATGCAGGCAGCATCTCCAGGCTCTGGAGTTGCAGCTTGCTGGTCAGCAGCACAGAACACGCTCCAAGGCACAGCTGCCAGACCACCATCTCCTCCACATCTGCAGGACTGGTGCCTGTAAGCCTGAAAGGCAGAGCCCCAGCCAGTCTAAGTGCCTCCTGCAGCCGCCCTGGTGCCAGCCTGTTTCAGCAAAGGAGGGGAGAAAGACCCTTCAGATACTGATAAGCATTAATTGGATCCCCTCTCAGCCTTCTCCCCAGGCCACACAGCCTTGGGGCTCTCAGCCTTCCCCATCAGGAGATGCCCCAGGCCCAACCATCTCTTTAAGCTGTCCACCTAACCAAAGGTTATTTCAGGCTGCTCCCTCCTCCTTCCCCAACTCCTGAGCACAGTAAGGTAGCTGCTCTGGTGCAAGCAGCACCATCCCACAGCCCTCATCGGGCATGGTGTTATAAATAGCCTGATGTATATGCAACGCCAAAATCCCTGGGACCCTTTGTAACCCCTCCTGTGTGTGCAGCCCTGTCCCGGCAGCACAATGCCTGCTTTCTCTGCCCACAAAGCCCTCTGTGAGCAGCACGGGTGGGCATCGCTCACAGGGCACTTTGTTCTGACTGACGATGCGGACATTTCAGCAGTTTGCTGAAGGACAAATCAGTTTTCTCATAAGTTATTGGTTAAGTAAACAGTTATTCATACTTACTAGGTTAAAATACCTTTTACTTCTCTACCAGCAGGGTTAAGACACAATCAAAATACTGCTGCAGCAGAAAAGACAACAAATGTATTTACACTTGCCGCACTTCTAGTGCTGAGCCATTATAACAGCCCGTAAGAATAATTCAGCACTGCTCTTTTCAGTGCTGTCATTCATTATTCCAATAGAGAACTCTGACTCTGAATTAAGTACTGTGAAAAGTTAGGGCTGAACCATCTGGCCTCACCCGGCTGGAGTGCAAACGGATGGAGGCACACAAGGGCTCCGTGTGCTGTGCCTCGGCTTCCCAGCGTGCTGCACCGCCTCACACCAACCTGCCATGGTGTGCACACAGCTGGTGCCATACGCAGACACCGCGAGCTCTTCTCACCTGTCAGGTATTGCATAAGTCAATTAAGCTGATGTTAAACGAGACGGTGTCCTAGAGCTGCTCCTTTCTTATCCCCCGACCCCCAAGGAATGACACTGCCGCTTCTCTGCTGAGCACAAGGCAAAGTGCAGATGCTGGGATGACCACCAAGGGACGAGCTTCCCAAAAGATTTGTGGATGATCTGAATTCCAAGTGTCTTTTTGGCATTTCCTCTTGTCTCGGAGCAAAATGAGGTGGTCTCTTGAGAAATATGGTTCATCTTAGCAAAAGCACCTCTATTCTATTCTTATATGCTGAAATTATTTCCCATATGTAGAAGCACACAAGCACACCCTCACCTCACTGAAATCAATTATTTCGGTATGTGCTTATATAACCAGCAATTTAACTGCTTTGCTGGGTTAGAGCCAAAGCCAGGGAGTGCTTCCTGCGGAGCCAGGATGACTCTGGCCGGCCTTCTGTCTCGCAGCAGATCCCAGTCAACCCTTCTGCCTCCTCAGGTCAGATCTATTCCACAACTACAGTTATGCTTATGACAAAGGAAAAAAAAAAAAGAATGGTAGAGTTCTCCAGTCTTTTCTCAGAAATACTTAGCTTTTATTAAGGTACATTCTGCATTTAAAATGGAGATTAATGAAAAGCTGAATAAGGAACTAGGATTTTGCTCCTTAAAATGTAGTTCAGAGCGCTGTGCAAAAATTGTCATTCTCAGATCTTCACAAAAACTGAAGAAATTAGTATTTGCAAAAAAACCACAATTTCTTTGTAACCATTTTCATTACACAATCACATTAGAGCTGTTGAGTTGGGAAATTTTTCATCCTATCTGTAAATTTACTGACTTTATTCGTTGACTGGGTACTATGCTTTTAGTAAATGAGAAAGCTGTAAAGCGTATCAATAAGACAGCTAATTAGAAATGCTGAAAAAAATAGTTGTGAAGCAAGACTACAATGAGTTGGAAAACAGCTTTTTGCATTCATAGCCTCAATGAGTTTTAATTCCATTTAATGAGAATTTTTTGTCAGTTCTATTTCTGGATGTTCTTTCTCATCTGATTTTGTAACCAGGCGCCTCAGTGAGCACAAGGTCCTTGAAGCTAACCCAACAGACATGGCTGTATGTATGTAAATCATACAATCATGAAATCATTCAGGTTGGGAAAAGCCCTCTGAGTTCCCCCAGCCCACCCCACCATGCCCACTGAGCCATGGCCCTCAGTGCCACATCTCCACGGCTCTGGAACACCTCCAGGGACGGTGACCCCACCACCCCCTGGGCAGCTGTGCTTTTTTTCCCAAATTTTTTTTTCCCAAACTTTTTTTTCCCAAATTTTTCCCAGTCTTTCCCACAGTTGCTTCACGTCTCCTGGATGGAGACCTGGCAGGGTGCAGCCAACCCCAATGACAGCCCATAAAAGTGTGGAAGTGCTGTTTGAATGGGAGGCAGGCACCTTCACCTTGCTGCAGAAATCTGACATGGGAACAGCAGGTTGGATACTCTCCTGTTCTTTTTTTTAGGGAAACGGCTCAGTGGGCATGGTGGGGGTGGGCTGGGGTTGGACTACATGATCTTAAGAGGTCTTTTCCAACCTTAGTGATATGATTCCATGATCAGGCGTGGAGGGAATGGGTTCGGGTTGGACTTGGTGATCACAGAGGACTTTCCCAACCTTAATGGTTCTGTGATTCTCAGCTTGGTGAAACCTTCATCTTCCAGCAAACACCAACTGCAGCAGGACATTTCCTGTGCAATCCACTCTACACATTCTCGAGTTGCAGGATCTCATCAACATGGCAACACTCTTCCTTGAGAAGGCAGTGGTGAACAAAGGCAGTTTGGTTATGGCACAACATCAGTAAAACAACACAGAGCAGGGCAGCTTTGGGATGATGCGCACTCTGCATCCCAAGCTGCATGCAGGGGTGTCCTTGTGCAGCAAGGAACAAGGTAATAGCAACAAAGGTTTTGTTGTCAGCAGTAAGAGGCAGCACTGAATTCTCTGTAAACCCACACATGCACTCACACTATTAAAATGAGCTAACTCCTCTAAACAAGCACTAGGGAAATAGATGTTGTTTTCCAACAGTGCACTCAGCCCACCTCAATTTCAATGGGGCACAGGCTCATAGCACCTGGCCTGCGACCCACAGCTCCTGTGAAGCTGTCCTGAGGTCCTCATCCCCCATCCTGCATTCTGCTGAAGTGCATTTGCTCATCCTCCGACGCAAATCCCAGGCAACTCGGATAAAACCGTGGAGCCAGTTCTCACAAATCCATGGAAACAAGCACAAAGGACCTGGGAATATTGCTAAGGAAGCCCGGCTGCAAGTGGGGAAATGCAGGGGCAGTGGCAGGGCTGAATACCGGGTGAGCTGCCATAGGCATGCAGACAGCGTTCTCCTTCAGTGCTGGGGAGGAGGGGAGCAGGCAGCAGTGGCACAGGGCCAGGAGCTCACAGAGAGGGGTCAGGGCTAGGACCAGGCTTCTGCCTCCTCCTCTGCCCCAAGCTGCTCTTCCATCCTTGCTCCCCATTTCTCACAGCTGACAGCAGTTCTGCATTTTGTCCCCGTTGAGTTCTGCTGTGTTCAGTCCCACCTCAAGCTCCCAGGCTGTCGCATATTTCTGGTGGCTTCAAGACATCCTTGTGATTCCATTTTCAGAATGGCCCCCTTCAACATTATCCCAATTATTTACTGGAAAGAGAGCGCTGGGCAGCGCACAGAGCTGCAGAGGCACACAGCCTGTGTGCCAGAACCAAGGGCTTCAGGTGAAATCAGAGGATAACTTTCAAGAGACACCTTAAGAAAAACCATCCATGTGAACATCCTGACCCCCGCCAGAAAAAATCTGGCCCGTGAATTTTTTCAAAGGAAAAGCCATTTTCAAAACAAATCCTCAACGAGATTCAGATCAGCTGTGGTTTTCCAGCTCAGCCAAACCTTGAGAACCAAATTCTGTTCTCATTTCCATGTGAGCAAAGCTCAAAGCCGAATGAAGTATTTGATGTTTGCCTCGATGCAAATGAGAGCTGAATTTGGTCCGAAATATCCTGTTTTCCTCCTGACTTTATTACAGGGTGAATGTTAGACAGGAGTTGGGCTTCTTTTGAAGTTATTTCATGGCAAGGAGATAGGGTGGCAGAGATCCAGCTTGGTGAGCCCAGGCTGTCCCACGGGCGCTGCATTCGACAAAGGCACTGAGGCAGCGCTGCAACACGGGCTTACGGGAGCCGCAAAAACTATGGGGCTCACAGCAGCCTACACTGGAGGTATCCTGCTGGAAACTGACCCTGGGTACTTTGCATGCTGGTAACTCACAGGTTTTTAATATTCCATGTTATAAAATCATAGAATCATTGAGGTTGGAAAAGCCCTCTGAGATCCTCAAGCCCAACCTCAGCCCATCCCCACCATGCCCACTGAGCCATGGCCCTCAGTGCCACAGCTGAATGAATTAAAAGCATACTTGAAACTATTACTGGAAGTTGCCCAGGAAGAAACTGGTAAACAACACTACAGAGCGAGAATAAGCAGAACAATTAGGTAAACAGCAGAAGAGCTGAAGGCAGAAATTGGAAAGGCGCAACTCCCCTCTCACACAGCTGCTTCTCTTGCCCCATCCGATGGTTCCACAACAAATGGCCCAATCAGACACACACAGCAATGGAATAAATAAATGAAGGACCAAACTAAACCTCCAAACTCCAACTCTGCAGAACTTTTCCCATTGAAAACTGAATGCCTTATTTCCATACTGACCATCCCTGGTGCTGGTGTAACCCAGAACAGAGCCTTTCTTCATGGCCACAAAATAATCTCAGCAAGAATCCAGCTTCGCCCTGGGGGAAGCCACACCATTTCCAGCAGCTCTGCTTTTAGGAAGAATAGCAAAGCTCCCAGCTGGGCAGGCGTGGTCCCACCAAGTCAAGGTTCCACAACTGAGCACCCAGGAGATGACCCCCGAGCTTTGCTCCAGCTCTGTAATAGCGCTGCCCCGAGACCCACAGCAACGGCGGGGCTGTGCCATGCAAACACAGCAGATGTACAGCAGAGATAGGCATCTCTCCACCAGAAATAGTTCCCAAAACACAAAAAGTAAAAAATAATAACAACTTGGCTTGATGATCACCAGCAGTGATCCACCTGTGGCAACAACACGTTAAGAAAATACCTGCTACATGCTGCTACACAGGACAGCCTGGACTCATCAAGTTGAACCATTTTTTTGAGACTAGATTCAGTTCTCCTTTGATAATAAATCCACACATTTACCCAATATTCACAACAAACTAGAAGAGCAGCTTTCCTGCGCTCCATTCCCACAGCAGTGATTCTGAACGTTCCCACCGTGTTCTCAAGTCCCATTAAGCACTGTATGCAGATGTTACACACTTGGATGTACACACACACCAATGGCAGTTTTCCCACACTGAGCAAACCAGAATACTTGTGTTCATTTCAGCAGAGTTGGGGTTTCATCACGGAAACTTGTCTTTGTGATTTCTTCACAAATAAAATCCTTACTGACAGTAAAAGCAGGAATTTTGCATTGCAAAGGCTTGAGTAAAGGGCCCTGAAAACAGGAGGTCTAATCCCCAACTCCCAGTTATTTTGTCCAAGAACATACAAAAGCATTCCAAGCTAGAACTGCAGTAAAGCTCCCCAAATCTCCATTAATATTCCCCTTCAGGGACACAACTTGACTGACCAAAGGTAAAGGGAGCAATTCACAGATGGGATTCACTCCGCTGGGATTACAGCGCTGTTACAAAAGTGTACAAGCTGATGGCACAGACACCGCTGCTGTCTGTGCAGCTCCAAGTGACCCATGGAAGATCTGCAGTTTGTGGAAAACCCTTGGTCTAAGAAACGTAGCTGAATGAGAAAGCTCTAGCCAAGAGCTAAGAGACCTACAGGCATGCACACTGAATTCTGACAAAGCAGAACACGTACCTCCTTGAAGTTATCAAACGCAGATAGAATGATCTCATGCCCTCCTCTGACAAGGCAAACAGCAGCCAGGAGCTCTAGGACGAGGGCCTTTGTCCTGCAAAGAAAGGAAGACGTGGCAATCAGGTGAGGAACACCCTCCACCTGTCTGCAGAACGCTGAGCAGGCACCGGGAGGAGTAGTTTGCATCCAGTGGTTTGCATTCAGCCTCCTGAGACGAGCAAGCCTGCAGGATGCAGAATACTGAGCAGCGCCTGATCCAGGGTAGTTCAAGTCTCCCAGGATCATGCAGCTCTCCCCCATTTTAATGCTTCTCAAAACATGCACAAATTTACATCACAAATTGCACTTGTGGAAATCCAAGCAAACCAATGGCAGTTGCATCAGCCCGGCACTGTGGGAGCGCTCCTGCACAAACCACTGGGGACGCACTGGGGGCAAGGCTTTGCTGTTAGGAGCAGCCCAGACCCAGCCCTTGGCAGCCAGGGCTTTTGGTTCCCCTCTGCACTCCTCTGATGCAAATCTCAGTCATTTTCTAAGTCAATTTGTGTTATCTGTAGCCACAAAAAAAGCAAGATGTGGTTCACTGGATGTCTCAGCACGTCCCCCCCCTCCTGTATCAGCAATCTGGGCAGCTGACTGCCAGCAGTGCTAACACAGGCGTGCTGGGGAGAAGGCAGCTGGTTACTGCAAGAAAAGCATGCAACAGACTCGGTGTAGCTCTAACATAAATAATCCTCAGTACTTCCTTACAGGGAAAGGCAAAGCACCAACCAGACCTTATGGCCAGAAGAGCCAGGAGCAGGTACTGACACCATGCAGACACACATGAAATTAGTCTCATGCTTAAGCACTGACTCAAACCAGATGTTGCAGAAAAAGAAATACCTTTTGGCTTTCAAAGTGTCAAGGTTATCTTTGGAAACCAGATAAAATGTTCACTTTCCCAGGAAATTTTACACGGATCACTTTCAATTCTTACTCATCAATTTTTTTTCCTGCCACAAGAAGAAAATCCAAGCTCTTTCAGACAGGCTAGAGGAGCTCTCCCTATGGCTCATCAGCAGTGTCCTCTGAAGGGCTATGAACTGTGCGTGCGGGGAAAGGGCAGGGAGATGCCCAGGTCTCAGCACTGGCCGCAGCCCTCACTCCCCTGCTGTGACTGCCATGGGGCAGGAATGGGGACAGGGCACTGCTGTGTTGGTGTCGCTCATCGTTAAGTTGAATCACAATGCCTTGAGTTGGAAAGGACCTCAGAGATCATCCAGTTTCAAACCCCTTGCCATGGGCAGGGTTGCCAACCACGAGGTCAGGTTGCCTTTTAATCACCTGATTTCCAGGCACAGGACACTAAAAATGATAAAAACAACAAGCTTCCCGTATCCTTCCCACTTATGCTGTGCCCAGGCTTGCTGACTTAAGCCTATACAGAAGAGAGGAAGGAAGGACCCACTTCCATCAGGCCAAGGTTTCCAGCGGAGCACTGCAAGGCGAGCAGACAGCCTAAGCCAAGGCGCTCCCTCTATGTGGTGCTGTGCAGTTTTGTCTCACCCCTTGCTTTTACTGACCCAGGCGAACAACAGCACGCAGCTCCGGTGTCACTGGACACGCGTGGGGCTGCAGCTCTAGGCCTGGTTGGGTGCAGCTGCCGGACCACGGGGTGTGCAGGGGGGAGAGGGCACACTGCCTCACAGCAGCCAGCTCCACCGAGAGGGTACAGGACTGCTGCTGTGGTTGGAGGGACACCTGGCACCGAGTCAGCTGCTGCACGGAGGGAGGACAAGTACAAAGTGTCCTCTTAAAGGAACTCAAACCTGAGGATTGCTCTGACAAAATTTGGTGAAGAAAATTTAGCTCCTTCAGGGAAACCCCACACAAAGCTGCTTGTGATCAGCAGTATCCTCTGCACTGCAGCAGCTGGGGAGCTCCAGCAGCAGGGGCAGAGCTGCAGAGTCAGCAGCTTCTGAGGCCGATGGAGTCAGATAGAAACTGCTCATCTATAGACTGAACCTGAGTCAGAAGTCTGATTGTCCAGACAGTTCTGTGCATAAACTTATCAGTGAAAATCCCATTCCCTTTACTTTTAACTTACCTACTTGTTCAGTTCTCTAACAGCAAGCACAGCCTACCTGGGGTTCTTGTTGTTCAAACTTAGTGCAATTTCGTTAACGGCGTGAGGGTGCGACATGACCATATTGAATCCATACTGAAAAGAGAAGGGGAAAAGAGTGTTTCAGCTCTGAGACTGAAGTTGTTATTTGGAAAGCCCAACAAATGACATCTCTCCAACCAGCCCTGGCAGTTTGACACAACGCTGTGAGCCAAACAAAGCGCTGCTGAGATCACCACGCCAGTCAGCACATTCCCACCTCGGCCCATGCCCAGCAGCCGCTGTGTCACCTCCGGTGTCCAGAGCGCTTGGCTTGGCCACACTAGACAAAATGAGGGTCCAATGGCTGACCCCACACCCCTCTGCCCATCTTTCCCCCAAAACTCTGCTGATGCTGGCAGCCAAGGGTGCATTCACTCTCGAAAGGGGAAGGTGCAGCTCAGCTGCCAGAATCACTTCTCCAATATGCATGCTGCCACAGAGCAATCGCTGCATGCGCAAGTAGTGCTGGGTCTGCCTCCAAAACCAAAAAAAGAATTGCTTTGGAAGCACTGCACGGGTTATTAGCACACCTACACCACTGCTTGCAGCTTTCCTATAGGAGGCAGGAAGTCCTGTAGGAGCTCCTGTGCAGCAGTATTAGAAGCCCCTTGTAAGACCACACAGCTCACACCAGGCTTTCCCTGAAGCACCTAACCGTTAGCTGTTACTGTTTTAGCAAAAAGTCCAGCAGGTCTGAAGCTACCTGGGCATGCCATGATCACAACATGCCTCCAAAAACAGATGAAACTCATGGAAATATGATTATCTTGGTCTAGTTCATTCTTTGACTTGCAGTTATTACAACAGCCCTGCAATAAACATACAACAGTGTAATCATGTCTTCTCCATCAGTGTCTAACATTAACTCTTCTACAAACTCCTCTATTTTCTCCATGTTAATGCTAAATTCTGAGACAAACTACCGTGCAGATGCATGTCCAGGGAGTTAGTGCAAGCAGAGCCCAGCACTGCAAGCAGCATGCTGTGCTCTTATCTGTGCCTCCGCGCGTGCCAACCGTGCGGGTGGACAAGGGCCGGGCTACACAGCTCCCAGCTGTGCTGTCTGAGGATGAGACTGGGATCCTTCACATCAGCTTCACCTTAACTCACCGCTAACCTTTCCTCTCCAACAACAAAACGCTTCTGGAGGCCAAAAGAAGGAAATGGGAAATACCTGATAATTCATGATGGCACGTAAACACATGATGCAGACGTGAACGTCGTCTTTCTTACTCACTAATCTGGAATTCTTTAGCGTTCTTCGGCTTGGCAACGTGTTGTACCTGCAAGCAGAAACAGCTTTCATCAATCACGGGACTATTTTTAGGTGGTAAGAGGAAAGGAATGGAAATACTCCTCCACTGGGTGAAAATGTGCACATTTCTCAGTTCTGCAGAAAACACAACCAGCTGACAACAGGGAAGGGCACATTGCCCCAACAGAGGCAGTCCCTGTTTCTCCATGTGCTCCAATGGTGCCCTTTACGCTGTGCAAGTGATGGCACAGGCTTATAATGGAACTGAACATCTGCAGGCACCAGCTAATGCATTCACTTGTTGTGTTTTGTTGAAGAATGGTGCCTCCTTTCTGCTCTGCAGCTGAGCTTCCTGAAAGCCCTTCAAACCGAGGGAAACCCAGCCTGTAGGAACCTTCCCCAAATGGAGGCACTAATTACCTTAATTACAACTCCTAACTGGTAAATCAACCTTGAGTTCAATTCAATAAGCCCACGGAATAAACGCAAAGGGAAAGCTTTCAATCTGTCATTTCTATGGCACAGTAAATGAAAACCACACCTCAGCTCTTCCTGAGATGCTGCCTAAGGAAAACCATGAGCTGAGCCAGGAAATGGGAGACACGGAGACAGGCTGCTGCATGGGATACATGGATGTCCTCACAGCCACATACAGCACTGAATAAACTGAATGTTTAGTCCCGACTTAGACCTATGTAAACGAAGTGAGGACAAACTGGCAGAGCCCAAGGCTCATCCCGTGTGTCCCCAGCCCAGCAGAGGGGCAGGGCAGCGACACGTGCAAATTGTCACTCTTGGGACTGCAAGCCGAGGAAGCAGGCATGACTTTCTGCTGGAGGGCATGCAGAAAGGAGAGCAGCACGATGCACGTGCAGCTAAGAGGTTTGCACATTCTGACATTTGTTATGCAAAGAGCAGCTCCACTTCAGAAGGGAAAGAAATATGCAGATGAAACTTGGCTGGTGTAGTAGATACACCCACTTCTGCAGCCTGGGCAACATCCACCGGAGTCACAGGACCATGGGATAGTTACGGTGGGAAAATTCCTCTGAGATCCCCAAGTCCAGCCCCAGCTCATGCCCACTGAGCCATGGCCCTCAGTGCCACATCTCCACGGCTCTGGAACACCTCCAGGGACAGTGACCCCACCACTCCCTGGGCAGCTGTGCCAGAGCCTGGCCGCTCTTTGGAGAAGTTTTTCCCAATGTCCAACCTGAAGAGGCAGCAAGAGCTGCTGCCTCCATGCAAGCATGGGTGGCATGCAGGCGGTGAATGGGAACAAGCTGCCGGTGTGACTTGTAATGTGGGAACCATGTGGCATAAGATGCAATTCTCAGGTGACGGGATGAAAGCAAACCTGCTCGCTGTACAGCTCCACGGAGCGCTGCCAAACCGCAGCTCATCAGCATGGCTCCTCCAAAAGCACTTGGAGAGATGCACAAAGGAAAAAGCCATCGAGAGCTATGAACACAGGATGGGCTGACAGATAACCACCCTTAGGACTGGAGAATTCATCTAGACCACAGGGGGTGGGAGATGCACCAGGAGACACATCCCACTTACTGCCAATCCTGCGCTTACTTGTCTCATTCATTTTGCTTAAAAAAGAAGAGCAGCTTTAAACCAGTGATTAACTTCATTATTATTAATAGTAGCCAAAGTGAATAATAGATACTGGAATAAGCAGTAGCAGAGCCAGAGCAGGGAAGCACAGGGAGCTCCGGCACATGCAGAACCAGCCCGGCCCGTGCAGAGCCATGCCCAGGCTTTGCTTTCATTCCCCAGCAGAGCAGAGATGAAAGAAAACCCAAAATTCAAAGCAGAATTTGGTCAAACAGCTTTTTTTTCCCATATACATGAATGCATAAATCAGCTCGGGGCACTGCAGAAGGATTCAGGTTGGTGGGAAACTCGACCCAGTTCTGCCTGAGCCCCAGCGAGTGCTCAGTGCACCCAGGGAGCCCAGCATGGGCGCGGGGAGGCACAGAGCTGGGAACTGCGGGATTAGACATGGAAGATTCAGGCAACCTGGAATCTGGGGAATGAAACTCCACTGGCTCTGGCTTTAGCCTGCTGCTCGCTCCCTGCTGTGTCACGGAAGGCCCTGTGGGGTGGAACACCTCACACCAAGCCACCAGCAGCATTTTCAGTGGGGTTTTATACCTTGCTGGGGTGCTTGGGTGCTGTTGGTGGGACTGGGGCTGGCATGGAGCCCTGGGGCATGCTGCAGCGCTGTGCGGGAGGATGCTGCTTGTGGGTCCTTCCCTCCAGATATCCCCAAAACGAGAACGTGTTCCCAGAACTGATGGGGAAAACCGCGAGCATCTCTGCCCTCCAGCTGGGTGGGATGTCCCCTCCTACCCACACGGTGAGAGCGGACTGAAGGAGGGGTACCTACACCATTCTTCAGAGGAATACTGTTCAGGTGGCAGTTCCTCAACCCACCCGTAAGTTTGAGTACATCACACCATTTCCATGGGCATCTCACCAAAGAGAAAAACACCGCAATAAAGAGATTTAAAAGCCCTTTCCATACTCATACACAGATCCTTCCTATGACTAATCTCAGATTAGAGCTACTCAAGGCTGCATACATTACTGTCATTTAAATGTTAATAAGCTGAGCACTTAGATCTGTATCCTGCCACTGAGAGAAGAGGAAAGCCCCCTCAGTGCCTGCTGCAGCTGCTCACACATCAGGGTGCCTCCCAACATCTGTGGGCTCCTTCAGTCCCAACACATGGGAGCAGGGCTCCTCCAGCCAACAGAGCTCAACGCTAAGGCAGTGTCTGGTGTCTCCAGGTCTGTGTTCCCTGCTCCTGGGGCCAGGGTAGGACAGCAGCAGGGCTCCAGCAGCCCCTTCCCATGGCACAGATGATCTGCTCCTGCCTTTATCCCTCTTCTTGTTACGGGGCTGCCACAAGCATCTGGGTGAGCTGGTGGGTTTGATTTCCTGCCTGCTGCAGGTCAAAGATGGTGTCACTGAGAGCATATTTATTCTGGTAATTCAGTTCAGATGTCTCGCTTTTATTTCCCCTGCCCCTCCTTCAAAGGAGAACTATAAAACCCTACTGCTGAAAAAAGCAGCAGCAGGAACCTGACCGCATGTGGCTCATCCCACCTCCCAGTGCCAGGATGGCGGTGGGGACAGAACGACTGCTGCCACTTCCAGCAGCTCCAGATGACATCCACACCAGGATGAGGACACACATCCAACCCCACAGCGCAGACCTCCAACGCACAGCATTAACAGCATTAACACAAGCTCCAGCTGCTTTCTGCCATCACTGGAACCCTACCTCCTGCTGAGCTGCACTGTGCCCCCACCAGCCTCATCCCAGCAGGGTGGCTCTGCTGCCCTGAAGCTCTCAGGTGGGCTGGGACCCCTCCTTCCATCAGGACTTTGGGGGTGTTTGCATTAGGAACACAGTTCTAAAGGCAGACAGAGATTCTGAAACAGGGAGGCTGTACCACTTCCTGCACACCTGGGACTTTCCCTCTTGCAGCAACCTGCCAGCAGGGTCTGCTGGGCACAAGGACCCTGAGCCAGCACTCTATGCAGGTGCACGGGGCCTTGGGAGGGGGCCCCACAATCAGGGCACAGTGACATGCGTGACATGGAGCAGGTGGCCATGGTACCTCAAATGCTTCTTCCGTCATTTCAAACCAAGGTACTGAGCTACACATGTAAAGAGGATGAATAAACTTGAGCCTCCAGTCTGTCTCCATGTGAAGGAACCTGGGAAAACTCTTCACCCATAAAGCTGCAGAGAACTTTGCTGATCAAAAAAAGGCAGAAGAGAAATTGGAACAGTCTGCTTTGGTTTCCTCTCCCTCCTCAGCCACGCCGGACTGGGGCTGTAAACGCAACCCAGGAGCCCACAGAACCCCCAGGAGGGACACAGCTGCGCAGCGTTAACGGCAGTGTCCAAACACAGCCACGCAGCACAAGGAGCAGTGCCAAAGGGCAGGCCAACATCCGAGGGCACTCAGAGCCTGCTTCTGGATCACGATGTGTCTGCCTGGATCGCTCTCTGTGAACTCCACAGACTTGGGAAAAAAAAAAATATATATCTTTCTGAGTTGAATCCACATACAAACTGAAATACTTGACTCAGAAGAAAGGGAATTTCTAATGGGCTGGGACATTACGGAGTCAGTATGAATATGTATCCGAACGGAAAGTATGACTCTCATGTCAAACTAATGCTCTTTTCCCCCAAAAAAAGCAGCAATAAGATCCCCAAAGATTCAGCCCTGTTTTCATCCTTCTGCCCTCATTCTGGTGTTTGCCTCCCAAATCTCTGCGCCTCTTAAAAAAAAAAAAAATCTCAGTTGCCAAGGAAACACTGAGCGGGGAATTGGCAAGGGCTAGACTGCTAAAAAGAGCTCCAGGAAGTCGAGAAAAGTTACAAATTGAAAATGGAGAGCCAGCCCTGCAAAGGGAAGGATGGAAAGCCTCCGAGAGGGCTTTGCTGCAGGGCATCTAGCAATGGGCACCGTGCACTCTGCAGTGGGCACCTGGCACTTCGCAGCAGGGCACCTTGCACTTGGCACACAGTCCCCACATCAAACTGCCCAAGGTCTAAGAGTAAACCAGTTCTAGAGCAATATTTCTATCTAAAATATTAATTAACATGCACAACGATTAAGGCTGGGTATCTTAGGCATAAAGCTACTCATACTTTTTGCAACACAACAAAGCACTAACATCATGTCTCAAAGTAAAACACATTTCCCTCTAGCCAAGCCCACGCTATGGAAGCAGACTACAGCGGGAGGTTATAATGCCATAAGCACACAGCATGGAGGCTCCCAGGCTGCTCCCGACGCCGTGCCATTACAGCATTGTATGGCATGGGAGCACCACATGGCCCCAAGCACGGTGCAGCCTCATGCAGTGTCACCTCACCCTGGCACTTACGAGGTTTTCTGACTTGAAGCCCCATCAGCAGAGCGCCAAGCGAAGCCGCTCCAGAGGCAGCCGGGAGAAAAGCAGCTCTGGTGGTGCTTGAGCTGGAGCTGCTCGGGCAGAGAAACCACACTGATGGCACAGGGGGTGCAGGAGAGAGGGTCAGAGAGGGACAGTTGAAAGAGGAAGAGGAAAGGAGGATGCAAGGAAGGAGACGGGGAAATAGAAAATAAAAAAGATAAGAGAGGGGGGGATGTGAAAAAAGAAAAAGGGTGGAAGGAAATGAAGAGAACAAAAATGTGAGAGACATGTAATGTGGAGCTGACAATGCATTTCTGGCACAACTCATCACCAATACACCTCCCAAAGACAGAGCAGCACAGACATCCTCCTGCAAACACAGGGCCCTGCCTCCTCTGCTGCAGTTAAGTAAAAATCAAAGCTTACCAACACCACTGAGATCACCTTTACAACATTAGAAAAACCCAACTCCACTGATTTTGCTGCACTCCACAGCCCGCATCTCTTGGCCAGCGCTGTGTGCCTGCCTCTCCTCCTCGCTTTCCCCCGATGCCTTTGACACCTCGCAGGTAGCACAGCCACCAGCACACAGCAGCGGGTGGCTGGGCATGAACCAAGCACTGACTGACAAGCCAAAGCTGAGCCCTGGCTGGAGGACAGAAAAATCTGCTCCCTGCTTCTGTCTCTGTAGGACTCCTTTGTGCTCCCCGTACCATGGAACAAAGCTCTACAACAGCCAAAAGATTCAGAACATGTACAGAGTCCCATCCAGCACTGAGCTGTGCCCCCAACGAGCTGTGCTGCTCGCCTCAAGATGCAGCCTGCTCTGCTTTGTAAGAGTGAGGATGGTATGAATGTGAAGTCCCATAACAGAGCTGACTGCCATTCACTCTTGGGAGGTGATCCTGCTTTATCTANAAAAAAAAAAAAAAAACAGTACTTGGAAAGAGAGAGCCTTCACAACAAGGCCTGGGGTGGTGCCTGGGCTAACAGCAGGTTTCAGAGATGAAGTGGCCTTTAAAAAACAAATCCTGTTCACGGCAGAATAGAGTGGATCTGCTGTTGGAAGAAACCTTTTTGGACGAGGCACCAGGTCAGAGCTGCAGCCTGGCTGGGCCCATGGAAACACTGAGCTAGTCTTTGGAGAGGAGTAAGTGCTTCCTCTGCGCAAGACACACTGTACCTGACGGAAACGTATCATGCATCCTTACACCATCCTGCTCTGCAAACAGAGGCAGCACTGCTCATTTCACTTCCTCAATTGCTGCGCAGTGCTGTCCCGCGCTATTAGCTTAGCACTTCTTTCCACCTCAAAATCACCAGTGCAGTGTCATATTTCCTACACGTGCCAAGCCTACACTGTGAGAAGAGGGAAGATGAAAATCAGCCTAACTGGAGAGCCACATGCTGTCCCCACGGGGCACTCTGTCTGCATGGTGCCTTACCGCAGCGTGGAGTGCCGGCCGGAGCGCGAGATGCTGTTGCCAACTGGCGAGGGCAAATTGCTGCCCCGGTGCAGGTCCTCAATCGACCGGCTCCAAGGCTTTGACTTGTCCATCGAATTTTCCACATTGTTCTCCAAGCTTTCAAAGTCAAATCTGAAAGGAAATAGAAATTCCGAAGCTGAGTTAGACAGCAAAGATGCACATAGTGTTTTCCTTCCTGTGAAACATCTGCAGATTTTGTGGGTCCCAAAAGATTACGAAAAGAAAGGAAGAAAGCAATGCAGCCTGATTTCCCTTCAGCTGCAGTTCAGAGCGAGCTTCAAATCCACACTGCAGCAAATTTGGACCCCGACAAAGGGAGAAGCTAACCACAGTTCAGAAGGATCACACAGCTATGTCTTATTGTGCTTCAGTGTCAAGTAAAAACAGCTCTGGCCACTCTGCAGATGAACAGCACTGCCTTGAAGGGAAGGGGGAAAATGCTTAAAGTTGTCTCCACTTTATTTTATTAAACAGATACATTGCACAAGCACAATCAGTTTCCTCCTCACTATGTGACCGAGCACTTACGCCGCCCGTCGGCCCTCGCCAGCCTCCCAGCATATGCCATGTATTACCATCATCATTACAGATCTCCCTTGATTTCTGACTCGTTGCCCATTGTACTGCTATTTCAAGGAAAAATTGCTTGTTCCCCTTACAGTTTTTGAGGTTATTACTCATGTTTACCACGTTAAAGAGGGAAAAAACCCAGCAGGCTAACTTGCGTGCGTTTGTATAATTTTAGGAACAAAGTCTTTATACAAACACATCTTTTTGCTGTGCACAGTTTTTTCCAGTGTTAGCAACGTTTTCAGACATATAATTTTCCTTCATTAATTTTACTGCAACTCCACCAAAAATCCCATTTCTGCTTGATGGTATATGTACATCTGATGGCATCGTTTTTAAAAAGAAACCATCGGCTCAGCTCAGCTCATGTTCCCAATGACAACAGTATCTTTAACCCACCACTTACTTTAATACAATTTTTTATGAAAATCTATTGTTACAGTATATTGAATGGAAAATGTGTGGACACACAAACATGACTAAATCTGACTCCCAGCTGGTTGGGTGTCAGAATGGCAAAGTGGGAAGTGGTCACGGTGGAGATGTGGCTTGGAACACAGCCGGCAGTACCACACTCCCCGGGTTGGGCACTAATGGCACAAGGATTCCTAAGGAGTCAATTCAGTCACGTTCACTGAATTGGTTTTGCACTGCATCCTGAGACAGTCAGAGGTTCCAAAGCTAAAATCTGCATCAATACAGTCTTAAATATAAATAGAAGCATAGAACCATGGAATGGTTGAGTTGGAAGAGTCATTAAAGAGTATCCAGTTCCAACCCTCTGCCATGGGCTGGGTACCCCCAGCTCAAGCTGCCCAGAGCCCACCCACGGCCTTGGGTACCACCAGGGATGGGCATCCACAGCTCTGGGCAGCCTGGGACAGGGCCTCACTGCCGTTTGGGTAAAGAATTTCCACCCAACACCTGACCTGAATCTCCCCTCTTTTAGCCATCCCCCCTTTTCCTACCACTATCTGTCTGCATACAAAGTTGCTCTCCTCCTGTTTATACGCTCCCCTCAAGTACTGGAAGGCCGCGATGGGGTCTCCCCACATATCAGGGTTTGCTCTGCCCCACAAGCCCAGGAGTAGGGTCAAGCCTTACTTACGTGACTGCATACTGTGCAAACGACAAGTACTCCACCAGAACATCCAGGCCTTTGTTTTCTTCATTCAAGAACTCCCTGACCCATCTGTTAGAAAAATCACAAGACATCTGAGCATTTCACTGGGTTTGTGCAATTATGGAATTCTTTTCAGAGAAACTGGAGACTGCAGGAAAGACACCCGCAAAGGAGCAGCGGCAGCCAGAGCCTGATCTTAACACTAACTTTGCCTTCTCCTTTTAAAAAATGTTGACCTATGGCTGTGAATTTTAGTCTGGCAATTATACAAATGAATCTGCAATTCAGAAAAAGGATTGTTTTTTGAAGCTTTCAAACACCTGAACATGCCAAGTTAGGCTGGAAAACCCAATCATCTTTTGAAAGACATCTTCCAGCCAGGTGAGCAAGGTGAATAAACACTGCTCTTGCCGGTCTCCTTTATTTAGCTGGTACACCACACAGGCTCCTCCTGCATACCATGAGCCACCATAAAGCCTCACAACATCCCATTTGGGATCTGCTCACCTCCGGTGGGGAACACTTTGTGCTGGAAAAGAAGGGAAGCAAAGCAGGAGCCAGCCCAGGGGTGCCAGAACACCCTCATTCCTTGCAGTAAGGGCAGCGTCCTGTAAAACGGGTGCGAGTTGGCTGGGCACACACTGGGTTCACGGAACAAAAACTCATGGAACCATCTGGCCAACACACTGAGGCTTCTTGTGCTGAGACCTCGAGCAGACAGATGGAACCAGCAGAAATGCTGTTGAGACAGCCGCTTCCATAAGGCCTTCATTCCCCATGATTCTTTCACTATTTGAGAAGAATTTTCTGCTTTGTGAAAGCAAAATACTGGCAACGCTACTTAAGGCCAGGCTTCATGAACTGTATCGTGTTAAGGCTATAAAACAGCATGTTTTAATATACATATTTTTATAGCTGCAATGCTATTACTATTCTAGACCCAGTTGCTCTCACTCCTGCTCTGACTTACTAAGGGGGAGCAGAAGTTGGTTGCAATCTTTTCACAGCCTAACACAGATGTGCATTAACCCCATCATGAAAGGATCATGGCTGAATTCCCTCCTGAGCTTCCCAGCTACTCCTTACCTGGGCCCTTCAGGCTCTAACGATGAATTGATGCTATCACACCTCAGCATGCAGAGATGTTCTCTGACAGACATCCCCCAGGGGATGT
This sequence comes from Penelope pileata, assembly GCA_013396635.1. Lineage (NCBI taxonomy): Eukaryota > Metazoa > Chordata > Aves > Galliformes > Cracidae > Penelope > Penelope pileata. The sequence goes on along the minus strand of WBMW01003691.1, from coordinate 247,656 downwards.
AAATCTAACGAGAGCAGAGGGCACCAAAAATTCTTACCCAATGTGGTTTGTTCGCAAAGAAATTTCCAGTTCTCGGAGTACTTGAGTAGACTCTTGGACTCGTCTTCTGAATTTCTGTAATGGAGTGAAGAGGCAAAAATAGCACTTAGACTCCCGCGATGCTATTAAAAATATCAGCATCTCCTACGGAGCAGACTGAATAAATAAAACACTGGGGTAAACTGAGAACCCCTCTAAATCCTCAGGAATGCAACAACAATAGCCAGGCAGTCAACAAAAACAAACTCAGAAAAATAACTTCTGTTCCCATGCACATTTTTGAGTTTCCAGGATTAAGAAAATGAAAAGCCTGTAGATAAATACACATTTCTTCACAATACAAGCTTTGTTTTAGTACCAAGCAGTCCACCAAGAACTATGGTGTCTGGACTTCACTCTCAGCCCTGTGCTTTAATCTCATTTTTGCAACCCTACACCCACACCAAAAAATTCCGTAATTTCTGTATAATTACCAAACTCGTGGGTGCGAGTCAATAATGAAATGCACGTGTTCCCATCTGCATGCTTCAGTATTTTGTGCACGTAAAACTGTATCTGTAAAATCAGAAGCTGGGAAGAGGCCACCAAATGGCATCAGTGAAAAGCTGGGTAGCAGCAAATGGCAGCAGGAAGACATTTGGTGTCACCTCCACGTGGGAGCAGCATTTCTCCTCTTCTCCTAGCTGGGGAATACCTATCTGTCCTCTTCCTGCTTCCTGCTCCCTGTGCTTGGAAGAGTACCAAAGCAGGCCCCAGGACAAGTAGGCTTTTCTTTGATTTATCCAAATCTAGCTGCATATACTATCCCAGAACAGTTGTTGTGGTAAATTCTCATTCATGTGAATGGTAGAAGTGGGCAAGAGTAGAATGGAAGGACGATGAGCATCACCTTGGAACTGCAGCATTTACAAACCACCTTGGTCACCACGAAGATGTGATGTGTTATGAAAGGTCTGTAGGTTTATCAACGCTCAGGACACAGTGATGCAGTAAGGACCATGCTCTGAACCCATCTTCAGGAGCAGATGGACTGGGGTGGGGCTCGTGAAAGACCAGGAGTCACCTCACCTTGCTATGGAAGGTTACCAGCTGCCTTTTCCACAAGGGCTTTGGCACACCCCAGTTAGCACCAGTGGCAGGGAATACAGCCTTACATCTCTGGAAGCAACGGTGAAATAGCAAAGTAGCACAAGGCACAGACAGGAGCCTGGGTAGGAGGGCAGGGCAGAAACGGACAGCCTGATCCAATGCTGCAGAGAGCAATAAAGTGCCTTGGTGCTTTATTGGCCCCTAGAAGCCACCAAACTGCAATTTCTTTAAAAACGCCTAATTCCCACACTTTAATTGTCCTGTTTTACATCTCAGCTCAGACAGAAAGCCATTGTTTTCCTGTGAAGACCCATTAGGGCCCCACTGACAAGCCCAAAGGCACACTTAGGAGCAGCACCAGGAGTGACCTCCTCTTGGCCGTGCTGGGTACTATCAGCAAAAGCACTGACCCAGTCCCAAAGACAGTAATAATTGGGTAACCCGAGCCCTCCCCACGACAGTGAGCATCTGTCCAGGGGATCACTTGGAAATCTTTCCGACTTGCAGCCCGGGCTGAGGAAAGGCTGCTGGTGATACGGAATAATGCAACAAAAGGGAGGAACTCAATGGAGCTATTTTTAGGCTCCTTTGGTTTTGTCATTTGTCATGGGACTCTTAGAGGAGTATTAGGACAAGAAAGGCTTCAATGTGCGCCCACGGACTAACCACAGAGCAAAGCCAAACACTAAGCGAATCTCAAAAACCCTGCAGGAGAAAAACACAAAGACCCCTGTTCAGATTTAAAAAAAACAACACAACTAACAACAAAAAACACATAACGAGCTACAGGCAAATTTCAAGGTTTCCTCCTAAATGGTTTCCTGCTCCTTGTCGCAGCCTACAACAAGAGAAGCGCTGTCGGAAGACATTAGGGCAGCCCCCAGGACAGGGGCAAGGAGGGTGCAGGCAGCCAGGCAGGAGCAGAGAGCGCCAGTGCCCCTCGGGCCAGCCTTGGCCCCAGCAGTGTGCCAGGATGCGTATCGCACCGCAGGGCACCGTGCTCAGCTAACTGCACGGCAACACAAAGCGGCGATTATTGGGGACAACGCAGAGCCGGCCGATGGCAGGAACCGTGTGCCCCGATGCCTTGTTTTTAGGCTACTGTAATGATCAGCACAGGATACGAGCTGATGTCCAATGTGGGTAAATACCAAAGGTTCAGGGATGGTCCTCTCAATGGGATGTGAATTAACTGCTCTTCTAAAACCCTGGAGGCCATTACTGAGCCTATGGGAGCGGTGCAGAAGTGTCACAATCAGCCAGCTCTGGGTAAATACCACACAGAAGCACGGATGGTGCTCCCTGATGGCTCTGCAAGCAGGAGGTGACTGCTGCATGGGATTACTTCATGTGCATGCCCAGAGACCAAGACGAAGAGCTGCAGCATCCCCTTCGCAGGGTGAGAGAAGCGCCACCCAACACACGATTTATCTGCCACCAAGCACTGCCCACATGGAAAGCCAGGCCCAGAGCACAGCTCAGTGATAATTTGTCAGACTAGTTATTGAAGCTGAAGCCATTAAAACAATTTGTTTCACGTGTCAGATGGCCCTTTTCTTAGCAACATCTGTTCTGCTTTCTAAGCCACAAAAACCACACTGTCTTTCCAACCTCTCTGTTTGTCTCTGCATTTTGTTACATCTCCAGGACTCTTCTCAGAGACCTCCACGGGGCCTTGCACACAAAGGCAGGAAGGAACCGGGACCCCAGGAGCTCCTCGTGCAGGAACAAGGGACAGCCAGGAGGAAACAGGACGCTCCTCACCTTCCTGGTGACAGCCGGGTCCAGATAGCCCTTCAGCTTCTGGATGTACGTGTGCGGGGGATTCTTCACTTGGAATCTTTCCTGCAGAGGATGCAAGAATAAACATCAGACCTCTTATATAACTTCTTCTGTATTTACTTATGATATGTATGAAATGCAAGCACACACATACATATTTAAACAGTACGTATAATGTAAGCCTATATGTACATACCCTATATTCATATATAATCCATGCCTACACACTATGCATGCAAATAAAACATATTTACATGTATCCTGATTTTCTGAAATTTGATATTTATATAGGACACATAAAAATAGGGCTTACATATTCAATGACACTTCTGAATTCCAGTTACACACAAACAAACACCTCTGGGACTACAGAGCCTCTGCTCGCCAGCAGCACTGAGGGCAGGAGAGGTGCTGGGCTGAGAGGCACCACAGCAGCTGAAACCTTTTCTGTCATTTGGAACAAACATAAAACACACTGCACGGTCCATTCAGGAAGAAATTATATTTCATTATTTGGATTTCAGAAAAATAAACACAGGAGCAGCATGTTAACAGTAGACAAGTAGTATTTTAACAAGCAACATTTAACTCCAGTTGTGTCTAGAACCTCCCCGGCCCTGCTGGCCACGCTCTGTGCAATGCACCCCGGGGTCCCATTGGCCTTCTTGACCACGAAGGTACACTGTTGGCTCATGGCCAACCCATGGTCAACCCATGGCCAGCCCAGGTCCCACTCACTGTGCGCTCATCTATCCCACATCTCCCAAGCTTACCTACAAGGATGTTATGGGAGACTGTGTCCAAAGCTGTGCTGAAGCCCAGGGGCACAGCACACATTGCTCTCCCCCCAGCTCCAGAGAGCTCTGGTGAAACACAAGTTAGTCCATGAAGAGCACTCTGTGTCCAGACCTGGTTAAGAGCACTACCTGAAGTTCTGATACTATTTGCATTCTGTAAGAATTTTAAGCTATTCTGCCCTTTCCCTTGAGGAAAGATCTCATACTGATTTCTTCCTGATGTTACAGCTTCGCAATCCATAACTGATAGCTGAAACCTGCACTTAGGAGGTCTGGATGAAATTCTGCCTGCAGTATCTGGGCATTACTTCCTACCGAGGAGCACGCTGCCGCCAGCACCAGCACGCACTGGCTGAACACCAAACTTGTTCCTGCTATTATCTTGCTGCTTGCTGTAAAAAAAGCAATCTATCATGGTCAGAGAGAAAAAATGGACTCACAGATGTACCCTGGGGTCCAGCAGCCCCAGGCCATGGCTCCTTCAGACAGAAAGCAGACACTGCTGCCCTGCGCTATAACAGGATTGCTTTCCATGCACCATCACGCAGATGGATGGGCCAAACTGCGAGCCCTGGAATCTGACACTGTCTTTTTATCCCAAAAACAACCCAACTGCAGAGCTGCGTGCCCAGGGGCAGCCCCTTCGTGCCCCTCAAACCTCTGGGATTTGAACACAACTTGCGGTGATGAAAGGGAAGAGGAACACTTGGATCACCCAGCCTTCAACAGCAGAGACTGAGCCCATCATGAAGCAAACAGCCACGCACAAGGCTGGTTTCAGAAGCCCAGCTTAACTGCTGAGAGCAGTTAAACCACTGCCACCAGCCCACAGTCCAGCTGGAGCATCGCCAGGGGGCCAGGGCAGCTGATGTCTGTGAAACCACCCTCTTCATTAGGATCATCTGTCCGTGTGTCTATACGACTACCTAGGAAACCTCACAATTGCAGTTAAATTGCTGCTAATTGGAACTGCTTCCAGCATGCTGGGAGAGCCAGGTGCAAGAGGCACATGCCAGCACTTTGCTGAGAGTGAGAACGCGGCCCATGGTGGACTCGCAAGGAGTCACCAGAGGTACCTGAGCCCCAGGACCACCATCAGAGCTCTGTGTTAGCTTCAGAGATACCACAGAATTCAGCATCTGTGCTGCAGATAACACGCGTTCTTGTTTGTTTTCTTAAAGCCAGCCACAATTATGTACTTGCGTAATGATCTCTACTGCAAGGTCATTAAAAAATGCTGCTCATTATCGTACAGCGGAATCATCTGTGTTGAAGGACTGAAGCTCATGGACATCACCAGGGAAATGTTGGTCCTTTCCATCTGCTTCCTCAGAGCACTTCCTCCCATGGGAAGGCAAACACACTGCTGTCCTCACCCACTTCACTTTCCCTACGTGCCATGAATAACGAGCTGAACCCATTGATTTTCCTGTCCTCTCCTCCTTGGCAATTCCTAACTGCTCATCAGCCAAATCTGCCTTCAGAACAAAAATTTATCAGGCCAGGGGTTTCAGGCTATGTGAGCTCTAGAACACACACAACGCTTACAGCCCAAATCTCCCCAAATTTCACCGAGCAGAAAGCAGAAGCCAGGCAGCCCCACACAACACTGCCCAAAAACCCCGACAAAACCTCCTTTTATCTGCACATAAAAGATCTGCCACATCTGCCCCCTTTTATCTGCATGGGGGTTGGACTCGATGATCTCTCGAGGTCCCTTCCAACCCCAACAATTCTGTGATTCTGTGACACATTGTGACTCACGGCACCGCTGCTATCCGTGGCCCTGGCACCAGGAGGGCATAGACCAGCAATAACTCTGCCCTGCCTCTGTCAGCCACTGGGCATGGAAATGCATTCGGCAGAAATAAAAGGCCCCTTCTTACTGAAACTGTGCTGGGGAGCAGTGCTGTGTGGGGGGGAACTGCTGCCCAAAGACTGAAATGGAAGAGCCACTGGAAGAGCCATTGAAAGAGCCCAACATTGCAATGAGCTGCCCAGTGCCCCCCTTTAGAGGGGAGGAATGACTGATGGGAGCTCAGGAGAAGCTCAATGGGGCACAGCACCGCTCCCATGCTGCTCCAGCACCTTCTGCTGTTGGATACATAGAGGATGTTGGGGGCTTTATTGCAGCAGCAGCAGAGAGGAACTGCTGCATTCCTTCGTTTTCCCTTGTTCACCTAAATCTGGGAAATGTATTTATTCCAAAACCAGGAAATTGTGGCTTTTCCAGAGATATTCTGCTTCCAAAAGCATTCAGAATGCTTTCTGCCTTGGTGACATCTGTTATTGCTGTTACCCTTGCTGGCTCTCTCCATTCTCAGGGCTCATGCAGGCCAGGTAGGAATGCAGCAGGTCCAATTCAGCACAGCCTGGTAAAGCTGTGCGCCATTTGCCCTTTGGAAGGGTGCAAAAGCAGCCAGGCTGTGTGGCACGAGCTCGTGCGAGCTGCCCCCTTCCACCATGCAGCTTCTGGCAGGACAGAGGGCTCAGCAATTAACACTGTTCCCCTACTGAGAGAACGATCTAATAACTGCAGCCAAAGCTTGTTTCATCTCAGTGTCAATGAGCACAAGTCTCAGGGTCTCTCTGCGGTTTCAGACAGCCTTCCCTGGGCTATTCTGAGTACTGTTTGTTTCTGATGGTGCAACCTTGAGACAGTGCATTCCCGGGCTCCAGCTCATGCACAGCCACTCAGGCCAGCCCTGCTCCTTGGGCAGCAGAATCGCTCCCTGGGCACCAGCCCTGCTCCATGGCCACCACAGCCCAGGAGAAGCCACAGCCATGACTGTGGCCTTGTGCCAGCCAGCAGCCTGCAGAAGAGCCCCTTCCCTCCTTCTCTGGAGTCCCAGCACGGCAGGGAGAGCTCCAGCAGCAGCTCAGGGCAGGTGTTTTGGGTGCCAATCATGTTTCTTCCATCTTGAGGCTCATCATTAGTCACTCCCCACACACCTCCAGTACCACCAAAGGACAAGACATGGTCTCTGCCCCTGCCACAATTTGCCATTAGAGGGCAATGAAGAACTTCCTAAGATGCTCCCCATCTCCCCCCTCAACACCTATGTCCCCGTAACACTTCAGTGCACCCAGCTGGACACAAGTGCCCACAGTGCCACCAAACAGCTCTCCACGAGGGCAGCAAGGTGCTTAGCTCACCATAGCAGGGCATGTTATCTCCTCTCCCCTGCCTGGAAGCTGGCTGCTCACATCACATCCTTCAGACCTGGTTTTGTTCCTCTCCTACTCCTCAGATCTATTCCTTGTCCAGTGAAGCAGAGAGGCAGGGAGCAGGTTCTCAGGGAAGCCAGCAAAGCGCGGCTGACTGGCAAGGACAAAGGAGCAGAAAGCACCATCCTGGAGGAGTGCCCACAACCTGCAGCCCTGCTGCCCCTGCAGCGACTCACCAGAAAGCGCATCCACCTAATCAGAGCTGATACAAAAATTTATTAGCAGTATTTTTACTACAACTACAATTATTATTATTAAGCATGAGACCGGCAGGTCCCATTTTTGGTGATCTCACTTCTGCAAAAAGTGGGAGTTGCTTTTCAGGGCCAAACTCCCCCCCATTAACAGTTGGGAAACATTCCACAGACAAACGCCCCACACTCAATACGCAGACTGCTTAGGTAACATCACTTCAGAGCATCTTCTGGACCATTTTCCTTTCAGAGGAGCTGGAATCCAGCACAGGAAGGCAAGAGGTCAGTCCTCAAGCTGTTCACTGATTTACATCCCCCATCCTTCAATAACCAACAAAGGGTGAAAATGGCCTAATGTGTGATACCAATAGAAAATTGCAATTGAAATCAGCCTCCACGCTAACAGCTGACATTCCACACAGACTCTATTCCTAGAAGTGCTTTCAGCCACGCACCGTAATTACAGGGACAGATATAAATATTTCACACGCCATATGCCGCACTGTGGTGCTGCTACAGACTGCAGATCTGCAGCCATACGCATCCACCCTGGGAGAGGGGGACCCTGGGAAGGGCCACACGCCACCTCCCTTTGGGAGCAACTTGTTCAGTGTCCCCCTAAACTGAAACTTCCAATAGCTCGATGCTTTCATTTTTTCTGCAGAGGAAACTCATGAAAAGAAGAAGCAAGCAGTTCTTTACTCGGCTTTACTGGAAGGTAATTGGATTTCATCAGCTCTGCCACTGTAATGGTAAAAAGGAAGTGTCCCACAAACCTATTTATTACGACGCTCCTGACCTGACGGCACGACTGTACCCTCTGCCAACTCTCATCCTGGTACCTCTGTGCTTCCAATCCAAGGCAGCATCCCACTCTTTCAGCCCTGGATCAACCATTTCCATTCACAATCACTCTGAAGTTGATGGCAGACCCTGATGTGCTTCTGGCTCACAGATGCACACCCCACCTTTGGCATGCTTCGCTTTCTCTAATGAACGCAGTTTCTGTTCGCTTGCTGTGGCCGAGCAGCCTCTTAGCTGCCACATCCTGCTGCCACACCGCCCTGCGCTGCAAAGCTGTGCACAAGGGATGCCCCAGCAGATGGTGCTGCCTAATCCCAGGCTCTGGAGGTGAAGGGGAGTTCAGGGCGCACTGCCACGCATCTGGCGCTGAAGGTGACAACTGTGGCCACATGGGGCAATGGCTCAGGACTGGGACAGCTAAGCGCCCACTGGATCAAAACCATTCAGTGACACCACACGGCTTACCTGCACAGTAAGCAGCACCCAGCACATACAGGTTCCATGAGTTTGTTACCAGCAGTGGAGCACAAGGCCAAAGAAATGAGTGTCAGAAAGCATCCAAATGCCCATCCTCTGCGAGGTCCCCTTCCAAGGCCCTGTGTGTGCCCCTATTGGGGTGTCTGCCAGCAGCCTCACCTGGTCGCAGATGAGCTCCCACTTCTTCTCGTTGTCGTACTGTCGCAGCAGCCGGGCTTTGTCGGGCGGCAAGTTCATGGCATTCTGCAGGGAGAGAGAAAGGCACATGAGGCACCGGGCCTGGGAGGAGGCATGGGCAAAGCAAGGCAGCATGGCTGTGGTCATCCTCATTGTATTATTTGAGTTCCTGTTGACAGTTACTCAGAAACATTCCCTCTCAACATTGCTTTTGGCCCCAGAAGTGACAGCGAGTCACAGAGCAGCGACAGGAAGGGCTCCGCACTCCCCTGGTGCTGCAGGATGGGCTGGGGTGCAGCAGGAGCAGTGCCCAGAGCACCACAGCCCCTCTGCCCCATCGTCTTCCACCTCCAAGCTGATAAAGGGATGACCCAGTGCTGGGCACTGCAGAAAGCCACTTTTTTCCAGATGAAGTCCAGAAATGCCATTTCATTCTATTTCCAGCACTGCTGCATGCAGCCCTACCAGGACACCAGCGATGCCGGTGCTGGGAGTGCTGCTGCCCACCACTACGTGGTGCAGCACAGCCCACCCGGGGTGCTCCCCCCGGCAGCTCTCCCGGCCTGTCTGCACAGCACAAGGAGAGCTCTGCAAGCACTCGAGAGCCTCCTATCAGCAGGGTGCAGCGCAGGAGGGCCATGTGCCAGGGCACAGAGCACCTCTCCATCTGTAGTCGCATACCTCGTCCCAGGACATGAGCACCTACTCACCCTAATGCTATGTTTCTATGATCCCTGCTGCCCTCCTACCAGCCCCCATCCATCTCCACCGATAGATGAGTGCTGCTCACTCCTACAGAGCCTTCCCACCACCCCACCACTGCGCTTCCTGAAGCTCATCCTCTATCAGATAACAAATACTCTTCTTTTTGCTCATCTGCACTGTCATGTTGACGGTATTTACAGGCTGTGATGGTATCTGCCCTTGGTTCCCCTCTCAGCCTCTTACCACGCACCTTATCGGCCCTGCTTATCATTTTAATGCTCTCCTTGCTATTTTTCCCGGGGCTTTTTCAAGTGCCATTCCTTACCTGTGACGGTGCAGGCATATCTCACAGAGCCTCACCAGGTCCCAGCTGCAGGAAGAGCCCTGTGCTAACCACACCATCAGGCTGAGCCCCAGCCCATGAGCAGGGGATGACTTCACTCACTCCTTCAGAGCAGGTTTAAGGCAGTTCTGGGGTCTGCCTGTGTGCAAACCCCATTGTGTGGGGCCAGGGCTCAGCCCCACAGCTCCTGGGCTACCACTGCTCTCCAGCCCTTGCTCTCAGCAGCCATTCCCTGCTGGGAAACTCACTGCTAAACTGTGGTGTTTCTATTCCAGTGGGGAGCAATGCATGGTTACCTGTGTAACCTCTGCTCTTGCATCAGCAGTTGTGCAAAGAAGGCTGCTCCATTGCTTGGCTGAGCCCCTCTGCCCACACAGCTCTGACCCTCACCATAATTACCCCTACATGTTTGCAGCCCGCATTTCTTGCTCCCTGCAGACCAGAGAAATGGCTCCCAGGCGTCTCTGAGCCACCTCCAGGTCCTGTGGCCATGGGCATCACACACAGAGGCACTTATTGGCTCCCAAGGACCTGCACTTCCCCTCCCACTCCACCCTCCACGCTGCTCCGGAAGCCTTCGGCACTGTGCTCAGGAGCACAGCCCCAGTGCTGGCTGCAGGGGCCGGCTCCCAGCCACAGTTTGGCTCCAAGCACACATAACTTCTCTTTTTCCCCGCAAATTCCAAAGTTATTTGTGTCTACTGTCCGTGTGCCAAGTCCTATAGGTAAGGTTTCCATTTCGTTTGCTCTGGAAGAGCATTACAAAGCTACAACTTCAATTAATCGCAGTAGCAGATGGAAAACCGGGGGAAATACAAGCAGCCCTACAAAATATTACATTGCTGAAGAGTTAAAAATAAAACTAGCAGCACAGTAAGGAAATAGATCTATTTAACCTATGAAACAAAGCCCAGCTCCGTCCAGCTTGGCAGCCCGGCAGCATCCCCGTCCCAGCCCTGTCCCACCCCAGCGTGCCCGCACGTGGCTGCCGTCCTCCACCCGCTCCCCACTGCTGCAAGGGGACACATTTTCCAACGTATTCCTCATTCTAACAAGAATTTACAGGCTTATTGTTTTGGAAAACAAATGTGGCAGCAACTTCACGGACTTAAAAGCAGAAGCACAGCTAATTAATGGCATTAAACTGCTGCTCTTTCTTACTAATCTTATGGTCTTTAAGTCCAAATCCTTTTTTTATTTATGAATCATGACATGAACGAGGCAGTACCAAACACGACAGGCTCCTCCTAACCCACATGGGAGGCCCTGCGTGCATTGGTAAGCCAGTTAGGGCCCATCCATCCCTAAAAGATGAGATGTCCTCACCAGCTTTGAGAAAAGAATCATAGAACGGCTTGGGCTGGAAGGGACCTCAAGGATCACCCAGTTCCAACCCCTGCCATGGGCTGGGTGCCCCCCAGCTCAGGCTACCCAGGGCCCATCCAGCCTGGCCTTGGGCACCTCCAGGGATGGGGCATTCACAGCTTCTCTGGGCGGCTGTATCAAGGCTCACCACCCTCTGAGTAAAGAATTTCATCCCAACATCTAACCTAAACCTCCCTGGCCCAGGTGCAGCACCTTGCACTTGGCCTTGCTGAACCTCATTAGGTTCAAATGGACCCACTTTTCCAGCCTGTCCAGGTCCCTCTGGATGGCATCTCTTCCTTCTTCCCACACCTGCAATGGCAGAATTCAACCTAAGTTCTGCAAATGTATCCTCATTGCAAGGAAATGCTGCATGCAGCTCCACTGCTCTGTGGTGCCAGTTAGTGCCAGCTCCTCTCCGAGACATGGCCGAGCAGCTTATATTCCTGACACCTAATTCTCAGCTCACTTTCTCCTCCTGCCTTCCCTCGCACTGGGATTAGTTCTGATCTGTACAACCACCAGAGAGGAGAGCAAACCTTCATCACTTCTGGCTTCACGGTAGTATTGATGGAACAGATTGGAGCTTTCACACACTCGGAACAATATCCTTGGCCTCTGTAAACCAGATTCAGGCGTATGCACCGCCACTGAAGCCTTGAAAGTTGAAGTGTTCCTTACCCCATTCCCAACCTCACGAGTGACACCTGTCCCTCACTCACATACTCACGGACACAGGAAGCCCTGCAGGTCAGCAGAGCTCTGCTGCTCACTTCAGCGGCCGCCTGCTAACGCAACCCTCAGTACTTTGGTGCAATACTAAAACTTAGCTCCAGGATCCAGCCAGTGAAAGACCCCTAATGCTCTTGTATAATATTAAAATTCAGCTTTCTGTAACTCTGCACGACTTCACTTTCCAGCCCTGCTATGATGTGTTTATTTAGGAAAGCCAGAGGCCAGCAGAGCAACTCTAGGTGTGTTGACTTTACGAGGAATCCATGCAAGGCTAAAATTAAATCTACCGATTGTTCTAATCCTCCTCCTCCCCTTTTTCTCCGTTATGACCTCTCACCAGCCCCATGTGTGCACACCTGACATCGCTGCTCCCTCCTCCGAGGTCCTCATGAAGCTGCTCTGTGCTGCTTTGCAGTTTGTCTCTCTGCTTTATCAGCTGTTACATTTGCATATTTATTACACGCTATCATCTAATCTGAGAGCTCTTCAAGAGGAGAATCCCACGCTGCCCCACTAAAACCCCTAGCAGCACCAGCACCACACAGATGACAGCAGAGTGAGGGTGTGTGTCACAATGCACACGGGGATCCTGTGCAGACAGCAGCTTGTGCAGCTCTGCACACGTGTCGGGGAGCCCAGCTCCCTCCCAGCCAGGTGCCAGGAGCCACTGCTGCAGCCCGAGGCAGGAGCAGAGGTGTGTGCCAAGCCAGGTCCCTCTGGAAGTGGCAGTGCCTCGGCTGCAGTTCCATCTGAGAAGCACTGTGAACGCCGTGGCGGCCAGCGCCGGCTGCTCCCACCACAGGGCTGGTTATGCCATTCAGAAATTCAGACCCAGACTCATATTTTTCAGATTCCGGAAAAACTGAAACCTCATTAATCCAGCACTGTGAGACAGTTCCACGCTGCAGAAGCTCAGAGGCCGGCTCAGGCTGACTCACCATCCGGGAAGCCGCTTTACTCACTCATTCAAATGGTCTCACTGCTGATAAGGCCAACCACGTAACCCAAAATTAAAGAGCTTTTTGTGAAATGTCTGGGAAAGGCTGAGCACCACAGCGGTCATGTCCTGCTCCTAACGTACTGATGAGTTTCAGTTTTTCTCTTAAAACTTTGTCAGCTTTACCAGGATCTCACTGAAGAAGTGTTTTACTCCAACCAGAGGATTCCCATCCCACCATGGCATTCAGCAGAAAGCCTATGGGACTCAGAGCAAGCCGTGGAACTGTGCAGCTGCCCATCAGCCACTCTGCTGCAAAGGAAAAATTAAAACCAAGGACAGCAGCACCTATCAGTGCAGTGGGCACAGACACAAATATGGGAAATTCCACTTAAAACCCTGCAGGCTGGCAGCTTCTCTAACTGATGTTGGTCTGCAAATAAAATGTTCATCCGAGTAATACCAAGGGCCTGAATAAACCAAGAAAAATAAATTGGCCAGGGACAAAAGGTACAACTCACGGCCCAACTAAAAGGGGGCCACATACCCAGACATCACTAATTAACAACAAACCATCCCTTCTGTTACTGTTATAGCTGTCCTAGAAAGAGGAGCTGACAGAACCATTGCTGATGACTGTTTGGAGACGGACTTCTCCACGGCGTCCATCGTGTGTTGACCATTGAGCTAATGAAAGGCCACGGGTGCTGCGGATGACCCACATGTTGCAACCACGCCTCATAACGCTTCATTATTAACCAAAATGACAAAAGAAGTCCTACTAGTTGCCACAGTTTAGAACATACCAGTGACTAACCTGCAACGTTGACAGACTGGAGCGAGGTGGCAGGAGTGCCACCAAGATGGCGGAGGCCTGCAGGGTGCGTGTGGCCTGCAGAGGAGATGGCCCTGCAGCACTGTGCAGCCTGCCCAAGCCTGTGGGGAGGCCATCAGGAGGGCCAAGCTGTGCCCATGGCACATGGCAGAAGGACAAGAGACAATGGAGCCAAGGTGGGACACTGAGGTTCCCACAGGAGGTGAGAAAAAAGCCTTCCTGTGAGGGCAGTCATGGCACGGCGCTGGCTGCCCAGGGCAGCCACCACGCTTGAGGGACCTCTGCGACCTGGCTGGGGCAAGCCACCTCCAGCTGGTTCCCAACAAACTACCCTGTATGCGCCGGGGCAAGGCATGTGTCAGTTACATTTTTAAATGAACCTGATTCTACAGAAGTTCTCTGTGTCAAAAAGCCAAAGCTCAGGAGAATCGGGTACTCCACGAGGTCTACTTGGGGCCTTTAGACTAAGCAAACAAGAAGTCATAAACAGTGAAACAACCACAAGTGATAAGCACTTTTAAAACACTGCACACTATTTACCTCCTCTTTTCTGCATTCAAGTACTTAATGAACAGTGAGAGCAATTTATCTGAAAGTTTGTTATATTGAAAAATGTAAACACGAGAAAAGGCTCCCATATGCCAAGCTTCAAACCCATGTGAATTTTTACAGGCACGCTATAAACTCTGGTTTATATTGGAAATATTTACAGCTCTAACTACTGCCGGCACCACTGTGACCCAACAGAAGAGGTGTACGGCCAAAGTAAACCACAGACGTGTGACTTTCTAGCCATAATGAGAAATTCTTCACGCAGTGAGACTGCTCTGCCTCTTACTCCGCAATAACTGACCCCCGAGGCTCTTCCTACCTTACATCACATCTGTCTGCGCTGGCAACACGACAGTCACTAAAAACGTACGGCACAGGAGCACACATCTACACACTACGTGAATAATTCTAAAAATGGTGCGTCTTCCAGCCACCAGTCTGAGGATTTGTTGTTTCACCAGTCACATTTTCACGGATCTTTATGTATTTTTTTCTATTGCCTTTCAGTATTCAAGCGTTAGGCTCCAAGGACTTGGCAACTTCCTAAAGAGAGGCGTGAGGACCTGACTGGCTAATCAGCTGAGCAAACACCTTTGTTTTCAAGGACAAGGCAGAGCTGTAGCTGGCAGGGCAGCCTGAGAACGCAGCCAGGACTGGAGCATTATTAAGTAACGCCTGCAACATGCAGGTAAAGCAAACTACCGAAAAACAATAAAACTGTTCATACGATTGGCTGCATACACCAGGAGGCAACTGGCTGTATTTATTACAACTCCATGCTCACTGCAAATACAGCAAGCGTCCGCAGCAACCTGCGCGGGTCTGAGACATCTGGCAGGGCCGCGCCGCGCCAGGGCCGGGCCCGAACAAGGCTGCTCTGTGCTGGGGAATCCCAGCAAGGCCCCCGGGACGCCTCCTCGGTGACGGAAAGTTCACAGCCATTTTACTGCAGGCTTTTATGAAGCTGCTTGAGTAATGGGATTTCGGGGGCACCTGAGCTCCCTACCAACCGATGGGGTCTCGCCTTCGAGAGAAGTCAGAATAAAGCTAGTTGTAAGGCTTCTTCTTTTAAAGAAGCTAGTTTTTTTTTAAAAAAAAAAAAAAAATTGACAGATGGTGAAAGCCAGGACAAAATTCAGCTCTGCTAAGTGCAGCAGGCTTTGAAAAATAACAGCAATTCTTTGACCCAAGCTAGTGAGGAGCAAGGAGCCTGTATCAACACCTGCCTGTCCCCTGCCCTGCTGCAGGGACGTGGCCGTCACCCAGAAGCCCCCACAGCCTTCATTTTCACTCGTGTTATTTGGCCTAATTTAGGAAATACAGTGGATTGCAAAAAGACAGCACTGGAACAAAGCCCATCCCCTTTCCAACAGCCACAGGCCATCCTTGCCCACGTCAGTAGCCAGGTAACTCTCACTGGAAAACTCTCCTTCCCCTGTGCCTCCCGGCTCACCCACTGTCAGGGCATGGAGATTGCACAGCACTCCCCATGTCACACCGAGCACTGCATCAGCTGCTATGCAGCACGCACGGCCAGCTGACTTGGCGTGGAAGACGAACGAGGCGCTGGTGCAGGCAGACTGGCGGACACAGTGCACGCAGCTCCTTGCAGGGCACCCACTGCCAACGCAACCCAACGGCACACACCTGCTGGAGGGACACAGCCCGGCCTCCCACACAGCCAGAACCCCAACCTCACTATCGGGAGGTATTCGTATAAGCATACGTGTGCATTATGTGTGTCTCAGACACTGTTTCTAACACCATTTATCACTATGTGAAAAGCTCCCGTAACAAGCATTGCTCACCTGGGGACCCAAGAAGCTGCAAAGCCCCCAGTTTTTGGCTAAGGAAATGGGGTTGTCCAAGTGCAAACCTTCCCCCCTCATCCCACGTGAGCATCACCCCTGCAGCCTCTGCTCAGCAATGTTATCAACCTCCCCGCTGCGCATCCCTGTGGGTACAGCCACGACCCTCAGTCCAGCAGCGCTCCATTTGCTCTTCCTCCCAAAATCTGGAAGCAAAGACTTGAAGCCTGGCACTGAAACCCTCACAGCAAGGCAGAAACACTTCCGAGCTCTGGGACGTGGGACAAAACCCCCTCATTAGACACACAGCCACTCAGCAACTGCACGGGTTTGGTTATTCTTTAAACACTTTTACTGCGGCCATCCCAAAACCAGTCCTAAAGTTCAATGCTAGACCAATAAATGCTCAAGCTTGCCCGTAAAAGCTTCTACTAGGTTACTTTTTCCAAATAAAGCCCTAACCACATTTTCTGGGCTTCTGCTTATGATCAGCACGCTGAAGTTTCCAGCACACACCGGAGTCACTAACGCTTCATGGATTTCATCTTTCCACAGTCTAGAAAGCTGCACTGCTTCTAATCAACTTCCAACAAACTTTCACAGAACATCACTGAGTCACCCACGGTGCACATTGCCTAACGTCACACTCAGACATGAACCACATAAAACGTAATTCATGTGGAGACGTGCACACTCAAGGTACTCGTTCAAACGCTGGAAAATGGCGGGGCCATTCCAGATACTATTTTTAACCTCTGTGAGAAGCTGAACACCAAACTTCCAGAAGCATCCTGCACAGACATGGATACCTGCAGACACGAACACAGGCTTTGTTCTGTATGCCACACACAAGAAGATGAGCATGTCTTGTGCACTCAGCGAGGGCCTCTCTCTGTGAAGGCACTGTACTGTACCCACTGTAGGTCCATGACACATTTGCTGCAATGGATGTAGTGATAGGACGAGGAGGGACGGCCTCACATTGCACCAGGGGAGGGTCACATTGGGTATTGGGAAGAATTTCTCCTTCAAAGAGCGGCCAGGCACTGGCACAGCTGCCCAGGGAGTGGTGGGGTCACCGTCCCTGGAGGTGTTCCAGAGCCGTGGAGATGTGGCACTGAGGGCC
Organism: Penelope pileata; assembly: GCA_013396635.1. NCBI lineage: Eukaryota > Metazoa > Chordata > Aves > Galliformes > Cracidae > Penelope > Penelope pileata. The sequence goes on along the minus strand of WBMW01003691.1, from coordinate 230,663 downwards.
GTGGCTCAGTGGGCATGGTGGGATGGGTTGCGGCTGGGCTGGGAGAGCTCACAGGGCTTTTCCAATCTGAACGGTTCTGCAATTCCTTATGGAAGGACGAGAATTATCACCTGATTCCTCATTAACAGGATGCGCCAGGTCACAAACAGGCTTGCTGCAATGCACCATTCTCTCCAGCTTCAGCCACACTTCCAAGGGCTTCTTTATTCCTGATTCCCACGGGTTTTCTCACCTATGATAACACACATACTACAATGGCCTTTGTTTATCCACAAATACGCTTCTAATTCTATCTTCTCATCTCAGAGATCTTTCACCGAGATATCCGCCTCATGATTTTCACAGCATGGTACAGGAAGACTGTAAACAGAAGGAACTTGTGTTTCATCAAAAATCCCTTTGATGACTGTTGATAAACCTGAATGAGAGCAACAAGGAACGAGAAAGGGCACTGCCTGCACCAGTGCACCTCCTGCCCATGGCAGCTCCAGGCAGGGTGCAGGCAGAGCCCGGGCTGGCTGCATGATGCAGGGCTCTCCAGGCGCCTCTGAGCAGTGGCTGGAAGCCAGGTTATACCCACAGTGCCTAAAGAGATGCTGGACGGCTTTGTTTAGGTGCCTGCACCGCTGAGTCCTCCTAAAATCCCTCCCTCGCTGCCAACAAGATGTAGAAAATCCACAGGTGTTAACAAAACTGAGGTCATGTTTACCTTTGATGACTATATACACATTTTATGACTGTCTAGCTCATGCTTTGAAAGCTGCCTGCTACCTGACCATAAATCTCCCCCGAGTTAATCATAACACTTTCCGTGCACTGCACTGTGCAGGTTGCTCTGTGGCGATGCAGTGGTGCTCCCAGCCGTCCCCACGGCTCTGCAAACAAACCACGTTAACACCGCCGGGGAATTCATACACCACCAGATCCCTATTTTTACGCCTGTTTTTTAAGGCTTGTTCCTTAGCTAGGGTGGAGCTGTAGATGAGCTTTTTCTGGGCTTTTTGCAGCATTGGAAATCAGACAGCTTCCGCCGTCATCTGGAAAAGCTCTCTCCCCGCGAGGTCCCGGCAGTGCCCCCACCCTCGGCTCGCGGCGGCCGACTGCACGCTGCGAGGGACGTCGGCAGTTCCCATCGGCGGAAAAGCCAACCCACTGGGCTATAAACCCATTCTGCTGTGTCACTGCGGTGGGAAATGGAAGCGGCCAAAGGGTGCGGCGGGGCTGTTGCACAACTGCCCAGACGGGACGGACCGGCAGCGAGCGGCTTTCCTGGGAAACGATGTCCTGGGCCAAGGGCAGCAGCTCAGCCCTCCGCCACACAGCCCCCCCATGTCTCTGCTGGAACTCTTCTGATGACCTTGACACTGTAAACATCAACAAGAGGAGGAAGAAAAAGGAGGCTAAGCTACCTAATGCCTCTCCAGAAGGCTCTGCCGCTCATTAAGAGCCCCAAATTAAGCGGTAATGCTCTTTTGATTAACCCCCATTAACGCAGGGCCATTAGCAGAGGTGTGGGTGCCTCCCAGGCTGAGCCAAGTCTGCAGTGCAGGGTGGGGGAACAGAGAGCTGCATGCAGGTGTTTCCATGAGGCCTCTGCTGCTAGCGAGCACATTGCAGCCCCTGCTGCACCATGCGCTCACCTGGAGGCACGTCCATCTGCCATGCACACACCCCCAGAGGCACCTACGTGCAAGAGTGACAAGTGACCTCCTGTCCTGTTAGCAGCCATTCACCTGGGCACACACAGAGCCCTCTGGGATGAAGGCGTTGCTGTGCTCCTGCAGCTTCCCCCACCAGCTGGGAACTGGGCTCTAACCCACTCGCTCTGGAGCCGCATGGCACTGCACGAGGACGAGCGAGCCCAGGATGTGGGGAGGCCGCACTGAGCAAAGAGCCCTGCCCAGCACCACGGAGCAAAGAGAGGGACCAGGCTCTGAGCAGGAAGCCTGAATTTCTCATGGAAGCACATGTGGTATTTATTATAGGGATTCGGGGGATCTGGTTACATCTATTTTCTCCTCCTTAAAGCAACAGCTCACCAGGAAGTATCACTATGAGCAGGCAGCACATGCAGATTGCTGCAGGCATCTCTGGAGCCTGCTGCTGTGCAGGCAGAGGAGCGCAGGCTTCCAGGGGACGGCCGCCCACCCCAGCCACCCCCAGCCTGCCAAGAGGCGAAGGAAGATCCTTCATAAAAAGAGGAAAAAAGGGGCACCCCATCATCCTGAGCAGCCCCAGAGGAATGGCAGGGTGTAAATCCTCCCAGCACGGCCATGTGTGCCACCAACCGCTGCTAACGATGCCCCTCCTGAGCATATGCTGCCACTTATGCCTGAGAGCATACGCTCTTGAGCATATTTGGTCACTGAGTGCCATCAGGCCCTGCAGGCAGCAGCAGGACGGTGCCAGCAGCAGTCCCACAGGCACGGCTTCACACCTCCAGTGGGAGGTACTGGGTCGGACCAAAAGCACTGAGGGTGCTGCATGGCACCATGCCACAGTGCCCTCGCACCTCCGCTACAGAAAGGGCCAAAAAGGCACAGAAAGACTAAGTGCAAGCTTTCAGAGCCTTACCTGCTTCAAATGAGGCACCAAATCCAGGTTTAATGGCCTGGCTCTCAGGTGCTGCATGGTCTCTTGCCCATCCCCTGTGCACACTTAGGCATAAAACTGAAATCCAGGTTACCTGAACGAGTTTGGGCTGTGTGCTGCTAATGTGAACTGCAGCCTTCCCGAGGCCAAGTTACCTCCTGCTCTGCTCGGCACAGGACGCGCGAGCCAGCACCAGAAGGATGCTCCCAACAGCAGTGTGTTCCTGTGGCAGACACCCCTCGGCCTCACAGAGCAGCAGCACCTACCAGATCACTCAGGATTTCTACCACTTCCAGCCCCATTGTGTGGAGGGTATGGCATGTGGGCAAGAGCAGCCAGGCTCACGCGCTGTCAACTGCACAAACAGCAGCATCTCCCCTGCTGCACGGACAGCTCGTGCTACAAGGCATTCTAGGAAGGAACAGGTTAAGAAGCGCAGCACCAGCACTGAGGATGAGGTGCAGAGGGATCGTCCAACCCTGCCTTTCACAACTGGTCAGAATTTGGGGGATCCATCCCAAAAGCTGAAACCCAAAGTCATGTAAACGGTGGAGAAGGTCAGCCACATCTCCACATGCAGCGGTTGCCTTCCATTCCTCTGCTGAACTGAAGCACTGGGATCTGAACAGAAGCGCCTCAGGAAATGGCTGAGCAGGACGCCCACATTCACAGCTCAGGCTCACCTGGCACAAGTGCTGCCAGGCTGTAAGGGCTCTGCAGAGCAACACGGAACTGCTAAGACCGTGCCAGCAGGCACAGGGCCACCAAAACAGGACCTGCTCCACGACACAGCACCCTGCCATGATCGGGTCCTCGGGACAGAAACTGCCCGTGTCCCTCCCCAGCTGCTGTGAAGGACAGCGACAGCACTTCATGGTGTAAGAGAAGAGAAAAGCTCCCCATGTTAGGCCTGCAGGCTGGGAGGTTTCACAGTGTTACTTTTATAAATATTTGCAAAGGCTGACAACAACGGAAACATCCCAAAGATTTCTCCTTTGTAGGAAGCAAATGAAGCTCTGTACTGAAGGCCTGAAGCACTGGAGATGCTGGGAGAGGCCCTGCTCCTAGGCTCACCCCGATCCCATCCCACGGGGTTCCAGAGGGGAACTGGGGCTGGGCACAGAGTTGCCCCCATCCCTCCCCACGGCTCTGCCCCATCCCTGTGGGGCCATGGGGAGCAGGACAGGCAGAGGCAGGGCTCGGCCCTCAGAGTCCTGCTCGGAGTGGGTCATGCAGGCCCCAAGGCACTTCAGGAGTGAGGGATGTGGTCACTGTGCTCCACGTGTGCTGCCAGAAGGCCCCTCTCGCCCGGCAGGGCTGGCTCCCAGCGCTCGCAGACCAGGGTTCGAGGACAGCACCCTATGGGCGAGGAGACACACAGCTGTCCCAGGGAAAGCTGAAAAGAACAACGTGAAACCCTCTTTCCTTAACGTCTGGTGGGGAACATTAACAAAATCAACTTCTGAAGTGCATGAGTCAGATCCTCCTGCAAGTCACCAGCACCAGCCATGTTCATTGTGGGGACATGCATGGCGGTGAGCACCCAGCACCAGCACCCAGTACAGGGCAGCTGAACAGAGACGCGGCCCACCCTCCGCAAACCAGTGGACACCTCCACTATGTCTTCCCCCAAAGATCCATGGCTCCCAAGCCATTTGCTTGTTCCAGAGAATCGAATATCCTCGGGCAAATCCCAACCATCACTTCTGTCCCAAACACTCATTAGGCAGGGGGCTAGAAAAGAGGAGAGGAGCCTTCATTATTATTTCACAGCCAGGATTTCCCACTAGCTGCACTTTGTATCATTTAAATGGTCAGTTTTGCTGCTCGGCTACAAGGGTAATAGCAGCTAAAATCCCATGCTGTTGGTTTAAAATGAGACAGAAAGAAAGCATTACAAGGCCGGTGTGAAACTCCCCAAACACCACATCCATCTTCATTCCTCTCTGCAGGAGCCAGCGCAGACCTGGCTGGGCACTGCCCATCCTAACGCTTTGCCAAGAAAAGCGCAAAGCAACCAGATCCTTTACAGCACTATGCGAGCAGAAGAGGTGATTAATTCCCCAATCACACAGCTCAAGAAGTGGTAATTAATGCTCCTTCCAGGCACACACATTCACTCCCAGGACATCGGGCTCTGACAGCTGATGGCCAACGGCCTGCAGCAACGGCAGGGGCTCCTCAGTAACATCCTGCTGGGCAGGGGAACCTCCAGCTTTCTGCCAGCGTTCTCCATACCAACCAGCATTCTTCCAACCCAACCATTCTATGGTTCTATGAGCCCATGAAGAAGCAGCTGTCAATCTTCCACCTGGAAGTCTGAAAGTTTGCAGCTGAAGGACATCTGCATGCAAGAGAAGGGCCCATACTCCCTAGAATGAGAAAGGAATATCAGAAGGCACACAGGGCCAGACACAAACGATCACACTAGACCAAAAAAATAAGAAGAGCAGAAACGACACTTAATGCACTCCTTGCACCTCCCTGGGAGCCTCTGCCTGCAGTCGGGCTGCGGCAGCACCTCCCTCCATGGATAGACTCTCAGCGAGTGCTCCGTGCCTCCAGATACCAGGCAATTCCCACACCAACGGCAGAAGGCAGCGCTGGGATCAGCTCAGCAGCACATGCAGGGCCTCTCCCTCAGCCAGGAGGTGCCGGCCCCATGTTCCTGCTGCTGGCGGCAAGCAGCTTTTGTGCAATCCTCTGCTGCGGCCGTCCCCTTCCAAAAAGCATTTGTCAGAAGAAAAACAGAACCACCCAAAATTGAACATCACTCAACTGCTTCAGAAAGAGAAAGAATAAACGATCACAGAATCACAGAATCACAGAATTGCAGGGGTTGGAAGGGACCTCAAGAGATCAAGTCCAACCCCCCTGCCAGAGCAGGTTCCCTACTGCAGGTTGCACAGGTAAACGATGTTTGCTTCCAGCCCTCCCAGAGACAGAGTTCATCTGCACAGCAGTCAGCGCGTGCAGCCAGACCCAGCGCGGCAGCACCCAGGGCTGCAGCATGCATGGCCCATGGCCTGTCCCAAATCGTTGTGTGCTGAGTGGGAGGGGAACACCTTACACAGCAGCCACAAATCTAAATCTGACATTGCAGCCGTCACACTGGGAGCTCAGGAGATGCTCAGTGCCCAGCTGGATGGTCACAGTGGGTACCCAAGGGATGTTCAGTGCCCAGTTGGGTTGTTGCAGCGGGTACCCAAGGGATGTTCAGTGCCCAGCCAAGCAGGAGCAGGCAGAAGGGTTCACTGTGTGCTGGAGGATACTGTCATCCACTGCCTGTCCCAGCCCCCCTCCAGCCCACCCCAGCACCCCATGGGCAGAGGGCCACGTCCTGCTGCAGCTACGCCCAGCAAGCCCCGCTCCAGCACCATCAGGGCGTAGCTGCAGGGAGATGTCAGCCTTCCTGCACCTCCTATGTTCCCTGACAAACAGCGTCTGGACAGCCAGCCAAGCATGAGGGCAGAGGGCTGTTTAAACAGAACATGTTTTACCAATTAGAACCGTGTGATATCCACCAAAACATCTAACACAGCGCAGCAAAGCCATTAATAAAGCTGCACGCACGTCCCAGGGTTTTACAGGCACCATCTGAGGGTGCAGGTGCTTTGTTCTAAGGCTTGCAAGGCTGTCTTCAGAACCCTCGAGCCTGTCTCAGTGAGTTTCATTAATCACCATCTCTGTTCCCTGTTCCCCTGTTCAGGCGGATTTGAAACTTCACTACCCAGCACCACCCTCCTTCCCACCCTGTGCTGTTCCCACAAGCAGCTCTGCAGAGCACAACTCCCCATCGTGGGGTTAGGACACAGCACGACCCTGATTTCACCCATAGTCAAAAGGAACTCCCAGTGATGTTACCGAGCAGACTGTAAAACTAATTCCTGTCCCTACTGTCACCTGGTTTCCACACAGCCCTAAGGGAGATGTCCTTCCCTGCACTCAGCTTAGTTTTGATCTGATGAAGTCCAACCCATGCTGAACTTCTGCCCTCAGTACTCATACACATCCCACACCCCAAATCCAAAGTATTTTAAGAACAGGACAACATCTCAGCGCACCGCTCTCCTGATTTCCTGATGCAAGCACACCAGCCAGGGGCTTAGGCTTAAAGGACTGATCGATGGGCTGAGTTCCTACCCACAGGACACAGCAGGCACCAATGGCACAGCAGTGCCACAATGCAGGCAGGTGACAGAGCAGCCATGTGTTGGTGCAGCTCTGACAGCACAACACAGCAGCAGTGCTGGGCCCAACGTATCACCCGAAGGAAGTGGCAGTGCCACACACTGCACAGTGCCCGCGGCACCTCCGCCTGCAGCCCCGCACCAGCAGCAGCCATGCTCCACCATGCACCCCAGCACGGAATCATGGAATCACTCAGGTGGGAAAAGCCCTCTGGGATCCCCAAGCCCAGCCCCAGCCCATCCCCACCATGCCCACTGAGCCGTGTCCCCAAGTGTCACATCTCCACGGCTCTGGAACACCTCCAAGGACAGAAGTGCCCTGCCCCAGGCTCACGCTCCAAAGCGCACGGAGGCTCCGCACAAAGCCGTGACCTCAACGCTCGCTGCCTGTGCAGAACGTGGCTCGGATTTGGAAGTGCCTTCTATTGACTTCCTGGCACACGACTCCTGCTGAAATGGGCGTTGGTATTGGCTTCCTGTCTGAGCTGTTTTAAGCCAAAGTACAAAGCCTGATATTCATGCTGATGTTTATTTTGCTAATGTGTAGAAGTCGTGGTTTCATTTATTTATTTTTTTAATCAAAAGAGTAATTTTATTACATTTCTTGAGAGCAAGAGCCATCTTGCAAACAGTCCAAGCCAAAACTCCCACTGAAGGATGGGATGTCAGTATTCTCACAACCAACGCTCTAGACAAGTGCAGCTCCCTATTCTTCCAAAATTAATTGGTGGAGTGAATTGCTTAGCAGAGGATGCCCGCACAGCTCTGACGCCAGCCCTCCGAGCTGGTGCTGACCAGGTCCACGCATCACATCCTGCAGACACTGCCTTTGGAAGAGGCTGTGCTCATTTAGGTGGTTATAGGTTGATTTAGGAGCCTGCCTTTAGATCCCAGCAAGCTTCCTTAACTGCCGATGAGGTGGCAATCAAATGGCTGGTAGGACTGACAGGACCAAGAGAAGAACCACCCCTGGAAACAGCAACACCAGGAGACGCGCCAGACAGACCCACAAAACGCAGGCTTACCAAACCTTGCTCCAAGTGTTATTTCTCATTTTGGTGGCCTAATCTCCAAGTTACCCTCTGCCCAAAAAATCTTTTAAAAAGAACCAACAGCAAAAACAACCCTTAAAGTTTAAATCATGAGCAATTTTTTCACTTCTTGAGAAAGCACCAAAATGTAAAACCTCATGTAGGCACTGTGATGATGATAGAGGTTACCGATTAAAATATTAGCAGGAAGAAAAAAAAAACCCTCTTAAGACTCTTCCTTAATTAGATTTGTTTACAACAGCAATATAGACATTCTGGGCAGCCTCCTGCCAGAAGTGATTTACCTTCCTCAATAGCAAAGGTCAGGCAGGGTGCAGATTTAGCACTTTCATGGACATCTGCTGATGCATCCGGAAAACAAAGGAGGAGGCAGGAAAGGCTGGAGTCAGCCAACCCCTCCAAATTATGTTATTGTACAAACAATTTTTTTGGTGTATCCCAAGAACAATAAAGTAAACTTGGTTGGGTGTGTTCTAATGCTTATTAAAACTGGCAGCTCTCTCTCCAGACTCTGCTTTCTATTATTGCGAAACCAGGATGGGGCTGAGCGGTGATGTCAAGCTCGAACACGCTCAGTGAGCAGACAGTGTGGGTGTAGGGAGCGGTGCGGCCGCAGCCTGGGCTGGGGAAAGCCATCCCCAGCTCTGCCTTATACCAGGAATACAAATTAATTACAGCCAAACAAGGGAGTACCTGCAAACAACGGGTAACAGTCACCTGGAGCTGCTCACATCTGGTGCGTGTCCTTCATTCTTGGGTCAAAGGTCTTCACAAACCCCAATCAATGAAGCTTAACGAAGCCTGTGTGAATCCCACGCTGCTTTGTGGCTATTTCCTCAGCAGAGCTCTCTGTCTGGCTCACTTGGAGGAGACGCATCCCAGTGTCTCCTCTAGAGACTACTTTTCAGAATTACAGAAATTCTATGGGACGTTTCAGGAAGACGAAGACAGAAAGCACAGATATACTTACTGTACGGCCCCGTGCCTCATACCACCCAAGAAAGGCATACTTCCCTACATTTCTTTCCCATAGTTAGGCTCCATCCTTAAAGCCATTTGCATAAATAATTAGCACACAAGTTCCGTTGCCTTCCAAGCCCAATAACCTACAGGCTCTGGGCTGCATGAGTCGTCTCAGCACCACACCAGCCCACTGGGGTGCATCCCTGCTGGGACACTGCCAGTGACCTGGCCAGAGCCAGAACCCAAAGAGCAGCACTGGGCAGCCTGGCTGCAGCACCTCCACCAGTAAATACATGGACATGTATGGCCTATGGCACAGCACAGCACTCCCACAACAGCATGCAACTCTGCAATACCCCCAGCACTCACCTGGCTCCCAGCAGCTCCATAGAGAAACCCAATGAAGTTTCTGCCATCATGCCAACAAACCCACTGTAAGGAGCGAACACAGAACATTTTGCTGCTTTGCCATATACCAGCACAAACATTTTCTATATTCACACACAGAGGGGCTTGTCTGTGCTCCGTGAGGCCGCGAGCCGTCTGCAGCAGGAGACAAAGGAATTATTTTGAAGCTACACCAGTTTCAACAAAAGCAGAATCTGGCCCAAAATAATTCCAGCCAGCTGCTGGTGCCATGCGTATACATTTGCAACGGTAAAGTAAACAATTACTTTTTGGACAGAAATCAGAATAACAGCTTTAAGTTGGGCTTTTGGCGTTCTGCTGTTTCGCTCACTCCCGAAGCAAAAACACAAAGCTGTGGTTAAAAAATTACTGTGGAAATGAAAACCAAGCGCAACTAGACAAAGGTAGTAAAAACTCTCCTAAGTAAACATGTTCTTGCAATATTCAGAATATTGCAGAAGAACACCGGGCTCTACCTACCGCACGCTGTGCTGTGAGCTCTCCTCTGCAACGACGGGCTGCAATTTGCTGGTAGATCCCAAAGACACACAACGAGGCCATGTGGCTCAGTGACACAGCCCTCATGCCCTGCTGTCTTTTTGCTGTTATTTAAAGGCAGTGTGCAGACCCTGCTGCAAGTCATGCCTGCTGAAGCACTGCACAGGCACTAACGCCATCATGCCCAGGAAGCGGCACACAGCCCAACTCACGACGCAAGGCAGGGCGACCCAACGCTATCCATTTCCGTGCAGCACCTCGTGCCCCTGCACCTTGCTGTCACGCTGTAGGAACCCACAACAAGCTCTTGGTGTTTCCCCAGCTCAGACCAAAATACTGCTCCTGACCCAGTTACACTGCCAGCAAAGATGACAAAATGTGCAGAGAGAGTACGGAGCGGTGGGAGCAACGCCACACGCTTGGATTTGAAAGAGGGCCACCGTCCAAACCCCTGAGCCATTTACAAGACAAATAAATGCAATATGCAGAAAGATTATCTGGCCAGCTCTTAGGTCATCAGACGAGATTTGTATAAAAAATATACTTCCTTTTGATACGGTGGGGATGGGAGCCCTTCCCACAAGACATATCGGCACAGTGGGGCTTTCCTTAGCCTAGCATGGTGGGGATGGGCTGGGGTTGGATTTGGTGATCTTAGAGTCTTTTCCAACCTTAATAATTCCATGACGCTATGGGGGGTCCAGGGGCCTTTCCTCCTCCATGCCTGGCTCATGTTGGTTGCGCACCTGCTTAAAATAAGAGATTGGCATGTTTGACTTTAAGAAAGGAAAAAATTATCACATGAAGAAGGCCTTCCCTCCTGACCTCGCCTCAAATTTGCCATAACCTGCTGTTAACTTCTGATCTGTTAGTTCCCTTTTCTCTGTGCCCCCTCCCCTCTGCAGGGAGTGCTGCTGGGCGGTGGGTGCCAGCTGGAGGCACGCAGCAGCTGCAGAGCAGCCCCAGCCGAGGTGCAGGCGGTTCCTGCGCCCAGCAGTGAGATCAGATGCGCTAATTCCTGGAGGCAGCCAAAAAAATAGAGTGATTGGAAACATCTGGCAAACAATGCAGCAGGTTACCTCAGCTCAGTCGGCCTTAGGTTGGCTGGTTTCTCCTGATGGGCTATAACTGAAGGTCTCCTTCAGGAGTGCGCAAGGGATGTGTTTTCCACCAACAGAGCCACACTCTGCCCTGGGAGCTGCATGCAGAGCTGCTGCAGGCAGGGCATGAGTTGTGGGCTGCATCTGCACAGGATGCTTTGCAGGGAGAGCCTTCAGCAATGAGAGATTGTGGTCTGGGATGGAGGGTGTTCACACAGAGCAGGAAAAAGTTAGGTCTTGTTAAAAAGTAAATAAGGGAAAAGGAGAGGAAAAGCAGTAAGGAGTAGCTACGGTGGGGGTTTTCCTTGCCTCTAGGCCAGTTGGATATGGGCTGCTGGCACTGACCTGCAGCGGCCCTTCTGGAAACCAACCCAAGGGAAAAGCCACTCTCCAAACACTTTCCTCTCTGTTAGCTTTGGGCAGTACATTTCCCAGCAAAACCCCAAAACCATTGCTCCACGGTACTGTGTACTTTACTCCTTGGTTGAAAACCAAGGGGCAGCAATGCAGTTCTGCACAGCTACACCACGTTCTGCCAAAGGAGAGCAGGAGCCATCCAGGTGGAGCACATCATCTCCTTTCCCAGGTCACCTTGTCAGCTGTTTGAGTCTAGAGCCCTGCACAAGGGCCCTAGCAGAGGGAGGGTCTGCTGAAAGTGAAGGCAGCCCCAGCAATTTCCACTCAAGAACCAATTTTGGAAGCAGGAGTCGCTCTGCCACAGATGGGATGGGGATGAGCTGCAGGATGCAGGCATGGGCACTGCTCTGTTGCATCTGCACTGGAGTGATGCTCCTCTTCGTTTCTTCTTCTGAACTGTTCTAGCTCTCAAAAGAAATGAGGAATTGGGAGAAAATAAGGATTAACCAGGACAGACAGTAAAATACAAAAGAAGAAAGGGGAAAAAAAACTACCTCCAAAGCACCACACACACGCCTGCACTGAAGCTGTGCAGCACAGTGACAGTGACATCTGCACTACGAGCCGGGACTGCAGTCTCTGATTTCAGAAGGGACTGGGGAGGGGCCTCGGCAACTTCCGTGGGCATCTGCCATGTGCTTTTTAATAAAAAAAAGCCACACTGCTCTTTGCTGGAGCTGCTGGGACCCAGCTGAGCGCAGCCACATCAAGCAAGGAAGGCAGCAGCTGTCAGGAGACCAGGAAGGGAGGGAGGCAGCTCCCTGCTGGCACCAGGGAGTAGCCCGGGTGGGTGGGAGCCATGCACAGCCCCGAGGCACGGAGAGCTGCGGGCAAAGCACAGCTGAGGGCTGGGAGCCCTCTGCACAAGGGCAGCATCTGCCTTCTGCATCGCTCCTCTGCGGCACTGAGCTCCCTGGGACAGTGTCCACGCAGATGCACCAGTGTTAAGCACCTCGACAGGAAGAAGCCTTTTCTCTAATTTGCTGCATGTCTTTTTCCTCAAATATCACTGCACACCACATTCCTCCTCCCTTCCTCGGGGAGTTCTGCCACACTGGGGTCTCCACGTAGAAGAAACCATGGAGAAGAAACACTTCTGTGATGTCTTGGGTCACTCCAAAATCTTCATATTCAGTATTTCTAACAACCATGATAATCAGGCATACTGATTACAGACTGCTTCATGTCCTTTTATTTTTCATAGAATTCAATGACTTTCAGGAAAAAAAAATTCCACCACTAATTCATTAAAGCCATCAATCTAGATTATGGTGTCTTTGTTAATTTTATTGTCTTCTTCTGTAGATGCTTCCCATATGTCTACAGACTCAGTTTTAGTTGACAGTTGGCCTTGGATGATCTTAGAGGTCTTTTCCAACCTTAGCAATGCTATGATAAATCCCATGATTCCTTTATACAAACCCATACCTCTGAGGCTATGGCCAACACGGAGGAATGGTTGCACCCAGTGCCCGCCTCCCCAGTACAAAACCAATGCAGTCAAAGCTCTCACCCTGTCTCGTCCCATGCTACCCGGAGCAGTTGGGATGTGCACATCCCCACAGCCACACACAGGGGGACGGGATGGCCCTCCGTCAGCCCAGTGCCAGTTCCCATCGGCTTGGTGCCCAGTGTGCTGGGTGCTCTGAGATGCGGCTGCTCCTTCACTGCTTCAATGGGCACCGAGCGCTTTGGAAAATCCAGTCCTGAGCAGCTCCCTAAGAAAACTGGTCCTTAATCTCTCCACATCTCAATTTCCTCACCTTTAATTAAAGGGAATTTAAGATATTAAACTCCTCCACCAGGCTCTGGGAGGCAAGCTATGCTCCGTTTCCCTTCCTGGAAAGGATTGTGCAAGGGCCACTTTCAGGGATACGCACAACGGCATCACTCAAAGAACATATGATTCCCAGGAAGAAAGCCCATGAGCAAGTCCCACAATGTACAGCATATAATTACATCTACGGGACTCTTCCATTCCACGACCATTGCATAACCAGACCACAGGCAGCGGGGTGAGAGCCTCCTCCTCCCCACCGACGCGTCCCAGGCACAAAATCCCTGTGCATTCTGGCACAGCAGAAAATCTCTCCCCAAGAGCAGCCATGCAGGAAAACACAGGGACAGGGGAGGGATAAGAGGGGCTGGGGAGCTCAGTGAGCCCAAACCACCATCAGGAGAGCCTCACACCAGGAGAGGGACAAGCCCAGCATCCACACCGACGTATGGTTTTTATTCTACACCTTTGCAGCACACTCCCATCTTCCAGCCCCAGGTGTGCCAGCACCAAGGAGCAGCAAAGTGGGAAAGTGGGAAAGTCGAGGGGCAAGCAGGCATGGAGATGGCAGCAGCTGAACAGATCACATCTTCATCTGAAACCTGCTAAAGACTATTTATATGAAACACAACAGCTTTAAGGCAAACACTGAACCCACTGCAAACAAAAACAAATAAATATAGGTCTTGGCGATGCCCTGTGCTGCAGCTGGCAGCCAGGGCCTGCCAAGTGCCTCTGCCAGTCCGGCCCCATCTCCCCACAGCTGGTACCCCGCCACACGGGGCAGGACAGCTAACAGCTTTCTCCCAGTTTTCCATAGGAAACTCTGCTCATTTCCTGGTCCCTCTCTGGGATACTGCTTGCTCCTCACTGCAATGACCAAGTACTAAGAGCATCCTCACCTCGAATCTCGCCAAGGGCTTCTACACACAAACACAACAGCATCCCCTGTTGCAAAGCAGATCCCTGTTCCATATAAAACTCAGGCTGGGTATTAGGAACAGTTTCTTCTCCAAAGAGCACCCAGGCACTGGCACAGCTGCCCAAGGAGCGGTGGGGCCACTGTCCCTGGAGGTGTTCAGAGCCGGGGAGATGTGGCACTGGGGGCCATGGCTCAGTGGGTGATATTAGTGGTAGGTGGATGGTTGGACAAGATGATCTTAGAGGTTTTTTCCAGCGTTAATGATTCTATGAAAATGGTACTTTCACTGCTCTAACTCCTCCCATCGAGCCACCTCATTCTGACACATTTCATTGCTCCAAGGTGAACGATATCCCTCTTAAAGGTGAGGAAACAATACTGGTTTTTCCCCAAAAGTTGCAGGTGGCAACAGAACATCACCAAGCCACAGCCTGTCTGGTCTTAAAGGCAGAGCAGGGCATGAACCTACACATCATGACTGTTCAGAAGAACACGGCAGTTTCCAAACTGCCCATAAACCAGTTTGATGCTTTTATTTCAATTAGACCCTTCAGATGCGCTGAAGGACCGCAGCATCAATGCTCCTTTTGTAATCTCTTTGGCTGACTTCATTCCTAGCACACATCCGAATGGAAGAAATTAAATTACATGACAAATCCATGACATTTTACATCTGATGAATGCTAAGGAGAAATACACTCAATGGGATGAATTACATTTCTCTGCTGCCAAGTGCGTATCTTAAGGAAACTGATAGTTACCCTGCCAAAGGGTGGGGGGAGACCAGATTCCCTTCCTGTCTATAAATATTTTTCTGCAGTTCTGCTGCCTTAACAGAGCTCTCCCAGATTTATGTCAGAGGAAAAGAGGGATGGGACTGACTGCCTGACGCAAGCCTGGAGCTCCTCCAGCCAGAGGAGCTGCTGCGAGGGGCAACCGGGCACAGCACCTGCACCCCCTCTTGCACTGCTCCTGAGGACTCCACCAGAGCCACCTCCCCACCCCACCAGGCAGTGACACTGGGCTGGCCAACACATCCCAGGTCCCCAAGGATGCTCCAGGAGCCCCCAGTCCCAGCCACTGAGCAGGTGGCATCAGCACGGCCACCGATCTCTGGGGACACCACTGTCCTCCGCTCCTTCCTACTCCAGTGGCTTCCTCTCCCACTCCTGCACACAGTGGCCCTGGCTCAAAAGATCAATGGAACAAAAAAAGGTTCCTGCTTGCTGACACCTTCCTCACCTGCACATCAGGTTGGGTATTAGGAGAAATTTCTCCTCCAAAGAGCAGTCAGGCACTGGCACAGGCTGCCCAGGGAGTGGGGGTGGAGTGGTGGCGTCACCATCCCTGGAGGACGCCTTCACCCGCCAGCCACGTTTCTGGAGCAGCATGCAGGGAAGAGGAGCCTACCAGATTATGAACTTTTTCACCAAAAGGGAGGTCTCCAGGTTGTATTTTTAGAAAGCAAACAAAGAAACTGCTACTCAAACACCAAAGGCTTGGACCTTAAATCTGCTCACCAGATGTGAACTTCAAAAAGTCTCGAAGTACAATTTAGCCATAGAAAATAGCTCCTAAAGTCCTGTGCTGTGTGCATCTGACCTACATCTCAGCCTCGTTCTTTACTTCTTCAGCAAAACTATTTCTCTTTTCACTTGACCTCTGCTTGTTTCCCGTTTTATCCCAAAGGCTTAAAACCCAGAAGAAAGTGCATCGCCAGCAATTTACGAGCGGGGAGGAGAGGCGTGCAGCTCCAACGAAAACCCTTCGCTTTTCTGCTATCCCCTCGAGGCCGAGCACTTTGCAGGCAGACATCTCAAACCCTCTACAAACAGACCTGAGCAGGCTGCTGGGGCACGGGAGGCAGCAGAACAAAGGCAGCTCGCCGCGGAAGCACTATGCTCGGATTTTCTCTGCAGGTTCTTCCAGTACGCTGAAGGGCACTTGTGTCAACGCTCAGCCCATCTTCCAGCCCTGCAGAACAGCACACAGCTCGCCCCACTGGGATGTGTGTGCTCACACACCTCTCTCCCTGCCCTGGTCCTGAGGATGCCCGAAGCACTCTGCCCACATACTGCATTCCCAGCTTATAGATTTATGCATAAATACTCCAGGAAGCCATTGGCATCCGGCCAGGAGTGACAGCCAGCCTGGGGATCGTGGCACGGTGCCACACGGCGTGCCCAAAGCAGTTGCAGGGCTCTGCAGCACCGTGCTGGTGCCAGCCGAGGGTGCAGGCGTGCTGCTGACCCAGTGACACGGTGACCGCGGGCAACCCGGCGCTGCAGAGACACAGCAGGGCTGGTGGCACGGCTGCAAAGGAGGGCAGAAAGTGCCTTCCTGGTAAAGCTGCAGGATGAACAGAGAGGCTGAGCCAGCTGCTACTCCCAGGTTTTGGGAAAGAGACTGCTGCAACGTCACCAGGAGACATGGGGAGAACAATATTTCTGTCTGCGCAGCCACATTCCAAAGCTGTTTACCTGATATGTTATCAATGCTCCAAGGGAAATGCTGTCGCTGGCTCATTTGCAACCACGCTCTCCCAATGAGCAGCTCCCTGCAGCAGGGCAAGGTGTCAGCCACAGCTCCTGGAGCACAAACATCAGTGAGCCCCAAGGGCTGGGATGCACAGCCCTACATGCCGCTACCAGCGCTGGCACCAGGACACCGTGCTCACTGCATCCCTGCACGTTGACTTACTCCGAGCTGCGGAGGAGCGGACAGAGTCCCACGCCCGCTGCTCCCCCACCACGCAGAGCACAGCCACAGCGCCCGTCTGCTGGGGAATTTTCTTAAGGAAAGAGAGCTTTCAACTCCCAGAGGTACGGCAAGGAAGTAAATACGTGCGTGGGTGTAAGAAAATAAAGACTTTTCGTTGAAGCCACACTTAACGTAATCTCTGAAGCAACACGGAGATCCAGGTGCACTCCTGCCCTTCCACACCCGCTGGTTCGAGGTTTCGCTGCACAGAGCCCTGCGCTGGGGCTGGAGGCACTGCTGCCACAAATGGGACATGTGCAGGTACAGAGCTCCGTGCCACAGAGCTAATTAAAGAATAATCATCAAATCATTAAGGTTGGAAAAGACCTCTAAGACCGTCAAGTCCGACCACCAACCCTTCCCTACCATGCCCCCAAGTGCCACATCTCTATGTTTCTTGAACCTCTCCAGGGACAGTGACCCCTCCGCTTCCCTGGGCTCCACCTCCCCGGGAAATCAGTAATTGCAAGCCCACAGCTGTCGTCTGCTGCGGCAAACACCATCCCTGGAGGTGTTCCAGAGCCGTGGAGATGTGGCACTGAGGGCCATGGCCCAGTGGGCATGGTGGGATGGGCTGGGTCTGAGCTTGGGGGTCTCAGAGGGCTTTTCCAGCCTGAATGATTCCATGAGTCATTGCAGCACCTGCCCTGCTGTGAAGGCACACACCACAGCTGCTCCAGAGACCTCCATGGGACGTGCAACCAAGGAACTCAGCCCCAGCCATTTCCGCAGGCAGCACGGGAGCCTTCACCACACCAACCTCAGACCAACAGCTTTGCACCACAAAGTACCACCTCGACCGGCAGAGCTCCCCAGGGCACAGCGTGTCTCTGCAGCCTCTCCAGACGATGGAGCACACGAGGTGAGGCAGATGGGCCCAGCATGCACCTCCCCAGGGGCAGCACCCCGACACATCTCACCCCTGGCTGGGGGTTCTCGGGGGCTCCCAAGGCCCAGGAGGCCCTGGCTGCTCTCGCTGCAGCTCCTCTGCCCAAGAAGCTCTCTCCTCCTTCATGCCAGCTGTGCAGCTTTTTCTATAGGACAGAGAGTGGTGGTCTCCTCCCCCCTCCAGCTGCCCAGCCTGGCACTGCAGATCTGCCCCATGCTCTGGATCAGCACACAGCCACCAATGGCCCCAGGCAGGAGCCAGAGCAGCTTCCCTAGCCCCAGGCCAGGCACGCTGCACCTCCTCCCAACAACGGAGCGTGCAGCAGAAATGCATTCACAGGGTGTTTCCCACTGGACATCTGGAAAACAACGGCACCGACTGTCTCCGCTAACGTCAGGGCTGCAGGAACCCACACTTGCTTCCCTTCCTTCCCCTCTCTCCTAGAAAACCAAACACCTCTGAGCAAAACGCCAGGGCCTGTTCTGCAGCCACATCAAAGCGTGAGAACCTCGTACCCTGGGCATCACGGCAGAGTGCTTTGCATCTAAAAATACCCAGAACAGAGCAACACAGAAAGGTTCAGGGAAACAAAAGAATTCACAAAGCTGTTTTGAGCTCACTCGAACTTGAGGTCATTTACATTTCTTCACGTTACGCTGTGTTTTCCTACAACACCTCCTGGTAAGAAGCTCATGCTTCAGTCAGACACCCAGGGAAGAATGCACCATCTCTGCTCAACAACAGCCCCAGCTGTGATGCATTTTTGTGTGGCTTACCTAAAGCCAGCAGCAGCCATCCCTGCAGCCCCGGCTCAGAGAGGCAGACACAAGCCCAGGTGCCCACTGAGCACAGCGCGACCTCAGACCAACGCCGACCGCCTCATCCCCAGCAAGGTGAATGTGCTGGGCTGAACCTGGGCACGTGCTACTCCTGCTCTTTCATTTCCACGTTTGGATGTGTGATCCACACAGGGATATTGTTTCTATAATTACCTGTGACAATCATATATAAATTTACACTCCTGAATTTAAAGCCAACGGCTACACCAAATCCAACAAGTTTGAAAGGACCGCACCTACCTTGCAGCAGTAAGGCTTTTGCCAGCATTCTGCTTTTCACCCTAAGATTTCTAAATGTTTTTTCCGAGGTGGGTACATACCTTACAATGTTCTCTGAGTTTGAGGGGAAGCAGGGAAGGCAAAGCTTGTTTTTTCTTTACAGAGGAGGATTTCACAGAATCACAGCACGGTTGGGTTGGAAGGGACCTTGAAGATCATAGAACCATAGAATGGTTGGGTGGGAAGGGATCTCAAAGATCAAAGAACCACAGCAAGGTTGGACTGGAAAAGACCTTACAACCCCCCCCCCAAGCCCCAGCCCTGCCCTTGGCTAGGTGCCCCCCAGCTCAGGCTGCCCAAGCTCCATCCAGCCTGTCCATGGGCACCTCCAGGGATGGAGCACCCCAGCTCTGAGCAGCCTGGTATGTGGCCAGGTATGTGCTGCACCTCAGTACCAGAGGCACGGGGACAGGACTGAGCCTGCACTGCAGGGCCCTGCACAGCAGCTGGGGTAACCCCAAGACTCGCTGCCCTTCGGGTCCCCACGGCACAGGGAGCAATGCCGTCTGCTCTGGCAGGAGAGGAGGAAGAAGGGGAAAAAGCAGCGGCTTTGAGGGCAAGAATGTGTTTCGGCAAGTCCAGCGCTGAGCTCTAATTTCACAGAAGGAAGAAGCTCCTGCGAAATGCCTTTCCATGACGGGAGGCGGATACTTACAATTATCCCAGCGCAAAAACACAAAAAGTATATGTCCAGGCATGTGATCTGACCTGGAAGCAGGGATGTGTCTACAGAGCAGTTCTGGAGAAGTGATTCACAGGAGATGTTACTTCTTCGGTATAAGCAGATATTCATTTCTTTTAATACAATCTCCTTAACTTTTAGTTAGGCCCCTATTTGATCAGCAAGCGAATCACTAAGGGCTCAGACTCATGGACATTTTGGGATAAAGCATTTTAACCATCCTCTTCTTTCATTTCAAGGTTACTGACTTGCGAGGGTTTTTATTTCATTCCCAAGCACAGCAAACTCACTTCATTAAACTCAATGAGCCTGCAACAGGGAGCTTTTGTACCAGCACCCATAAATCACAGCGGTAACAAAGAGGAGAGGGGAAGGAGCCAGAGCCCTGCGCCAGCACTGCGGCCCTGCTCGGGGGCTGCCCCAGGGGCTGGGCCACCCAGCGGGCAGCAGCTGGGGGCAGGCAGCCCGCCCCAGGGGCCTGCACCCCCCAGTGCCTGACCTTACCCCAGCATCCTCCAAGGCTGCTGCTGCTTCATCTTCCCATTAAAGGGCAAAAGCAGAGGTGCAAATGCCATCATGCTCTTCTCCAGGACACTACAACTTGGATGCAAAGTGCTGTTAAAAATAAAAAGTTTTAAAAGGTCTTTTTTCCTCTGGATGGTTGGTGCTTAGCCCAGCCACGCAGGTTCAGCAGGAGTTCCATCACGCCAAGTGGAGAGCTGCTCCTCCAGGGCTTCCCTGCACGGCTCAGCACACCCCGCAGCAGAAGCGACGGCCCGTTTTCAGCTTGTGCTCACACACAAGGTGTCAGCGGGTTGAGAGCCTGCACATCTGCAGGCACAGCTCGAGCGTGAGGAGTGGGGCCCTGCTCCTGCCCAGCGTGCACATGCAACACCTGCGGGGCACGAGGGCAGCGCTCACAGCTCACCCCGCTTGGGAAATAAGGCATCAGAGATGGAGGAAAGCATCCAAGCTGAAAGGTGCAGTTCCTGATTCGCTCACATCTACAAACCAGAACGCTGCCCATGCTCTTCCAGCCACCCACTGGAGTATGGCACATGTGTGGGCAGCCCCAGGCCCATGTCGCCTCTGCAGGACACTGAGCACAACACAGAAACACCACTGCCAGTCTGCTTCCAGCTCCCTTCAGCTGTAACGATGCCAAATGAAGAACGTGGAAAGAGCAGAGTGAGAAACTGTTAATGCTGAGAGACTGCAAAATTTAAACATCTATCGCTGTTTGTATTCCTGGTTTCATGACCTCCCACTTCACATGCATTTGCGCAGCGCGCAACAATAACAGGGCAGGAACACTAACCAGATCTGTGTGGGATAGGAATAAATTTGGGTCTGAAATGAGGGGCATCTGTTCTTTGTAATGACAGACACCAGAGCTCTCTCCCTGCGAGCCAAAAGGAAAGCAATAAGTGCACCAAACCGTGGAGAGCCGTAGTGCCGCATGCAGCCAGCCTCTCCGACGTCAATGAAGCTGTCTATAAGTTAACTGGAAACAGGATTTGACCACGAACATATACAGCACTGAACGTGAATTCAATGTAAATTGAACTCTTCTAAGGAGGCTGTATTCTGCTAAAGAAGAAAACACAGGAAATAAGGATGAAACTGATTACTCAAGAGAAGCAACCATAGGGACAAAATTTCCATCCTTCCTGAAAATAAATCACAAGCTGTGTATACACAAAGAGCAAATGTGACTTTTATGCAACGGTCAGGAAACAGAAACCTTTGATACATATCTCCAAGCTCCTTCTTATACCATTTTACAGTTATACACCACAGTATTACGAAGGAAAAAAAGTCACTATGCCATAATCTACCACTTTCTAAAGAACAGCAAGCACGTTGCCCACTGGGAAAAGGGAGTCCAACCCCAAGCCACTGCTGAGACGTTAAAAAAAAAAAAGAAAAGCCACAGAAAATGTGTGCAGGGATCACCTGGGCAGCATTAAATCACGTGTTATGGTCATGAACAAAATGTGGTAAAATTGATAAATACCAATCACGTCACCATGGAAATGCTCCCAGACGAAGGATCACCACGACCAGGCTCACCCATGTTTAAGAGAAGTTTAAGAGAAAGGGCAAATGCCTCACCCTCACGCTCTCCTGTTGAATGTTATGTCCCTGAGAGCAGTGTGGATTTTGGAAGGCACAGAGAGGCAGCAGCAGCATGTGGCCATGGCCCAAACGTGGGCACAGGAATGGGTGTGCTCTGGTCCAGGCACAAAATGCCGCTGTGCACCGTGCACCTGGGTTTCTCTCAACTGAACAAGGATTCTGTAAAATCCTTGTCCACAGGAAGCACCACAGACAAATGTCTCCTCTAACCCAGCGTCAGAAAAGCCCTACTGAGGGTTTTGTTTGCTTGTCAGATCTCTGTATCACAGAATGCCTTGAGTTGGAAGGGACCTGGAGGATCATCAAGTCTCTGCTGTGCTTTATGAGAAGAGGTGAAACCAGCTATTCCTACTCTGCATCTCATGACTTGAGGTCTTTTTGGTACTCAGTTACTTTTTCTGTTCTTCCCTCTCCTTTTCTATCTGCAATGATTAGGAAGCAAAATGAAAAGCTGCTGGAGAAAAAATATCCCCGCAAAAACTCAGCCACAAAGCTTCGTGGGCACAGCATTCAAACAGCAAAGGGAACTATGCAGATAAAAACTATTATTATTAAACACATCTTGAGTTCCCGAGGCCAGAAGATTGCAGGCTCCACAACATAATACCCTTGCTAAAGAGGAGGATTCCTGAGACACAGGCAGGCAGGGCACTCGCAGACAGTGCACTCAGTGCATGGGCACAGCCGCCCCGGGCTGTCCGCACATCAGTGTGGGCTCAGGGGGCTGTCACAGACACAGCTTAGGA
This sequence comes from Penelope pileata, assembly GCA_013396635.1. Taxonomy (NCBI): domain Eukaryota; kingdom Metazoa; phylum Chordata; class Aves; order Galliformes; family Cracidae; genus Penelope; species Penelope pileata. The sequence goes on along the minus strand of WBMW01003691.1, from coordinate 208,410 downwards.
AGGCGAAACCTTCCCAGATTTCTCGTTTCTCTTTGTTAAGCAATAATAGCAAAGAGATTTCCCACTGTGCTCAGGGAAAGCTGATCAGCTGGACTAATCTCCAGTGCATGCACCGCCTGCAAACAACACTGCAGTAGGCGTCATAAAAGCACTAGGCTTAGGAGAGTCCAATGGAGATTTGGGACAGAAAAAGAGTTTAAATTGGGAGGAGAAGGAGAGAAAAGATCCCTGGCATTTCACAAAAAGAAATGGGAGCCAGAGAGACGCGCAGTCTGAGGCTGAGCAAAAGGCCATTGTCTTTTTAGCTGTTTGTTAACTTGCTGTCGTGTCTTTTGGGCCTTTTCTTGTCCAGATAGACTCATTTATTAAGTCTGTCCAAAACCACTTCTGCACCACTCACAGGTCGGGTACGAGGCCTCGCCGCCGACACGTCTCAGCCCCGTCTGCTTCACCTCACAACGCAGCACAGCCAGCCAGGGTCCCAGTGCAGGCAGAGCAGGGCTCGCAGGGAAAACAGAGAGGGCTCAGAGAACAGATGGCCAGCTGAGAAATAAGGCCTAATTAGGCTGAAATGCTCCTCCCAAGGCATTACCGGCACAGCAAAACGAGCACCAGCCTACGGGAACTGTTTGAACTAGAGTCCTCTCGTGGCAACCATCACTAACATCTTTCCATGCCATACCCCTGTTGAGTGACACTACTTTGATTATTCCCTCCTCATGCAGAAAATGTGAACAGCAATTAAATTAGTTTACTTTAGGAGAACGTCCCATTTTCCTGATTAACATCTTCCATGTTCAACAATAAGCATCCACCAGCAAATCCTCTCTCGCAGCGCTCCACTCCATCAGCTCACCAGGCAACTTCTACAAATGAGCCAAAATAGATAACTTGTATAGCACTGAAAGCATGGGTAATACTTAAAATGATGCCTTCTCTTTTCACTGCATCTCATAAATCTTCAGTCATTAATTTTTCTTGAGTTGCCCTTAACCACTTGCATCCCACCCTCCCTAACAATTGCTTTCAGGAAGAAGGCTGTGCTGCTCCTCTCTGCTGTGCAGCTCAGTCTAGCCAATCACTGCCCAAACTATGAAGATTTACAAACAGCTCTTCTGTGGGATCAATTTGCACTGATAAGCCTAGATTTGGGGTTGGTGCAGAGAAAGTTTAAGAAATCAAGAAGTTAAAATGAAATTCATGTGTTTTAGTATTCTAACCTACATTTGCTAGAAAGATTTTCCTAAGAACACCCATTCAATCACACTCACTCTACAAACTTTGCTCACATTAGTCTGTCCTCGTGCTCTGGCACAGGCATCCCTGAGTGTGGCAACAGGTACACCCAAAGCCCTGGCAGCAGATGTGCACAGCTGGCGCCTGCACCCACTGCCACAAACAGGAACTCCGCTCACCGCAAATCCCACCGCTCTGTGCTGGTATTTGCCAACTGCAACTTCCTCCAGGGCTCAATGGTATAATGAAAGTATTAGTCAATCAACTCTTAATTATGTATGCTTACACTTGTGCATATATTCCTCCATCTCTGAAGGTCTGAGCACCCTACCTGAAAGGCCAGGTGCTGTTAGAGGCCAGCATCAGGCTGACGGAACCAGGAACACTCTAGCTTTTCCAATCCACGTCCCAAATTAATGACCAGGAAGATGCTTATTGCAGCTTCTGAGTTCTCACTATGTCATTAATGCCACCGCCTTCAAAGAAACGTATGGAGATCTATCAAGAGGCATCCAGCAGTGAAGAGTGCTGCTGGGTGTGTTGCACCGCTTGGCTGAACTATTACTCATTTCATGAAGTTTTGATCTGTTAGAAGTGGTGGGGCGGAGAAGCCCCCGTTCAGAAAGCACAGAGAAAACACAAAGCTCTGTTGATCTGCCCGTGATTCAGCCGCACCATCTCGCCGGACGGGTAAGCTGCGTATTGCCTCCCCATTGTACTGCTCTCAAAGACAGCTGTTTGGTGCTCCAGCATTCATCACCCAGCATCCATGGCATTAGCTCAACAATGCAGCCTCCGAAGCAATAAAAAGGCCATTTTTATTTTCCATAGTCCAGGAGTTAAACCCAGCTGAGAAATAAAGACAAGCAGCATGATTCATTCTAAACATCTGCGGGCCAGAGGCACGCTTCTTTACATGACGCTGCGTGTAAGCTGGTTTCAGACCAGGTCTGGCAGAAGGGGGATGACTGCCAGCCCGAAGGCTGCAGCTGAGAACAGTCTGTCTCACTGCATTGTTCCCTGCTAACGCCGAGCACACTGCCAGCCCCACACCAACCCTCTTCTCTAAGGGGAGAGGTGGTGCTGCGCGTTCCGGCGGTGCAGAAGCCCAGCACGGCACAAGACACCATGGTCAGCCACGCTACGTGCAACCCACGGGCTGAGCAGCTGGAACAATGCATCCTAACAGGGTAACCACGGCGACTGCTAGGAAGTTATCCTCAGTCTTATGTGCAAGGTATTCAAGGGGCACACAAGTAGAGCTGCGGAGCGTTCAGCAGAGAGAAGATGAGGGGATAATATCTGTGAGCAGAGGAACCGGACTGATGTAGGCAGATGAGGATTATGACAGAAAAGTAGCTTTTGTACTCGGCCCAGACAGAAGGAATCAGCCAGGACACAAAACCTGCCGGAGGACCAACAGACGGTGCCAGCCCCACAGAGGGCAGGAACAGTTGGGATACAGGGGGTCCAGAGGGGAGAGGAGGGCAGACACCAGTTGAGAATGCGAAGGGAATTCCCAAATTAAAGGGAATTTTCAGGAATCACACTGCACTCACAGCTACCTGGGATCAGAGAGACAGAGCTGGTAAAGTAAATTCCCCACGTCTTCAGATTAAGGTTTGAGCAAAGCTACCAGCCTGTGAACTGCTGGGGTGGGGAGCACAGACCAGACACAGCACACACACAGTTACCTCCTCACCAGTAAGGATTTTACAAAGCCAGAGGTGGCAGATGGCATCAAAACACAGTGCAGGAGCCCTCCTCATCTTAAATGGTTTAGAAAAACTCGGTCTGCATCCTCCTGGTGGAGGAGAGATGAGGCAGGGATGGACTTTCCCTCAAGGGGAAAAAAAAGGAAGAAAGAAACCCTTTCACAGTCACTGAAGAAATGGAAAGAAAAAGAGGGCATCCAAGACAAATATAGCTGAGAAATTCAAGAAAAGGAACAGGCAATAGCAAATCTTTTCCTTGTCTTCTCCAGTGTGAAAACAAGCCGATAAAGCTGTGGCTGCAAGTGAGAAACACGACGAGTATTTAATAATTCATAGGAGCTCAATGCATTCACAAGTTATTTACTGCTTGGAAATAATTGATCCTGGTTTAAAAGGCTGTTAGTATATCCTGAGAAGCAGCTCAGGAGGAAGAAAAAGAATTATCCCAGCACTGCACGCCAGTCCTGGGGATGACAATGACCAATGCACAATTTCACATAGAAACATGCCCCGTAACGTACCAGCTTTGCTTTACTCCCTCCCATTTAATACACACTGTTTTTCTAGGCTTCCGTCCTTCATGAAGCCAAACAACTGGCTGTAGCTTTGGAGGACTCCTAGCTCTAATATTAGTAAGCTCAAATGAAAATAACACTAATTAGAGAGCTGGAAGTCGGAATTCACATTACACATTATCAGAGAGAAAACCTCCTTTGCTCCGCTGAGAAGTGTGACCGACTCGGGGCAGGGTCTCTCCCTGACCGTGCTGCTTGCACACCAAAACCGAACACTCCTGGCTCTTCTCAGCTCTCTGCTGCCATGTCTGCATAGGACAGTGCTTTGTTTCTCATTCGGGTTTCTCCCCAAAGTGATTATTAAACTTGACCTAAGGGAATGCGAGAGTGCCTGCTTTTGGTCTTTATTTCTATCCATTAGCTGCCAATTAGTATAAATTGTTCCGTTCTAAGTGTTGCCTCCATTATACTTGACCCTTCTAACTCATTTTCAGGATAGTAAGAAAGGGAATACACAAACAAAGCTCTGCGTTTTTCCTATTATTCAATTCATCTTCTGCATAAATACTGGTAACAGAGTTTATTAAATCTCATTTGAGGTTTTACTGGCTTTTTGACTCGTAAATTAATAAGAATTACTTGACACTTAAAAGGACAGCTTTTGAGGATTCGACATGAGATATTTGTAACTCAAAATCTCCAGCTGTAACCCTGCTCCAAGGAAAGGTGAAGATCAAATACAAAATGGTAGAGTACCTACTTGCAACATCTCTGTCGTCAGTCCATGGCCAGCCAAAGCCACCTACCGCCCAGTCTGCGCTCAGCTCGGGTCTCACCTACACATCAGCAGATGGACTTCACCATGATGGCCAGAAACTCTAATTGTGGTATTTAAACTAACATCTCTTTATAAAGAAATGTGTTAACCAGAAATGTCTCTCACTGTTAATCACTTCCCAGCATTAAATGCCCTTGGACTGCACATCCGGACCACTCTCCAGCAGAATTCTCCCCTGTATTGTTCTCAGCAAACCAAGGCAGCTCTTGGCCCTGGAGCTACAAGCACAAAGCAGCTGAGCAGTGTGGATGGCTCACCATGAAATGCAGAACACGGCACACAAGAATTGATAGAATGGGGAGGTTATGGCCTCATGTTGTGCCATGGGAGGGTCAGGTTGGGTGTTAGGAACAATTCCATCTCCAAAGAGCGGCCAGGCACTGGCACAGCTGCCCAGGGAGTGGTGGGGTCACCGTCCCTGGAGGTGTTCCAGAGCCGTGGAGATGTGGCACTGAGGGCCAGGGCTCAGTGGGCATGGTGGGACACGATAGGAATCTCAGAGCTGCATCCACAGCCACCAGAGCACTGGGGCAGGAGACAACCGCCCCAAAGCCACCGCTGCAAACCGTCTTGCAGCAGTCAGTACCTGCTTCTATCTGGTTCTCACTTACAATACTTATTTAGAAAGAAAAGAGGAAAACCCACGCTGTGGGCTTACTTATTCTTTGCATTATTATAATAACAGTCTTCAGAAAGGAAGCTTGGAGCTAACACGCCCAGGCAGAGCAGTCTGAAGGCTCACCAGGTAAAGGAAATTTCTCATCCTGGGAGCTTGTGCACCAGTTTCAGAAGCAATGAAGCTGTTCCTTCTGCATCCCGCACTGACCGCAGACGCCCTGCTGCAGGAAAACTACACTGACTTTCAGACTGGTTTAACACTAGAAAAAACACACAAAAACTCAAATATGTTTTCCAGATGATACAGCTAATAAGTGAAAGAACAGTAAAAAACCTCTGCAGATGCTAAATCGTGCAGGACTACGATCACAAGCCAAATGGCGATTTGCGTAACACACCCTCCGTGCAACACAGAGCTACCACAACTCTGGGACATCTCTGAAAGAGGCAGCGCACGGCAAAATGGAAGCTTTATATTATCCTGTAGTCTGAGGGCTTGAGCGTGGAACAGAAAGAAGGAAGCAAAGCCCCCAGCTGTGAAATGCCATCCAGGGACGTCTGCTCCTGGAGGTTTACTGGAGCGGCTGTGGTTTTCTCTCAGGAAGAATCAACGATCTTTCCTTTTTACAGGACTTTACACATCGTATGCTGCATTCAGAACTCAATGTATGCTATAAGGATACAATATCACAAACAGCAAGGAGATGGTTATGCTTCCAAACTCTCAACTAAATTTGTATTACAGTGATCTGAAAGTCGTCACCACTGGCCTAAGAGAACTCGTAGATATTCTGTCCCTCCTGTCAGGGTTTGAGGGGACATCTGCCTGTAATCGCTCCACACAGCAGCCTGTTGTCTGTAGGAGAGGCTTGGCTGCAACTTCAGCTGCTTGAGCTTTGCTCTTCTGTATATAATTTATGTAGAAAATACACAGCTTCGGTGTATTTTGAAGCATTGACTGTGTACATCCCTAGGATGAATCCTCTCTAATTTAAGAATGCAGCATACTGTACATCAGAACAAATCAAACACAGACACGTCCTGCTCTCAGCTGCCTCAGCAGAGCTCTTTGAGAGAGCCATGGGTATTCACTTCACCTTATGTATCCAAACAAGTGAACAAAAGCCACTTGCCCACTCCCCTAATTCAAAGCATTGCCACACTCATCTGGAAGAGTATTTCTGACCCAGGAGGAGGAGCAGAGATCACCTCTGGGGTCCATCATTTCCTCATGGATTTGCCAGACCAGGACAACAGATCAGCTCTGCACCTACAGACACGCCAGCACTGGCAGCCCTCGCCAGCCTGGGCACAGAGGCTCCTCCCAAGTCAGTGCTGAGCCCCAGGCATGCGCAGACGGCATAACTCCAAATAAACTGAGCGCAGCCCTCATCCTCCCCAGGATGCCTCTGCATCACTCTCGGGGTGGGAGAGCCTTTCATGTCGCTGAGATCAGGCCCAACGACGTAATGAAAAGCATCTCTCAGAACCATCAGCGCGCTCATGCTGTCAGCAACAGCCACCAGATGTTAGGAACAAGCCACGCATTTCATACAGCACAAACCACCAGAGCAGGGGAATAACATTGGTTTCAGCTGACCTCCTTGTTTACACATGGAGTGCTGGCATACACAGCCTCCAAGTGCTTAAAAAGAGAAAGAACTCATTCTTGTGCCAGGGCACCTGTGAGCACCATCACCACAACACAGCCGTGTCGCCAAGGACAAAATCACAGCCGCTCACGGGGGTCTGTCCGCCCCTTCCTCCCCTTTACAGACTGTGACCGCAGGAACGATGCTGCATGGGGTGCTGCCAGGCTGCTCCTGCTGCTCGGCAGCGTGGGTGCCTGCCCCCAGCCCCCCCCAACTGACCCCAGCAGGCACAAACAGCACAGCTCAGCCTCCCACCAGCACAAAACTCCAAGCAGCAGCTCGCTGGTGGGATGCTGATGTTTCTCCAGCCACATTCCCTCCCACAAAGTGAGCAATGCCTTCAAGATAACTCAGGGAGACGGGCCTGCAGTGCCCTGCCCGTGTTGGACCCAACAAGCACAGGACAGGCCAGCCTGCAGCCTGACCACAGCGCTCCTACATCACTGCTTGGATCCACACCCAAGGCCCAGCCACCAAAGCCAAGGCTGTGCTGAGGCCAGCACTCGCAGCAGCACTGAGATGCACTTTGGGATCCCACACAGGCAGTGAACAACGCTTGCACTCCTCCTGCTCTTGAAGGCCGAGGGCCAGCACAAACCACTGCTGGGCGCCCACAGGATTCCACGTGGCACAGCTCCTGCAGGAGGAGCAGACACCAAGGTCTTCCCTGCTGCAAGGAGTCTCTGCGCTGTGCTGGATGTTACGTGGCACTAAGAGTCATGGCTGAAAGCCATCCACGCCCTGGACTGCACCAACAGCAGTGAGGCCAGCAGGGCAGGGAGGGGTCCCGCCCCTCTGCTCTGTGCTGTGGGACCTCACCTGGAGCACTGCATTCACCTGTGGGGTCCTCAGCACAGGAGGGACACGGAGCTGTAGGAGTGCATACGGAGGAGGGCACAGAAATGGTCCCAGGGATGAAGCACCTCCCTGTGAGGATGGCTGAGAGCTGGGGCTGTGCACCTGGAGAAGAGAGGGCTCTGGAAGAGCTGCAAGCGGCATTGCAGTATCTAAAGGGGGCTGTGAGAATGAAGGGGGCAGACTCCATAGCAGGGTCTGTGGTAACAGCATGAGGGGAAAGGGTTTCAAAATAAAAGAGGGGAGATTTTGGTTGGATATAAGCAAAAAGTCTTGTCTAAGTGGGCCCGCAGCCTCCCAGCATCCCCAGCGAGCAGCGAGCTGGGAGCCACACTGGGAGCCAGTGCGCGCAGCTCCGGCCGGCACATCTGCACAGCACAAGGTCACACTGTGTGCTTGGCACCAGGAGCACAGCCACGTTCAAGGTCTCCATCCGTGTTTTGGCTACGCTGCTCCACAGCTCAGCACAAGTCTCTGTTCTGCAGCAGCATCTGTGTGAGAAGAGCTCTCCGCACGGACAAGCACGGCCTCGAGACAGCTCCTTGTGAGACGTGAGCGTGCAGCTCTGGGGAGGGGGTTTTCCCAGCACTAATTCTGAAACTGACTGCTCCTGAACACAGCAACCCCATGCCAGGATTTATTTCAGTGCCCAGAGCTGGAGCACCCAGGAGCAATCTGGTCCAGCCCTTCACTGACCACTCCCAAGGCAGCTCTCACTCCACGCACTGAGCAGGAGCAATGATTCACCTTCAACAAAGATTTGCCATCAGAAATAAAAAGTTTTGATGCTGCCTTTGCTTCCCAAGAAGCTGCAGCCCCAGACACCCCTGTCCAGGAGAATGGAACCTCTCCCACCTTCATTTGGTCCAAAAATACGAAATGTGCTTTGTGGTCATCAAACCAACACAGTTCAACAGGGTGCACGCACACTGAGGGACAAAAAACAACATCTCACCTCCAGAACGCAAGAGAAAACAAAGTGCAGGAACAGAAGGTGAGAAGCAAACAAAACCAGAGGAGATGACGAGATTTTTAAATACATCAAAGAGAAAAGATGTCCTAAAATGCCAGAAAATAAACAAACTAAAAGGCTGCTCTTCAGCTTCTGTGTAACCGAGCGAGACAGATGGAAGGCTTTGAAGGAAAGCTCACACAGATCTGCAAAGGTGACTTCAAAGAGCCAAGTGCCAGCTGCCACCTCCCGCGCCGCGCAAGCTGCAGGCACAGCAGGCTTCCCAATGGGCCCAACACGTGCTGGGGGCAGGCCGTGGCCATTCCCTTTCCCAGCAGTTACAGCAAGCGCTGGGAAGTCGGGAGACACTAATTGCTCAGTTTTTCTGGGGGTCACAGCAATTCAAGGGTCCTTTTTCAAAAAATAACAATGATAACTCTCCCTCCTTGTCTTCCTGCTGCAGCACAGCAAGGCTGGTAAGAGAATCACAGCTGAAAAATGCTGTGAAGTGCAAAATGCATTCATTTAATGATGAAGAGGAGAAGGGGCATTTGCATTTGGAGCTCTGAAATGGAGCAGAACAGTGTTTTCAGACACACTCCCACCTTACTACGCGCTGGGAGAGGAGCGCTAGGAGATGGGACAGCTCCTGGGCTATTTCAAGCAGCCGAACTTTTAGAGAGCAAGATTGGCAACAATTCTTCAGTTACCTGCATCATGAAAGGATTAATGCCAGCACCAAACTCCTCCTCGCTCAAGCCACAGCGTACCTTCACAATTCTCACAATCCTATATTGGCTTATTTGGTTTACCTTGAGTGCTGTTAGCTTGGCCACCAAGCAGCACCTTGTGCAAGTGCAACAACAGATGACCTTGAAGGTCCCTTCCAACCCAACCATTCCATGGTTCTATGATCTTTGAGGACCCTTCCAACCAAAGCCATTCTACGATAACTCTCCAAGGCAATGTCCCCTGTAGAGCTGGCACGCCAGCCAACCCCATGATCCTCAGAAATATGCCTGCATGGGCATCACCTGCTCAGGGCCAACCTCATCCAAGAAGGCTGATGCTGCTCCAGGTGGTTCCTGGCCCCAGCGCCCCGTAAGACACTGCACACCATTCTGGGGCCAGGCACCATGCATGCCCGTGGACATGGGACACAGTTCTTTGCACCCGCAGCATTAGACTTATTATTACTTTAGATGATCTTTAAGGTCCCTTCCAACCTAAGCCAATCCATGATTCTACGTCTGAAGGAAGGAAAACACAGCAGCCATCGAACGCATCTGTGAGTGTCCACAGCCACACAGACTTTCACACGTCACATCAAAGCTCCTACTCAGCCATGCTTTAAGTTCAATAGTTGTGACAGTTAATTGACTTGATGTTCTGTACTTGCGAGGCTCCTAGAGCTGGGCAGAGCCCACTGAAGCACATTCAAACACAGAGAGTTAGCAGAAAGGTTTGGTGTAGAACAGCCGCACGCCCTCCACCGAATTATCTCCATCATTTCTCAGCCCCCTGGTGCCGCACCACGCACCCCTGCCTCCCGCAGAGCATCAGATGGGTGAGCAGCCAGGAACTCTGGAGTGAACAATTTGCTTCTTCGTTTTAATTACTGGCTTCTGAAAGACTTCAGAAACTCTGCCAGTTTGTGCAACCCTCTATTCTTTGCTTTTGGCCTCAACCGTGCAGTCATTTTGGAGACAAACGAGTAACAGATGCACGATCTATATTCTCCCCAAGTCCTTTTATAGTAAAATGACTTCTGGCCAGATAATGTGTATTTAAAAGAAAAAAAGGAAAAAGAAAACAACAACACTAATTCCCGTATTTTAAGATAACTCCCACAACACCCAAACACACCCTAAAAAAGACGGAGACTTCTTCATTGCCTCCTGGAGGCCTCTGCAATTGCTCTGGGAGTGATTTCAGGCCCGAGGCTCCTTCTCACGTGGGAGTTCTCTCCAGGGCACAGAACAGGCTGTGCTGACTCCGTCACCTCTGCCACAGCCCAGGAGCAGAGGCTGGAGCATCCCCCTGTGTTTACGTCCAAGAAAAGCAGGAAGGCACTGCAGAAGTGCGACCAGCACTCGTTTCTCCCTAGCTCAGGAGCACATGGGGCACCTCTTGCTACCCCACCCGACCATGACCTGTGCAGCTGGACACACTGTGTCCTGGTACCGCGTGCTTCCAGACAGAAGTGCAAGGCACTGACGGCATGCTTGTGTGCAGAACAGGAACACACGGCAGCGCTGCAACACCTCCGGCAGCGAAGACCACGGACACCAGGGATACACCCCTGGGTCACCCACTTCTTCCCCTCTTGCAGGACTGTGTGCAAGAAGGGAGCCATCGCTGCTGGTGCTATAGGATGAAGCCCATCCTGCCCCAGCCCTGCTCACACAGAGGTGTCCCCTTGTTCCCTCCAGCACAGCAGTGTCCCCCTGTCCCCGCTCTCAGCTTTAAGGTCCCTACACAGAGCTGCTGCCCAGAGCTGCGAGGCAGAGCCCTGGAGGTCCCCGCCTTGCACAGCGCTCCTCTGAAGACCATTCATTTCCAACACAATACCACTATTGTGCTGCTTTATGAATATCCTCCCCAAATATATGTTTAAAGATGCGCTGTTACAGAAGACAAGCACTTGTTTTGTTAGAGATCCCATGGTAGATTGAAAACCAACACGCATCTAATTTCTACAGTATGTGAGTGACAACACAGCTCACAGAAGCACAGAACCCAGTTGTATGTTACCCAAGTCTTTACGCAATGCAACACTTGAGAAAGGCGAGGGGACTATTTTAGGAGGAGATGGTGCCTGGGACAAATTAATGCTTGCATTTTCAAACACATCCACACATTATGCTGTGCATCCCGAGTTATTAAAACAAAAGGCGGATGATGAAGGTCAGGACAACTCCCAGGGCCACGATGACATGACCAGCACCCGATACAACCACATGAAGCCGAAGAGCCAGAACCCTCCTCATCTCACCGTGCTGACCCTTCCAAGCTGACGCCATCAGCATTTGATACGTGGAAATGAATATTTTCCAAGCAACCCCAGCTGAAGCTGTTTTTACCTGTCCTTCAGCTCCGGTGACGCTGGACCTCTGGAGTGCTCAAGGCTTGGGCCAGATTTTTTTCTAACAAGATTCTAAATCAAACTGAGTGAGTTGGTGTCACTTATTTCCTGTACCAAATTCCCAGAGGGACTCTTCCAAACAAACAAAAAAGAAAACAAACAATAACTCAGCTCAGTTTGTCTGCAATGTGGCCACACACTGCTCGCTGCAGAAGCCCTCCACCAGCCAGAGCAGCTGCTTTGCAGTCTCTGCTGGGAAGCATGTTCAAAGCCTTCCCTCAGAAAAGGGAGCGCACACCTCTGCTTCTCAGCTCATTCTGAGGCTTCGTCTTGTAGTGACCAAAGAAACTCCCCCTTCTCTGCTGTGGTATTTTTCTAAGTGGTGACAAACGCAGCAGCCCCACGTCCCAGCCCCACCAAGCTGCATGCTTAGTGGCCACAAGCACTTGTGGGTGATGGCAGCACCATGCCTCCTGGCGTCCCACGCAGCTCCTGGGAGCACAGCCCGAAGGGAACCAGCAGGCACAACCACTTCTCTTCCTATTTTCTTCATAGCTTCCCGCATCAGAAAGCATTTTGATCCCGATCATAACATGCTTCATTCAAACGCGTGAGACAGCCCAGATGCTTAAAAATAAACTGGTGCTGGAGAGTGTTGCTGAATTAGCATGCTTTGCATAATTAATTTCATTGTGCTGCGGAGAGCTCTTCAGTCAGTGCTTCGTGCAGGGTCAGGGTGCAGCTCTCGCACGTGCTGCAGGCAGAGCACGGCTCTGGCACTCCCAGCGCTGGGAGGCGGCTGCTGCCCCAAGCTGCCCCACCAGGAGACTGCTCCTGGAAGAGGTGAGCACAACAAAGGACTTACCATTCGCTACACAATTTGAAATGCGCAGTTTCTGTGGTTTAGGAATGCTCGTTAGGAGCACCTGGCCAGTAACTTGAAGCCATGCTGAGGACACTGCTCTGCGCAGTGGGACCCGGCTGCTCCTGCCCAGCCCTGCTCCAAGGAGAGCAAAGAGAAGGAAAGCAAAACTGCAAACTCATGGGGACTTTCCCGTCTCTGAAAATGAAAGGTACAGTGGGTTCATTTTCACTTTTCTGTTTCTAAGTTGGAAGCAGCGACACTGGAAAATGAGCAAGAATCCTGACAGCTCCAGACTAAGCACACACATGGGGGGAATGGGAAGAACTGGCACTAGGCTCTCTATTCGGTAACACTTCAAAAACCAAAGATCAGAAAGTGAATGTCCAAGCTTGGTTTCACTCCACCAGGGAAAACCAGAGGCTGCTCCCTCCCCTGCAGCCAGAACTGCCAGCTGCCAGCACCTGCTGCTATCCACCTCGGGCGCGAGCACAGCATAACCTGGAATGATATGACATTACGATGGCACAAGAAGGATCAGGAAGCCTCTCCCTGCAATCAGCTAGCTGTGCACAGGGGCAGGGGAGGCTCAGCACCCTGCAGGGCCCAGCCCCACAGCCGCCCGTCGCCCCGCGGCCGCAGGGAAGTGACACACGCAGTCTGACAGAATGGGTTCATACCTTCGTGGTGGAGGCCTGACAAATTAAGATGATTATTTTATGTGGATGTACAGAACGCTGAAAAATATATGCATCAGGCTATCCACTTTTGAAGCCTTCCAGCTTTCCAGGCACTGAAGGTTTAGCAGTGTGACCCTCCTGCTAGCAGCTGAACACCCACTGCCTACACACTCCAAAAAATACACATATGCAGTTTTATAAAAACATTCTACTGTGACAGCTGAGCAGAAAAACTTACAGGTGCCATTTGCCCATTCAGAGGCCAGCCTGACGGATGCTTTGCCACGAAGCGATGGCTCACCCTGCAAATTCAACCCATCAGAAACAGCTATTTTTAATCAGCGTGATTTACTAGATTGCTTCTTCTGAAAAAGTGTGTCATTGCTCAAATCATTCAGATGAGATTGTGAGGAAAGAGCCTGGAGGCAGAAATCTGTTAGAGAAGAGGCCGGAATGAGAAAACGCAACAGGTCCTTCCAATGGCTAAATTTTAGAAATCTGCTCTTCCTGGGTGCTGTTCCTCCAGCTCATTCAGCACCCAGGGGTGCTGCATCCCCGGAGGCACTCGAGGCCAGGCTGGATGGGTTCCTGGGCAGCCTGAGCTGCTGGCTGGAACTGTATGGTCTGTGAGGTCCCTCCCAACCCAACTATTCCACGGTTCTGTGATCTCTCAGCCTCCGTAGTTTTGCTGTCAAATCCCCACAAAGCCAACCAAATTGTGCCTGATACAGGAGCAGAGGACCGAGGCTGAAATCCATCCCCAGAGCTAACGTTGAGGAAGCACAGCACGGAACCAGAGCCCCACCAACACCATGGAGGTGACAGGAACCAAACACCACCTCGCAGACCCCTCCTGCAACAGCGTGACTCTCCTTAATGGTTTGCAGACTCTAAAGGGTCTATGTTTCAAAACAATGCATATACAGCTGATAGAGGATTAGGGAGAAGAATGGAAAACAGCTGGGAAGCGTTATGGACTTCTCACACTGAGCTTTCAAATTCTTTAGCGACAGACACAAGGAAACTCTTGCCTGGTATGGAAAACGACGCTCAGACCAAACTCCCTGCGAGGAAGGAACGTGAATGGGCACAGGGAAGCTCCCAGCAGTGGAACCCTGAGCATGGTAGGGAGCAGCAGAGGCGATGCTGGCCCTGCAGGTAGGAGCAGGAGGGCAGAAGCTCCCGCCGTGCCGCCCAGTCCCGCAGACACATCCCTCCGTCCTGCAGCACCGGGCACAGACACCTCCTCTGTAGAAGGGAGCACCGCTTGGGGGGGGTAAGAGGCTATTTCCTGTTAACCTCACCACAGATATGTAACCCAGCAGTCAAATTATGTCAATCACAGCTCATTAGGCAGCAATTCACCCTGCCAACTCTGTCCTGGCTGCTTCCTCCCAACCACGTGTCACTGGCAACACGCAGGCCCGTTACCGGCTCCACGGGGATCACTGCACGCCCAGCCCCTTGCCCAGCGCTGCCCTCCCCGCAGCAGGTACCGCTGCCGCCACGTCTCGGTGCACGCCCCGAACAATGGCTTCCTGTTCAGTGCATGAGGGCTGGCCACTAGAATTCGTGATTTATGCACGCTTGCCCACGTGTCCGTAGCAGAACACCAGAAAAAATCCAATACAGCTGAAGGAGAAGGGAGAAGGTGCGGAGGAGCGGGCACCAGGAGGCTGTGCCAGCGCTGCCCACCACCCTGCAGCCCTCGCCAGGACCAGGACGCTGCTGAGCAGGGCAGGGACTGCGCCGCTGCCATCCTGGGCTTTGTGCTCTTGTGCAAGTTTGGAACCAAGGGAATTGTCTCACGTGTCCAAACAGGAGGGAAGAACTCCCAGCAGTTTGATAGGAGGTACTTCACCAGCCGCAAACAGTGCTGGGCAGCGTGTCCATGGGGAAATCCTCGTGTCCTTACTGCAAGGCCTGGCAGCGTGCAGCAGCCGGAGCTGGTACCGACACCCTTCACCTGGGTGCTGCACACTCAGTCCTTCCTGGGTAATGCCAACAGCACCGTTACAGGTGAAGGCACACATCAGCACCATTTGATTTGAGTGTTTCACTGGAAACACAGCAACCTGGAGCACCTCTCCATCACCTCCTGCAATGTGTGCGCCCAGACCTCAAAGCACGAGGCTGACCAAGGAGCAACGAGATGACCACATATGTTGGAGGTGGGCACACTGTTCCAGCAGAGACCTTCCCCCAAAGGACGGCTGTCAGCAGCTCAGCAAGCATCAGCTCATGCACACTTGTTCCCTGCCCAGGAGCACTACTGCTCACTCGTGGGCTGTGGAGACCACAGTGCTATGGAGAAGGTCAGGATGGCACAGTCAGAGTGGAGAAAACAAGACAAGGGTCAATGTCACAGCACTCATGGCACACACGTGACCCTCCTGCACTCTCTTCAAGTGCATGCATGTGGTTTAGAGGGCTACATCGTGCTGGCTTTGCACAAGGAAAGGATAAAACCTGCAGACGCGCTGGGCAGGCAGCACAGGAGGAGCCCTTCCCGCTGCTGGTACACAAGCGGGCATGCAGCTGCGGCCAGGCTGAGCAGCACGCTCCTCCATGTCAGAAACGGTCTCAGAAGTGTCATGAGCAGGAAGAAAATCCCTGCTGTCACCAAAGCCCCCCGGGATCTCAGCAGTGCACGAGGAATGGCTGTGCTAGGCTGCCTTAAAGCAGAGCAGAGGTGAGGTTTAGTCCTGCAAACTTCAGCCTCTCTGCCTTCACTCTCAGCTCCTCTCTTGCTACAGAAAATACTCATTTTCAGTCTGCCCCTGACTGCCATTCCTTTCTCATTAATCTTTGCTTTTCTCTGCCTGCCCGGTGCTGGGGTTTAACCAGCAGCACAGCCATCTTCCCAACGAGCTGCGGAGAAAACCCAATAATAACAGCCTCAGAGTTTGCTCTTCCATAAACCTCCCCAAACGACATCTCTTCCATTTACCAATTCAGGCATGGTCCCAACTCAGAACCACTGTTTTTCTCTGTGCACAGGCATTCACCCAGTTGCCCTCTGGTGCATTACAATGAACCAAGACTCCAACCAGCCCAACGCGTCCCCGCTGCAAAACCACCACGGGCTTCCCCAACACGCGGGATGAGATCAGGCTTTTTCCAGCACACTCATAACCATCACATCTCGTTCACCATTTGGCTCACCAGTGGGGGTTCCCGGCTGAATAGGCTTATTCTTTTCTTAGACACGATAATCTAATTGGGGCTAACCAGCAATAATCCCGAACGCACCAACGTGCCCCGCGGCTCCCCGCCGGCTGCGTTCCATGGGCTGGGGACAGTCCTAGCGCTGGTCATAGCAACTGCTCTAGGTTCCAGCGTGCTCTGCAGAGCTCCGCACCGCAGTACGGGCAGCTCAAGGCACGGGTTGGACCCTCTCATCCCGTTTCTGCCTGTCACGCTGTTCACAAGTAAGAATCGCACTCAAGCACTGCCCACCGCCGCGACCCACGGGCGCTGCGTGGCACCCAACGCCGACCGGGAATCACAGACCGCCGCACAGCCAGGCGCAGCGCTGCCCCTTCCCGGAACGCTGTCCGGGGCTGCCCGGCCCTTTGTGTTCTCTGGTTGAGGGGAAAAGGGCAGCGGGAGCCAAAGTCCGGGAGCACGCAGGTGCCGCCGCCTCGGGAGAGCCCTCTGCGGGGACACTGCCCCGGGCACCGCGGCCGCGGGGCAGCCACACAAAGCCCCGCGCCCACCCGCGGCCCCGGGGCCGCCCGGCTTCAACTTTTCCCCGCTCCCGGCCGCCTCCACGCCGCCCCACAGCCCCGCGGAGGCCGCCGTCCCGCCCCGCTCCGCAGACAATGGGGCCGGCACTCACCAGGACGACGGCGAAGCGCTCCTCCAGCTCCCCGGGCTCGGGCATGGGCAGCTTGAGGGGCGCGCCGTGCGCCCGCAGCTCCGTCTGCTGCGCGTCCACGCTCCCCGCGTTNGGTGTAAGCAGCCCTGGCCGTGGGTGGGTCGCGGGGGGGAAGCACCGCTCGGCCTCGGTGGGAATGGGTTCCCGAGGAGTGCTCCTAGGGAGGCCCCGCTCTGCAACTCTGCAGATTGCGATTGGGTTTACCAAAGTCAACACAACGGGTGATAAATCTCAGCGTGGCACTGCCGAAACACGGCCAGAAGCATGGCAAGGCAGCCTCGGCGTCGCACTGTGGTCACCCTGTGTGTTCCCAAAGCTGCTCTCAGGTGTCATTGTCCAACTCTTCCACCATTCCCTGTGAGCTCTGTCCCACACTTGAGCGCTGTGAAGGCCCAACCCAGGCCCCGTTAACCCCCGGAGCTGAGCCGCTGCTCAGGGCCGCTCGCTGTTCACCACCCCATGGTGTTCACCCATAGGTTTGGGGGAAAAATGCAGCTCAGCCCAGGATGGCATCAACCCATTTGGTGACCACACTGTGTTGTGTTTATCCTCCATCAAAGTCCAATTTGTTGCTTGTCACGCAGCTGCCAGTCCGTGTCCCTCTGTTACAGCATTCCTTCACCCTTCCAGAGAGGATCAATTCTTGCTGAGCTTTGCCTCCAGGAGGACACACTTTCCTGCAGTCCCTCTTCAGCATTGCAAGGAGGGGTTTGTGTGTGCGTCGCTTTGGTGCACAGCCCGGTGCCAGCTCACCGTTAAGAGTAACACTATGAACGTCATTAAAGGCTTTCAGCCATTGCGCGTGGAGCTCTGCAGTTTTGCTGCCTGGTGGTTCAGGGAACTCAGTGAATCTCAGGGATCCATTACACAAGGATTCACAGACACAGTTACCTGGCAGGCAGCAGGAGAGGTACCAGCACGCCCAGCAGAGTGGTTTGACCACATCCATCCATTTCAGCTGGGATGCGGGAGCGTTTTTGGCTTGGCCTGGTAGGAGATCCCAAAAATCCACATGGCGATTCATTCTGGGGAGAGAAAAGCAAGAAGAGAGGCATTGTTGGGTAGGAGCAGGAGAGGGTGGCATGGTCAGAAGCACTCTTGTCCAGCAGCCAAGAATTTCGTAAGACCACTTTGCTAAAAGTCTAAAATGCTTACAATAACCTTACCAGCTGTAAGGGAAACACGAGGTCACAGCCTGAATTAGTGATTGAGCACCTGGTGAAGGGCAGTGGCTGGCCTAAGGACACCTGTACCCCTCATCCATGTGACCAGGAGGGTGGATCCAGGGTGGGACTACCCTGGGCTCATTTAAGAGCCAGCCACCAAGGGGAAAGGATCTCTTGTGTGGGATCTGGCTGTTCCTCATGTTGGTGGGAGATCACTATTGTGTAAGTTGAAATCTTTTGTTTACAATCATTAAGCCTACATAAATACTCTACCTGTGATCACTAGATCCAGAAATCTATCTGAAGCAATCTCGCTTCTGCAATTGCGCCACACCAGCCTAAGCTGTAAACATATGGATTGATCTTAGGACCCAATACTAATGCTGTTGTCAATAGGGAAGGGAAAAGTAACAGATACGTTGCCTGACATCTCTTATCAAAGACTGTCAACGTTCTTCAAACGGTCATTAGTGAATTAAGCTTCACAACACTGCTGTGAGGTAAGGAAGCATCGGAGCATTGCTAGCAGCAGGTGAGGGTTGGGCACGTGGCCATGGGCTGTGGCCACGGGTGCTGCCACTGCGAGCAGGACCGTGCTGACCCAACTTTCTGAATGGGGGGGGAAATCCCCCCCAGTGTCTGTAAGTACCTCTGGGTGGAGGAGGGTGTTTGGAGAGCAGGAGCTGCTGCTAGCCATGCATACCTGGGGAAGGTGAGGATAACTGCAGGTCAGACCGGATTCCTTGCCTTGTGTGAAGGCTGGGAGCCGAGAGCTGTCCTTCAGCTAGTTCAGCTCAAAATCGTGCTGTAAGGCATATTCAGTTCAAAACCAGACTTGTGAAATTTTTAATGAAACTTAACCATGCATACACGCTGATGGTTTAACATAAAAGCAGTATGCACAAAGGGAAGGAATTCTTTTAAGAGAGCAAAATGATTTTTGAACAATTTGTCATAGTCTGTAGCTGGGATGTCAACGTTTGCAAGCACGACAATGAGTGCAGCAGCACTGCTGAATAATGAGCCATTCAGCTGGCTCACGCCTCAGCTAAAGAAAGTATTCTGGGATAAAAATTAATTAACAGGACCTTAGTTTTTGCAATTATTTATTTAAACGAGACAAGCAGCTGCACTGTGCGTAGTTTGCAGAGTGCACCGCAGGCACCGCAGGTGCTCCCATGGGGTGAGGGCACTGTCGGCACCGGGCTCATGGCCGCACCAGCTCAGCGAGAGCTCCGTGCCACCATCACATGGGGAATTTTGCTGCACACTGAGACAAATACTTCCCGCCTGTACTGAAGCAAAGCTCTGTCACCAACATCTCCAAACTGAAACAAAGCTGCAAGTTGGGGTTCAAGTCTCTCTTAAATTCCTCTGAACCAGTGTCTATGGAAGAAATTCTGAAGGGAAAAAAACATGTTGTGAAGCCACGTTCTTCCCCCGTGCTCAGCATTTCCAGATAGATCCTCAGCTGACATTTCTGTGGAGTTTGGGACGATTTGAGTTAATGTTGCTGAAGCTGGACGGTCAGCGTCAGGCTTTAATAAATAGCCAGGTACCTCTCAGCAACAGCACGGGGAGTACTCGCTCGTGATAAAGATGTCGTGCAGCCATAAACCACACTGTGAGCTGAGCGGCGTGCGCTTAAGAAGAGATTATTGATGGCTGCACAATAACAGCTGACCTTGCTGGGGAGACTACAGAGGACTTCTTCAGTAATAAATGAAAAAAAAAAAAGGCTGTGTTCTGAAAATAGTCTTCTTGAGGCAAATCAGCTTCTGCAGCGATATCCTGATGATGGGAAATCAGGGACTTGGTCGATATCTTTATCTTTGCACACATCAGCTGTTAGGAGGTTTTGCTGAGGTTTGCCACGCTTTACCCAGTGCGACGCATCTCCTAATCTACTTCAGTGTCTGCTAGTCTTGTATTTATAGCATTTCCTACAAGTGCCACAGACCTGCCTTATCTGGCCTCAACAGATTGTAGAAATAAGTTGTAAAATAATGGTGAGGCCTGTTAGCTTTAACAGCGCTGCAGGTTATCTTAGAACATTATGTATTTGGCTTGAAAAAGAATTAAATACAAATCTAAAAACCACCTGGAATGTGAACAGTTTGCAGTTGCTCTGCAGGGCCTTTCTGATCGTCACGCTGACATCTCCCACGCACACCCGTACGTCGGCTTGGTCTGCCTGCCTGCTGACACCTTTCTCTGTGCCCGCATCCACCTCCTCCTTGCACAGTTCTGCCTTTCAAGCTGAGATCTGAGCTTGTGAGAATGGATGCAAATGACCGGAGTCCCAGCACAGCGAGTTATTAGGTTCATATCTCATTAGCCCTCTGATTTTATTTTGTTTGCTAGAAATTAAGTTATTAACTTTGAATCTGATTTACTTGCAGCATCTCTGCTCTGCCATAACCATGCTGATGTCCCTGGACTCACTTCCAACACTTGGCTGGGTCGATCAGCAGCTTGAAGAAGCCACGCCACGATGCACAGCACTTGGCTGTGCTCAGGACCATCTCCCACAGCACCAAATTCCACGTCCCATGGGACGGGCACCCACCCAGCCCACAGCAGGTTCAGTCCCACCATGCAGTGCAGACCTGGAGGTGCCAGCTGGGTGCTGCTTCTCAGCATTGAGATGTAGCATAGAGACGCAAAGAAGGCCACAAGGAGCGTTTCATGGAACATGTGGCACAGTGATTTTGCATCTTTTCTCTGACTGCTGGTTTGCTCCTTGCAGATATTTAGGCTCAGCCCCCGATGCAGGGCTGCATGCAGCAGCAGAGCCGGCTGGGATGCAGCAGTGAGAGCTCTCTCTAGAGTCCACAGGGTGTAATTCTCAGAGCAAACTGAGCACACACGTTTGCAGAAAAGCTGCAGTAATGGCAAACAAGCCTGTTTCTGCCCTGCTGGCTTACTGACCTGGATTTCTGCAGGTGAGGCAGCGCTGGCTCAGCAAAACCGTGGCTGCTTGCCTGCGCCAAGGGCAAACCTGCCCGGTGCCACAGGCAGTGGGGCTCCAGCCTGGGGCATTTTTAGTAAAGCTCCAATTCCTCTGCTTTCCAGGACAGCCAGTCTGAGCGATCAGCCCACAGTCTGAAGGAAAACTCAGTGCACGAGCATTTGTTCTGTGGGATGGAGCGCAGAGCGTCTGCTCTAAAACACGTCCCCTGAAGACGTCCTTACAGGCACGAGGTGCTTGCTCAGCTGTCACACTCCTTCAGCAGCCTTAGAAATGAATGCAGTTCATGTCTGGGATGTTCCATGCACCGAGAACAGGTTTGTACCAGCAGTGCACAGGAGCTCAGCGCCAGGCCCGGCACATCCCGCTGGCAGGGCTGCTTGGGGTGCGATGCGCCCTGGCTGGGAGCTCCCCATGGGTTCCGGGCAGGAGGGCAGGCAGACAAAACGCAGCTTCTGAATGCCCAGAAAGGCAAAGGATTGTAAATGCTAATGAAAATGAGATAATGGAGCAGAAAATAATGGGAGAGAATGAGTCAGTATTTAATAGTGCTCATCTCTGAGCATAGAGCAGCACTTTCTGCGTGCTCATGGAGATGGAGGCTAGGCTGGATGTGTAGCTGTGTGCCCCTGTCAGCCGCAAACTGATTGCAAAGCGGGGACTTTTCTAACCTCGGTGCATTGTTTTCATTAATTGCAAAAATATTCTCCTGTCCCCTCCCTCCCTGCACGCCTGGCAGCGCATGGGCCCCGGGGCTGCCCCGCAGCCCTAGCGCAGCACAAAGCCACCGTTGTGCCGGGACGGGAGGGGGCTCAGGGCGCTTCCACGCAGTGCTCGGGCGCAAGCACCGCACAAGTTTCCATTGTTTTGCTCTTGACAAAGAACTCCCCAGGACTGTTATGCAAGAGGAGTAAAATTAATTTCATTTTTTCAGCTGATAGAAGCTGTTTAGAGGCCTTAAATGAGTTTCAGAACTGATAAGTTTGCAGGGCTGATGGTACATTTGTCTCTGGGCAAGCAGGGGGAAGCTTTGTGAGCACTGAGGTTGCTCATCTCTGCAAGCACCTCGCCCAGAGCCTGCATTTCAAAGCAGGTTCCCTGGTCCCACCAGCTCTTCATGCCAACATATCACTGAGCTCCGAGCTCCCCACTTCAAGAACATGACACTGCAGCCTTCCTTCTGCCTTTGCTTTAAAATCAGAGCATCACTGAATCACTGAGGTTGGAAAAGACCTCTAAGATCACCAAGTCCAACCATCAACCCAGCACCACTACGCCCACTGAGCCACGTCCCTAAAGGCCGGGACTTCCTCATTTCCCAATGAAGGATGTCTGTACCCCTGCAAACTCAAGGAACGTGCCATAAGCTCTGCTGGCAGAGCTTTTGGGGTCCCACCAACCCGGTCACCCATTAAGGATGAGATGTGAGTTCTCCACATGCAGCTGCAGCCCACGAGGTTCTGCCTTGCCCCAAGGCCATGAGGAGCAAAAATGGTGTCCCACCGTGCCTGCCTCCACCTCTGCACATCCTTCAGCACTGCCTTTGGTTCTGATGCTAAATGAAACAAGAGGTCAACAGTGCAGATTCTCCCATAAAACTTGCCCTTTGCAACCAACTCTTAAGTGTCCCTGCTTCTGTTATGAGGCAGAGATAGCAAAAGTTCACACTGAACTATTTACTGCCTCAGCGAAACAGGGCTGGAGGCAGCCTGGTGTGAAGCCTCCAGGAGCATCCCAGGCTATGGCACAGCTCTGTCTGATGGTCTCAGCCGTGTGCACGGAACCACCACAGCCCTGGGCAGGAGCATCCGAAGCCCTTCCACATCCAGAGGAACACCCAGGATTTCAGGGCTCGCTGTAGCTGGCCTGTGAGACAAGAGCACGGGCTGCCTGGCTGTTGGCAGCGTAATTAAAGCATGTTTCCCAGCACACAGGATGGGGTGATGAACTGGCTCTTTTCTTTGCATGGTGCAAAGCCCCGGCTGAATGGAGGTGTTCGGATGTGCGTGCCTGTTGTGTCTTTTTTGAGATGCGTGTCTGCATATGCATGTGTGTTAGATCTACAGTCTTTTTAATATTTCAGAGGAAATGAAGCTGTTGCTAGAGAAATATTTGCAGATGGCAGCAGTCACTGCACCCTTTTGACTGGTGTAGGAGTGCTTGCATTGCAAATCGCATCGTTCAGCCACAAAACCAGGCCGAGCTAGCAATTACTGTTCGCGACGTGAAATGGGAATTGAGTGTGACCAGCGGCTGTGCAAAGCGCTAGGACGTGCATCGAGGAAAGTGCTTGCTCAGAAGGGTTTTAAGCAGTGTCCTGGAATGGACTGCAGCAGCATTGCTGGAGCCATCGAGTGGAGCACTTTTCCATCCATGACTGCTGCCCGATTCCTGCCAACTCAGCTCCTCTTTGTTTTGCTTCTCCTTGCTGTCCAGAACAGAGATGCTGCAGTGCACGGCTGGGTGGGTGACCTCAGCCTCGATGCCAAATGGATGACTAAAATGAATACAGAGAACACAATCCATTGTCTTCTTGCTGAAATGCCAGCTTTGTTCCACGTGGAGCTGCGGCTTATCGGTATAACCCCTTCGACGCTGCGCTGGGATGCAAGCCCTGCACCCCTGTCCCATCAGCAACTCAGCACTGACAAACACAGCAGTGTCACATCAAGGCTCATCGTGCCACAGGACAGCGGGGTGCTGCGATGCCATGCGCTGAGAGCAGCCCACGCTGGCGGTGGGAGGTCGGGGGCACAGAGCTCACAGCAGGTGGGGGTCTCCGCCCAGGGACTCAATACACACGATAGCAATCTGTGCAGGCGCAGGGCGTTACTGGCCAGCTCTCAGCAATGATTCCATGGTGCAAATGGGAGGAGAAGGGTTACTCATGGAGCAGTGCAGGTGCAGCCTCAGACCGCAAAGGTCCCCAAACGCGGTGCTGGGATGCTCCAGGTGGTGGATCACTAGGGGAACCTCTCTGTTTTATAAACACGTTGCTCAGCTCATCCCCTTCTGGCCGTTCCCAGGGGTACCACGCTGCCTGGATGCTTGGCTCCTGCTCTTTTAGGCCCTAAGCCCTTTTCCAGCCAAAATGACCAGACGTCGCAGCTGGGATGAGCCCAGTGAGGCACCAGCACCATTTACCAGCAAATAAGTTCCCATTTTACTCATTTGTAGCTCAATGAAACTCAGAATTGAAAAGCTGTATGCCTGGATCAGCCCAGCACTGCTGAAACACTTGTGAACTATTTTTGAGTTGCTCCCGCTGCTCTCTGCAGCCTGCATGGGCAGCAGAGCTGGACCCCGGCTCCACTGCAGCTCCTGGGGATGGAGGGCTGGGATTTGACCACGAAGGCTTTAACACACGGACATCACACCAGGTAAGTGGCCACGGTGGTGACAAGGAGGAGCGCTGTATTCAGAGCAGTGCAGATGCACACCCAGGGGGATGGCAGCATCGCTGTCCGTCTGTCCGCCCTGCTGTGCTCCCCAGAGGCCACGTCCTGCTCCGGGAAGCGCAGGCAGGTAAACAGCCAAACCCAAACAGAATCCACCCCGGCCAGCTCCAAACATGCTTTCCTCTGAGAAAAATGGGTTCGTTGGTTTTTCATGGCGTGGGTGTGATTAATGAACTTAATCACAGGACACTTTGATCCAGCTCCTGTTTGTAAAGGATAGTCAAAAACAAGAAGAGCTGCTACCCTTTGTGCTTTTGTAATTTTGTTAATCATGGAAACCAGTGAGGCTTTTGCATACTCAGCACTTGCATGCATTAGAAAATATATTTGCAAAACACAACAACACTCGCTTTCATATTCTGAAGCCAGAGAGTATATCCTAGTTGGCAGAAAGCTCAAAGGCAATTTATGAAGCCCCAAAAATCTTGCAGGAATTTAATTAAATTTTAATCGTGCTAACACTCATGTATAGCTGCTTACACAGTGTCATCGTCAGGCAAAGCCCTTCGCTCTCCGTGTCTCTGGGCTTTCCGCACTCCGTTTGCTGCCTGCTACGCCTGTTCCCTTGCCCCGTGCAGCTGCGATGCTCATGCCTGAGCTGTCCCCGTCCCATGTCCCTTCTGCAGAGGAAATGGCTTTTCCCTGAACGCTGATTTACAGGGTTGTGTCTTGCTCCTGTGCAAGGCACTACTGAGCAAGCTAAACCTTAGGCTGGAAAATAGCAATTTTTAGTTAATTTGCATTTTGTTGGCAGAGCTGGGACTGCGTCTCTGCTGCCTCTGGCATGGAGCGTGCCTTGGGTGCCACTGGGTCACTGCCAGCCCTCAGCCTCACCTTTGCACCTTGACAGCAAAGTTTGGGCCGTTTTAGTGAAGTCTGGGCCGGTTTGGCCTCTTGCAGCAGTTAGCATTCCAGGCAGCCCTGCCCACTTCCCGCAGGCCCCAGCCCTGCTCTGCCCCAGCCTCCCGGCTGCACTGCTCCAAGAACCAGCGAGAAACTGGGGTAAACCCCGGCACAGGGAGCCGGGATCCGGCCAGGCCCACAGAAGGCAGGCAGAACGCGTATGTGAAGGCAGGAAATTAGAGGAAGATTTAGACTGAATTTAAAAATTATACTTTTTTAATTAGTAAATTCTTTACTGAAGAATTTACATTGGCTAGTATATGATTCCTCATTGCTTAAGGGATTTAAAACCAGACTATTCTCTGCTCCAAAAAAGTGCTATAAGCAACAGTTCTTTGCTTATAATGAACTGGAAATACTGGCAAGTCTCCATCCTCTTCAAATATTTTCCCTTGTCTCTTCAGAGGTTAAAATAAATTATCCTGAGATGTACCAGATGTAGCAGGCAGGCAGGGACATTCCTCCAGCCCTCCCAGCCCATTTTCTCCCCTCCACAGACGACAAGCAGAAGCGATGGCTGATGGGGCTGCCCAGGACATGGGGACCCCCTCGACGATGACCCAGCACAGCGATGACCCAGTGTAGCAATGACACAGTGCTGGCTGCAGTGCTGCAGCCCCCGGCACCATGGCCCCCACAGCTGTGGGCTTGGCCCTGGGGGACCTGCTTTGTCCTGGAGCCCTTTGGGGTCTTTACATCAAGCCCAACACTAAACCAAAGTAGACTTTGTTGCCTGAAATGTCAGCCATACAAATCACTCCACCCATGCGCACTGCTGTTAATTAGCCAAGAAAACAATGCTGTAATAGTGGAGTTCTTCCAGCAACCTTCTGTGATGCATTAACATCAATAGCTATGATAGTAACGGGAAGAGCAATAACAACAACGCCAACCAAGGATTCATGGCATTTTCTCTTGAGCACAGTGGCTGCGCAAGCACTGATGCAGTTGGATGGGGCTGGCTTAGTGCTGAGCATGAGCCTGGGGTCATTCAGCAAAAGCCCATGGCGAGGCTCTGATGGTGTTTTAACAGCAGTCCACAGTGTTTTAACAGTAGAGCTACTTCATATAATCATGGAATCATTTGGGTTGGAAAAGACCTTCAAGATCATCAAGTCCAACCATCAACCTGACCTGGTGAATCCCACCTTGTGCTACAATTTTTGCATCACGTCACTATGTCCACATTCTGGCAAACTCGCCTTCAATGTGAATGAGAGAGAGGGCAAGGCAAGGGAAGGTGCTGGGATGAACCACCCAGCACCTGATGGGGAAATGCACAGGTTAGAAACCAGCCAGTGCCACAGCTGGGGGACCCGGCGGCGGTGCCAGCCCCAATTGCTGCGCATGGCCACAGCAGCGACATTCACCGCAGTGCGTGTGCTGCTGAGCTCCCTGTGACCTGCATGGGCATGGGACGTGCTGCAGCCCTCCAGGTGCTCGGGGAAGGGACATTTTATGGTTCTGTATTTAAGGCAGGACTCAGCACTGGGAGCAGCTGGGTGCATCCAGAGCTACAGCCTTCCTGGTGACATAAACAACCCTCTATAATGTAAACAACCCTTGGCACCATGCCTTTATTTTTTATTTTTACAAATGCTACAGTTTTCTGTATAAAAATGAAAACCAGCGGTGGCCAAACTACCAGACTTGCACTGTTGGTCCGCATCCTAATGGGGTGTGAGCACTGGCTGCTGCCTCGGGAACGCAGGCGGCCAGCAATGCTTACATGTTATTTTGTGCTCATAAATCCATTTTCATCTGATGATCTCAGAGCAGCTTATAAACATGAATTTATCCACTAGCAGACGCCAAAGCAGGCCCTACCCTATCATACTTGTCAAACAAGTGTGCAATCAGAAATAGATCTCGCCCAGGTCTGCACAGGAGAGATCATCTCCTTACAATTGGGAGAATCTCCTTAAAGTTGTACTGCAGCAAGTCTGAAGTGCAAAAAAGGCAAGGCAGGAAGGCTGAAGGAAATATTTTCGCCAGGACATACTTCTAAGGGAAATGCAAGGAATCTTCTTCAATGCTGTGTTAATTGCAATGTTAATTGCAGACCACACCAGTGCAGCATCACCAATCCTGACGCATGATCTGGGAACACTGTGGCAGCTGGGTATCAGACTCTTGCTTTCAGGGGTACAACAGGGTCCTCCCACATGTACCTGGCACAGGGACGGGATATTTCCACGAGAAACCACGGCTGCCAGACAGCATCAGCTCAGGTAACTACTACAGAGTTCACAGTCCTGGAGCAGCAGCTGTGCAGCTGGAAGCTGGGATTTCTCCTTAGTGAGGGAGGAGTGAGCCCTAGTGTCTCACAGGACGTATGTTCGCTTGCCTCCTCGTCATCTGGTGACAACTTTGGGGAGGCTCTTTGGCAGGTTTTGCAGTCTGTCTGAGGCTGTCCCATGGAAGATGGCCAAAGACAAGCAGTGTGCAAGGGCCCAGGGCTCACAGGGCTGTTCTGACACATGCAGTTTTCACTTGTGTCACTAGTTACAAGCAGGGGTTCATTTCGTCAGACATGCTAATTTGTCCCAACCCCTGTCTCATGAACTCCCAACTCTCTTTCTGACACGGTTCTGTTTTAATTTGTTTTGGTTTTTGTTGAAGGAGTGGAACAAGACTCGCAGCACAAACCGGATATGCTTTGTAATTGGAAATCAGCTGACTGCTGAGATACATTAAATAGAAACGCTCCTGTGTGCCTCTGACACACTGACTGCCTGTCTGGGTGCTGTTTTCTCTCCTTGTTGGACATCCATGTGGGCGGGGTGTTTGTGTTCTGGAATAATTAAAAATGTGCATTTGCATGTAGTATGCTGTTTTGTTAATTCTGTGCTTCAAGGCACAGTAAGAATGTGTAGGTATTTGGTCTCGTGTTGGGATGAGCATCCCAGAGTAACGCAGAGCCTTGTTGTCCAGCACTGATCTCTGTTTGCAGCTATGACTCTGAAAAGCACGAGCCAGCCCCACAAGGCTTCTTAGCAGCTATTTACTAGGAGTGTGTTACACGTGGAGCAGTGCAAAGCTGGAGCTGTCCCAGTACCCCAAGTGCAATCTGACTATCAGAGGCACAGACAGACCCAAATCCAGTCCCTGGACCTGCGGAAAGAATCGCTTACGCGCTGTCTGGGTGCACGCTGCCCGGGGTAACAAGGTGCCAGGCAGCATACCGGCGCCTTTCATTCAGAGCCCAAATGCTTGCAGTGAAAGCACATTCAGCTTTGTAGCTGGGGAGAGGAAGCATCTGATCTGAAATTTGGCTCACACTGTGAAACAATTGGGAACACGTCGCAGCCGCATTCCTGGCTGGCCGTGCCTTTGTTCAACAGCAGGACGTGGCTGGAGGCATATGGTGCCCAAAGAACAAGATTTGTCACCACAACCTGCAGCTGTTTAGCATCTACTGCCATATGGGGTGGGCACGGAATTCCCTGCACAACCTCCATTTACACTGCCTCTCTGCACTTGGATGTGCTGCATTGGGACACTGGGAGGGTTACGTGTATGAAAGAAGTGGGGAAAAGTAGGATGCATCCATATTGGCTGCCTAATCTGCCTCCTTCCCCATGGTGTCAAGTATAAGACAAGTAACATTGTGAAACAACGGGTACAAGGAAATAAAGTCTTTAACTGGAAAAATAAACTTATGCCAGTTACACCACCTTGTTTCCAAATGTACTGCAATAGCCATCCATGAAAAACTGCCTAAAGATGTTTGCATGAGGAAACTTGAGTGCTTGAGCTGAATAGCAAAAGCCAAAGAAAACTTAACAGCAATGAATCAAAGTCTTTAAACAGTAAGGGTATGTTCCATTTAAGTGGCATCAGACTGTGTGTAAAGTAAAATTTATTATTAAGAATGCTCAAGCTTTTCCATACTTGTTTAACGCAGCATCTTTTTGCATGCAAGGGCACGAAGGATACGAAGTCTGCTCATCTGCTGAGCAGAAAGCAGTAAAAGCACAGAATATTAACACTTGCAAGAGCATGCTTCTCTCTGGCTTCATCACAAACCTCACCTAACAGCAAAATCAGAACTGAGGGGGAGAGAGTTCTCATGTACATCTTGAAATGCTTTACACAGAATTATTTTCAGCATTTCTCTGCTTAATCAGCTCCTCTGTATAACTCCTACACAGAGCACCAAGGGAGAGAGACCATTATAAAAAGAGGAAAAAATATTTCAGTAAACCACAAAAACTGGCCAGTGAACTAGGGGGCAGCTGGGGAAATACAGAGAACTCAGTCAGTTACAAAACAAAGGTCAAAGTCTTAGCGAGCCACTTCTGTGCTTTCAGGCACTAAGAAAAAGCTCCCTAAGAGCCACCCAAGTTTTCTAAAAGCAAACATTTTGGACAATATTAATCCTCCTTTAAAACACCCGTTACAAAAGCTGAGGCTTGAAATTAAATATTATGACAACACATTGTTACAAAAGTGACCTGGAAAGATCAGAGTTGGCCCCTTTGATGTGTGATATGGCAACACAAAGAGGGAGCAGTCCTGCCTTCCCCAAAGCCGTGCAGATCCGCTACGGCTACAGACACCAGAGCTTGCAGGCGGCCCCGGTGAAATACCCACATCATGGGGTCAGGGACAGACTGCCAGGTCTGGAGTCAGGAGAAACAAGTTCAGAAATAACTTTTTTTTAAATTGTTGTTTTTCTGTTCTCCTCAGCAGTGCTTCCTAGGAGTTCTTCTTAATGACTAGCTTGTTCCTGCAGGACTCAAGATAATTGGCAGTGCCCTAATTTTTTTCTTTTTTCTTCCCATGTATTCTTATTACTGTGGATTTAATTATTTACTGAGGAACTCAGGTTCATTAAGCACCACTGGGAAATACCCTGTGGCTTTAGTTGCGGTGTCACCTAGAGCAGGAGTTCTGTAGGCACTTCTGTACAAGGGCTTGGAGCCAGGGGGGCTCAGACTCACCACCAGTCCCTGCCCCTTCGTTTCTAGGAAGTGTGCCAGCTCTCAGGTGCCCCACCGCGACCAGGTAAAAGTGGAGCAAATGTACAGGGCCTGTTTCATTTGATTCAATATCAAGGTGACCAAAACAACATTGCAGGATGTTAAGAACTGAAAAAGATAGCCACTTACTTCTCTGTGCAGCTGCTGTGATACTTGCACCACATGTGATACTGTGGAGGAGGAACAGAGCTGAAGTTAATAAAAAAGAGAACTCATTGTCTCGTACAGAACTCATTACAGTTTTCTATTTCAGCCAGACATTAGTGTTTATTGCATTTCTGCACAAATTGATTCATCCTTCCTTTTTAAGGCAATTAAACAAACTAGTGCCATTTTTACTCCATCTGATTCACGACATGAAGTTATAAGTTTCAATTTAATTAGTAAATTTAGGACCCAGGGAAAAGCGCTCCATTTTGCCATAAAAATCTGACAGCGAGAGCTCATTTCCAGCTCAGTCTGGCTGGGAAAGTGGGAGAGTGGTGCCACCTGCAGACTGCTCCAACCCAACATAGAGCCAAACGGAAGCTCAGTCCCAGACTGGCCGCAGCCCACGAGCCCTCTGTCCATCTATCAGCTAATGCAGCCTCAGCACCAGCAAAGCCACAGGGCATTTGGTAACAGGCCCCAAGCGACGTGAAATAAATGCTTCTCATCTACAGCACATTCAGGAAGTACAAACTGCCTTCATTTTTGAAGCAGCATCAGTGTGTTCTTCAAGGAAGACTCAATTTCTAATACATAATCTGGAATTCCTTGAAAGTATGCTAAAAATTATTTCTCATACATATCATAGAATGGCTTGGGTTGGAAGGGACCTTAAAGATCATCCAGTTCCAACCCTCTGCATAGCTCTAACAGCTTTAACTTTTATGCATGCACCTCACAGCTGAGGAAAAAAATTGTAGTGATACGTATTAGAAATGAAAGGGCACGAAAATATCACATTCAATCCTACAGCAATCTTTCAGGAAGTTGTTCTCAGTGCTCTCAGAGCCCTGTCCCCTAACAGAACCACAACCTTGCTGCCAGGCCACGCTTCCATGAGTGCTCTGGTTGGATGAGAAGCACGAAATAGGCTGTGAGTAACACAATGACATGACCATGGGGATGACTCAGGCTCAGGGCCACGAGGTGTGACCATGAGATCTGGCCATGAGCGTGCACATTCCACGCGGTGCCGGATGTGGAGGCACTGACTCACAGCCCCGTGGGCTCAGAGTCACAGCAAGCTCAGGCAGGGCACTGCCGGGAGCTGCTGGGCACCTCAAGCAGCAGGAGAGGGCTGCCCACAGGGGCCCGTAGCCTCAGCATCTCTGCAGAGCTCTGCACAGCACTGTGAGGGCTTCGCCAGAAGCGCTGTGCCCTCACCTCCCTCCCACCAGGCTGCAGCCCCTCAGGTGACGGCCCGCAGGCCGTCTCCTCAGAAACCTCAGCACCACCACCTCCTCACAGCCGCATCCCCACAGCGCTGATTTTCCTCACCCTCCATCCCTCCCCACACCCACTAGCAGGGGCTCTCAGACATCTTTTAAAGTCGGATTTTGGCAGTAGGGAACAAATCGCATCACGGTGGGGCTTTAACAGGGGAAAAAGAAGCGCAAGGCAAGCCCCCGCCCCTCACCTCAGGGACCGCCTCAAAATGGCGCCCGCACGCGGCGTCATGCGCAGCCGAGCGGCCCCGCCAGGATGAAAGGGGCGTGGCCACTGAGTGAAGGAGGGTGTGGTCTCCTGCTGCCGGCCCCTGCGAGGTCCCCGCCTGCCGGGCTGCCCCAGCGAGCGCCTGACCCCAGCGAGCGCCCTTCCTGCGGCACGCGCTCAGGCGCCGCGGGGGCAGTCGCGGGTCCTGCGGCGGGGAGGCCGCTGCCCGGTGTGAGGGAGCGGAGCGGGGAGGGGGGGCCGCGCGGGCGCTGCCGAGATGCCGCTGTTCGCCTCCAACCCCTTCGAGCCGGACGTAGGTGAGCGAGTGGGGCTCGAGGGGCGGTTGGCCGCCTCAGCGCGGCGGTGGGGCCCGCGGCCTCCTCGTCGCGGCGCCGCCCGGGCCTGTGAGGGGAGCGGCGGCTCGGGGCGTTACGCTGCCGCGGGGCTGAGGACGGGAGGGCCTCCCCGGCCCTCCGGGCGCGGTGGGGCTGGGGGTGCGAGAGGCGGTCGGGGCGGTCGGCGTTAGCACAGCGTTTCCTTTTCGCTCAGCGTGAGCTGCGGTGTTTTGTTCGCGTGCCTTCAGAGTTTGTGTACTGAAAATATCGCTGCGGGGCCGCAGAAGGGGCGGTCAGCGTGCTCCGCGGTTCTGGAACTCCCCATTGTGTCAGCTGAGCAGCACTGCTCATACACGCTGCAGTGAAACAACTGCCAGGCAATAGGAACCTCAGAGTTATCGAGGCTAAGTCTTACAGGCCCATGCCAGGGAAAATATCTTTTGTTTCTCTATAGGAGCTTCTTTCTTTTAATTAAATTGCCCAGAGATGTGGGTGCCCCATCCCTGGAGGTGCCTGAGGCCATGGATGGGCCCTGGGCAGCCTGAGCTGGGGGCACCCAGCCCACAGCAGGGGTTGGAACTGGATGGGCCTTGAGGTCCCTTCCAACCAACCATTCCATGGCTCTATGGATTATTATTTCTCTGTAAATCAGACTACACAGAATATCAAACTATTGAATGTGGTGGCTCTGTACTCCCACCGGCAGGCCTCACCCAAGTGGCTCTTCATGTCTCTGTTGAACTTCAACATCTTTATGGTTTGAGGTTTTGTTGGTTTTTTTTGTTTGTTTGTTTCATTTTGATTTAAAAGATGAAGGTGCATACCCAGAGTACAGTCGAGCCCAGCTGATGTCCTGATGCTGCTGGAAAACAGAGACCCTTCACATTCTCCTCCAGCCCAGTGTTTTGGATGTCCCTCTGGGCTGATTCAGCACACTTTTTGACAGAGAATTTCCCAGAAGTGTTTGGCTGAGGGGTGGGATCATCTGTGAAGCAATGAGTTAGGAAGTTGAGTGGCTTGAATCAGCTCATGGGAGGCTGCAGAGTGGCAGTGGGCAGTGGGTCCTGCTCCCTGGGGGGTCCGTGGGAGGAGCAGGGCCCCTCTGGTGGTGGCTGCAGGATGGGGCTGGTTCAGCTATCTCTCCAGACCAGCACTCAGTGCTACAGTTTTCTTGGGGGGCCTCTAGAAAATAGAGATAAACACTTGCTTTGCCACAGCTGTCGTTGTTTTCTTAGTTCTAGACTCATATGTTTGCTTTTTAGCCGAGCTGCCTCGAGCCTTAGTTCACAGTCACAGGGGTTGGAAGGAAGCCCTGGAGATCACCATGGCCTAGCTAAGAGCAGGCTCCCTGCGGGAGGCTGCTCGGGAGATTCCTCGCCATCTGCTTTGGTTGTTTTGTCTGTAGCTGCAGGTTCACAAGAGTGACCTATGGAATAGTTTGAGGAGTTCCATTTCTTCCATCTATTTTTTTTTTTCTGGAATGCCCCAAGACTTCCTTTCCTTAAAGGGCCAGATGCATTTTAATTTCCTTTCTAAATCCATTCGTAGTTCAGTTGCACTTGCTCTTTTCCCAGTGTAACCCTTCCTTGTAAATAACCTTCATCTCCCAAGCAGTTGCTCCTTCAGCAGAGAGCAAGCCTCTTCCTTCCCATCCTCTGTCCAGTCAGCTTTCTTTCGCAAGGTTCTTAGCACAGCCAAGGGAGTAGGAAGTATTTTTTGGTGTAGTATGAATGTGTCATGAGTTGTTGGGAACTCGTATGATTGCATTTTGTTTCCTTGTTCTTTGTTGAAGTGTTTACCTGCTGGCTTTCATTCTAGTGGTGTTTGCCTTTTTGTCTCCTTCACGTGCTGGTCGGTGTCCTCTTGTTCTAGCACTCGGTGTGCTTGCTTTTCTCCTCTTGTTTCCAGGAGAATCTTTGTCTGACCATGAGAGTTAGCATTTTGTCCTGCAAACTGTTCTCTTCTAACCCAGTCCTCACGGATTTACATTTCTCCTCAAATGGTGCTTTAGTCTTCCCTGTTATGGATGATGCCTTCCACCTTTGTTAGCTTCCTTCAGAGACCCTTCCTCCTGCTGTCAGTGCCTGACACAATATATTAATATTGATTTCAAGACCAATTCTTGAGGCACTCGGAAAGTCAACGCTGCCTACCCTCACTGGAGCGCTTCACATGGCAGCGTGTCCTCCTCCTGTTGTGCAGTGCTCCTCGAGCTGCAGCCGACAGCTCACACACGGCTTCCTCTGAAATATTTCTCTGCAACCTGGACAGACCGGCTGATGCTTGCATGAACCCTTGATAAGGTGTCCTGCTGCTCTCTGTTACAATTCCCCATGGTTCCCTTTCATTTCTCAGTAATAATTCTTGCCTTTAATGTCTGCTGGAAGGTCTTGCGGCTGTTTTGGATGAGCTAATTGCTGTGGGGTTTTTGTTCTTTTTCACTTTAAATCTTTTCAAGTCTTCAGTCCATGGCTCCACTTTGATTTGAATGATAACAGTTCTTGGGTTCTGAATCTGCAACTTCGTGTCTTCTCTCTCTTGTTACTGGGATCGTTGTCAGCCTGTTCCCCTGCCTGGGTCACTGCATGGCTACAGTCATCGCGTTTGTGGTCAGTAGTTAGGGCAAAGCGAGGCTGTTAGTTATTTGCTTTTCTCTAATTTGGGTATGCAAATACAAAGTAAATAAAATAAGGTGAGGAGGATTAAATCTCTGGTTTCCAGAAATTTGTGATTCTGTCTTCTCTTCTGAAAAACAGCAATCTGGAGTCATCCTCAGTTTTCTTTTTAATCTTTCACTTTTAGTATAGTAATGCCGTTTTTACATACATGGAATGGTGCAAAATGAAACTTGAAATATCTGTGTGCCTACAAGCTTTTGTTTCATGTATCTTTAAGAAGCAAATCAGCTTCTGGAAAATTGTCATTTTAGTGATCAGGCTGTACCAAATGTCACATCAAACTGAAAGGTTCTTTGTGCTAAGTCACTGCTTGAGTGCTTGTTTTTCTTTCTGTTTCTAGTGTAGAAACTGACACTTGGAAAAAAGTACTTATTCCAGTATGTATTTATTAGCTTAGATGTTGTTGGGCATTGTTAGCAAGCTTTGCTTAAAGGAATTGAGGACAGAGATAACCAAATATTTGCAGGTTTGCAGGCTGGGTGTGCTGGGCACACGGAGGTGAAGCTGCCAGCAGAACAGGATCGCTGATTGCACTGCGACAGTGTGAGATGTACACTGAGTGGGGTATGCATTTCCAGCAACATCAGTCACTGAGAGATTTGTGTGAGGTATAGCACACTTTCCCTAGGAATTAGCGGCATGTTGGTTACTCTGGCAGGTTTCCAAGGAACTTTTGGGGTGCCTGTATAATGCCTGCGAGCTGTGGGGTTCCCGCAGTGCCCTTCTTTCTTTTCATGTTCACATGTGTTGTGAGGTGCCTCGGTTGCTTGTGGTGTTCCTTCTTGCCATCCTGCATGTAGACCCTAGACGCACCCACAGAGTTCTCAGTGTGGCGTTGGAAGTGGTGCCTGTTGCTTTTGCGTTTGCAAAGCAGTGCAGGGGTGCAGTGGGGACAGCCCTCCAGGTAGGCGGAGAGCTGCAGGGCGTGGAGGCAGTGAGCTGCCTGCTGCTTTCTGTCCTGGGGCAGCAGCCACACAGTAGCACACTCACCCCTCATCAGCCTTCAGCATTTGAGGCTGTGCCAGGATCTGTAGGGAGGGAGGAGCTGGTGTGTGAACAGATGTGGCAGTCCTCCAGAGCATTCCTGGTTACGTGTTGCTCTGTTGCACTCCTGATAGTGTTCTTTTTTTGTCTCTTGGTGTTGTTTCTGTGTATTGCCCCCCCCTCTCTTGGGAAATAAGGGGAAAAGAGGTGGTGCGGTGGGGCTGGAAAGGGACACGCAGCCGCCCTTTCAGCTGCAGCACTCCTCCTGGGTGGCAGGTGGCAGGGGGGGCCCTGATAACCCCACTTTAGCAGCATGCCATGGTGGGGCATTGCCTCCCCTTCCTGAAGAGCTGTGGCTGCGGTGAGGCGGTGTCTGGACAAGCGGCTCTTCCTCTGGCAGCAATTCCAGTGAGCGGCTCCCATCCCTCCCCAGCTGCTCGTTTCGGTGCTGTCTCCCCCTTTTATGTTGGCAGCATTTTTTGTGCAGCTGCATGGCAGATCAGGAAACAGATCCAGTTAAAAGTGATTAATTGTGGATTGTTTTTGGTTTTTTTAATGCTCCAAGCAGCAGTAAAAATAAACATATTGTAGTTTTACCACTATTTCTGCAAAACTAAGCTCAAGTCTAGTGTTCCTCTACCAGTTGGACAGCTACAGAGTGCAAGTTGTGACTCAAAAAAAAGTTTATATTCCCCTAGCACAGAAGAAATCTTGGAAAATGCATCTTCCCACATCTATTTCCTCTGATCCAAGTCCATGTCTCAGCATCTGCAAAGGAGTTATCCCTCAGGATTGTCCTTCAGCTGGAGCTCGTGTGAAGCCAAAAGAGAGATGCTGGTCCATTTGTCATGCTGGCAAGGAGGCAAACCTCCAAAGTTGTAAGAGTTTGCCATAGGGCAGCCTGCTTGTTCCCAGCAGGACCACGTCTGCTCCTGGAACAGCAAGCATGGCTACAGGAGGAGGGAGTCTGATGCACATCCGTGTGTTTATGTGTCTGTATGTATGTAAACGTCTGGGAAGTCATTAGTGCACACTCTGCCACACAGATCCAGCAAATGTGCTTGCAGGTGTGCACAAAGTGCTTGGTTCAGCAGTGTTGTTGCTGCATGGTCTGTTTACAAGCTTGTCCTTCGCTGGCTTATGAGCAATCAAAGCCACTTGGAACCTTCCCCATAGTTTTGTGCCCCAGTATACTTTGGCTTATTTCTTTGTTGTGGTGTTTGAGAGGAGATGGCTTTTTACTGGCAAATCAGAGAGGTGTGTTGTCAAAGCGTCTTTTGTGCACTTCAGGGATATAATTGTTTTTTTCTTTTTTTTTGAGAACCTCTCCAAAAGTTAGTAACCTCATTTGATTTGTTTTCAGTTTTAAAAGGAGCATAGTGCATGATGCTGTTCTGCATGTGCCCCTGTCTGTTCAGTACGTACCGTTCGCCCATCCAGGAGGTGTTCTGCACACAGGTGTTCTTTGGGCTCTTTTTTTTTTTTTCTGGAGTAAATAGCATGGTAGAGTGTTCAAAATTGCAGGCACTCAATTTCAAGAACAAGCAGTGAATTTTGTGTTAGCATCCTAAAAATATTGGTGCACTCAAAAGCAAGTTCAACAATGATGTCTTCCCAGGGTGGGTACTTTAAGGGTTGTGCTGTGGGAACATGCTTTCACACAGTATTTGCTTTCCTTAGATAGTTGCTCTAGCTTGTGAAGATAATGTATGTACAAATGTCCATGCCTCCTCCTTGGTCTGCTCTTAGGTCTGTAATGAAAGGGTGGAGGGGCACTGCTGGCTGCTGTGCTTGTGCTGTGTGGGTATGACACTGCCACGATTGTTTATGAGGTGTGTGTTGATGGAATTCACAGGACATACAAATCTAAAAGCTCTTACCTTTGAATTCAGTCAAAATATTAAGATGGCACCTTAAAATTAAATCTTAAGGCAGCAAATGTGATGTGTAACATACTTAATTTGCATTTTTCAGTTATTTTAATAGAACTGTTATGTTTACCTGGGATTAAGAACTTAAAGGCAAAGCACAAATAAATAATGTTAAGCTTTATCTGTTAGTATATTGAATGAAATGTTCTTAAGTATTAAGGGGAGTTGCTTTTTTTGACAGAGCAGTTTGTTCCTTTGTCGGCTGCTTCTGGGACCTTTATTGATCCTTCCATGTCACTCACTTGTCTCCACGCTTGGTGGGATGTTTAGACTTCCTGCAGAATCTAGCAGTGTTCCAAGAAGTTTATTAAAGGAGGTGTTTTTTTCTTTAGAGTTCTATTCTCTTGGAACATCCATGTGGAATACATCATGAATGCAAAAATGAAAAGACTGAGCAAACTCCACGTTAGGGCTGTGACCTAACCCTGGAGTAACTAAACAAACTGTACAGAAGCAGTTCTCTCTTTTTTTTACAATGCACTTAGAGCTTCAGTTTCTGGATCTTTTAAATACTTAATGCATTTGTTATTCCAGTGCTGTTCTTCCCATGTGAAAACACATACGTAACACTGATAAAATACCAAGAATTAGCATTAATCTCAGTGTTTTATGTGGAGGTTTTTTTGGTATGGCTGCAAAAGTATTTCTCCCCAGGAATCTGAATTTAGAGTGTTACGCTTAATCACTCTTGTTTTTCTTTACAGAAAAGGCTACAAATGAACATAACACCAGTGAAGACTGGGGTCTTATTATGGATATATGTGACAAAGTTGGAAGTACTCCTAATGGGTAAGCTCTGTCTCAGCATCACAGTGTGTAATTTCATGTTCCTGTGAAGAGCACTGCTTCAGAAATAATGCGTCTCCAAATGCTCCCCGTTGTCAGCTATGCAGAAAGTGACAATCTGGCACTTCTGTATGCCCAGCAAATGTGTGTAGCTGGCTGTAAAGTTCTTTGAAAGAGAGATTCCAGCAGAGCAATTGGTAGATGCTGGGTGCATTCCCATTTCATGAAGTTCAGCACAGTAGACAGTATTATTCATATTTAATGATCTTGCATACGCTTTGAGAAGCAACTATGCCAATAGGAACAAGTGAACTAGTTTCTTTGCCCAAAAAAAAAAAAAAGCTAACTGGGACAGTTAGCTATTTATGATGGGAAGTTTGTTTATTCATTAGGAAGAATAGGACTGATGGAGGAGAAAAGAAGAATAACAATTGGGATCAATACCCAACTCAGTTTGAATCAGTTGGACCTAAGTGGTAATACTGACATACAAGTGGTAGTTTGGCAGTCTTATAATAGACAAAAGTATCTGCTGATTTTTAAGATAATCTTTCTGAATGATAAAATGTTTTAGATTGTGGTCAACTTGAGCTAGTACGTACCTTGAATTCATAAGTGATCTTAGATTTTTCCTTTTTTATAATTTATATGTAACATGTAAGGTTACTAAATTGAGAAAGGTCTTTATACATTAATTACATCTCATAGGGAAGAACAGCAAATCTGTTCTATCTGAGAATCTTTAGTCCTCAAGAAAAAATTGTAGGAAATCCTGAGTCCATCTCTTAAAAAAAACCAATTTTTTTAATGTCAGAAACCTTCTGTAGAGGGGACGGTTTTAAATCCTCCGCTTTGGAGGGGACTGGTAAAAACTTAAGGTTTCTAAATTCTGAATTCCAAGTGTGACTGCTGCTAGCATGTCTTACTTCAATTTGATGTTTCATCTGTTCTTCTGAACTTAATATCCACACTGGCAGTGGTGCAGATTTGGGTGAGGAACCTGCTGCTGGCGCTGGCCCTGCGAGTCCCTGTGAGACTGGAGTGTGCATGGTGTGCACAGAGCAGCTGCTGGCTGCTTCTGCCAACAGGAGACCAATTTCCTTGCACAAACTGTACTGGGAACTGAACATATAAGCAGAGAATTCCTTTCAAAACCAGATTACTGCTCCAAAACAAAACATAAATATAGATGCAGCTTATTATCTTCCTTAACATAGTTAAATAAAATCTTTCTCCTGTACACAGAGTATGTTAGAACTAGATTTAGAAGTATCTTTTTTAGTGATAGCAGAGAAACAGTTGTGGTTTAATTTCTCCACAGATGTTTTATTAAGCTTTGCCTAGAGCTGGAATTCTATGAAGGCTTTAAATTGGCAGAAGGATCTTGCATTGAGGAGGGTTGCCAGATGTTTCCTCCATCCCCTTTTGTGATGGCTTCCTGGTGAATCTGATCTTGGTAGTGATCAATCTGAAAATGAACGGGACAAAATCAGAACGATCAGTGCTCAGCCAGATGAGTTCCTCGCTCCAGGCACTGCCTGGCTGCTAGAGCCTCAGGAAGGGAGTGGAACAGCCTGGCCACAGGAGGGAGGGAGGGTGGGTGTTTGGGCCATGGCTCTCACGCCTGCACAAAGCCATCAGGGAAGTGGGGCCTCAGTGGTGAAGAGAAGAGCACAGGTTGCTCCAGCTGAAGTCAGCAGGCACGGAGAAACGCAGCCTTGCAGAGAGGTTTTGGTGCTTTGATAGTGTAGTAACTCGGTGTACTTGAAGGTGATATTGGTAGGAACAACACTGCATCAGCTCTTTACATGGGGATTTCAGTGTAGTAGTATTGCTGAAGCCTTCATAGGCATCAGCTCATGTGGCCATTATATGCCCTTAATGCTCACTTTAAGCATGGAACTTCTTTGTAGAGTAACGTTTGACTTGTTAATCATTATTCAGTACTTAGCTCAAATTTTACTGAAACAGATTAAAAAATCTTTATGCGTCTTAAGTGTCTTGAAAGTGGGATCCAAGAGCTAACAACCTGTGAACATGGTTTTTAAATTATATCTATAGAGAGCCTTTCTAGTAGCCAGTTAAATAACCATTTGATCACTGCTGCTCCAGATTTACTTAATTTTTTTTTAGCGTAGAGATGTTCAGTGTCTATTTCAAATCCATTTTCTCAGCTTAGTGGCAATTGCTCTCTTTGTGACCTGTCAGCACTATCATCCAATACACATTTAAGAACAAGTAACAGGTTAAATATTCTTCTGGATGTGCTCTGCAAAAAGTATGGGGTAGATTACATTTATTTTTTTTCACCAGAGCAGGTTTTATTTGCTTACCAAATATATCTGGTATAATTTGTCCTACAAAGTCATATTTGTCACTAATACTTTCTTCCTATTTTAGGGCAAAGGACTGCCTTAAAGCCATCATGAAGAGAGTAAATCATAAAGTTCCCCATGTGGCTTTGCAAGCACTTACAGTGAGTAGACTATCACTATTTTCCAAAACCTTTGTATTTCTTAATGTAGCTACTTAATTTCTTAATGGAGCTACTAAGTGCATACTGAGCAATTAATAACTTTCTGCATACCTTCAGTGAACTCATTGGGAGTGTGCATGCTGAACAAAGGGTGAAATTTAACTTTTCTTGCATGCTTTTATTTTGACTTATTGTTTTCATTGTTGTCATACATTTTCACAATTGTATTTCTGTTGTCAGCTTTTAGGAGCCTGTGTATCAAACTGTGGAAAAATCTTTCACTTAGAAGTGTGTTCTCGTGATTTTGCTAGCGAAGCTCGAGGTATAATAAATAAGGTAATTTTTTATAACTAAGTAGTGGAGTAGAATTATTTTTATAATTTCTTTGCCTTTTCTCAGCATAGCAAAGAATTGGCAAAACTAATGTTCTAGTTAAAGCACTAGCTAATAACATTTTCTAGGTTTGATGTAATTGCATATGTTGCTGGCTGTTTCTTATCAATGAAATTTGTGTGTTCTCATTTTTACTGTGAAAATAGTCTGGTAAGCAAATGACAGGCTGATACTTACTACCTGCTCCAAATTTTTGCAAAATTACACAAGCAGTTTTAATTAAAATCTGTTACTCTTCTTAAGCTCAATGAATTTGATAATAGTGAAGGCAACTTT
Source organism: Penelope pileata (assembly GCA_013396635.1). NCBI lineage: Eukaryota > Metazoa > Chordata > Aves > Galliformes > Cracidae > Penelope > Penelope pileata. The sequence continues at coordinate 166,539 of WBMW01003691.1, read as the reverse complement.
CCTTAAAAAGAGTTGTTTGGCTTTAGTGAAACTCACAAGCTTAAGTGCACAAGGAAAACTGAGGCAGTTAGATTTATTTTTACAAGGGATGGAGGAAATCTTCAGACAACTTTCTTAGTGTCTAGACATTATGAAAACAGTGAATGAGGAGGTAACCAAGAAAGGAAGATCGACATGGTTGGGGTCATGCAGCTGATGGGATCTAAACCTGGGAGTAATGAATTGAATAAGCAGAAGCAACTTTCCCATAATTACTGCTCCAGCTGAAGACAAAAATGGCTAAAGAAGATAGTCTTCAAGTGTATGGGAGGCCTGGAATCATCAGAGGTTGAGCAAAGCAATTAAGGAAACTAATAAAGTTGCTGGGAAGCAAAATGAGTTCACGACTCTTCCGTTTCTTGCTTTCTGTGGAAAAATAGGTCTTGAAGTCCTCCCCTTTATTCTCATTAGCCACAATCCATTCTGAAATAGAACATTGACCTTCATGGGCTGACAGCGCTTGTGGATGTAAAAACAAACCTTTAATCCCACCGAAGAATTGCCTGCTGGAGCCTAATTTATTTTGTTTGGGAGATACTTGTGTTTTTCCCCTCATCCCTGGCCCATTTGGAGAAGTAGTCATCAGAGGACCTATAAAATTGTGCTTTCTCCCTTTTCTCCAAAAGAAAATCAGATCAGACAAGTGTAACGAATACCTTTGTGCTGATAATGAACCAACTGGGCTACATGTCTTCTTTCAATTCAATGCATGCTTGAGCCCAAACTTGTCAGTGTTCTTGCTGCTCAGCGAGTGTTTGCCTGTGAGCCACAGGCTTACGCTGTGGTCTGAAGTACGCTCCAATGGGAAATCTTGGCCATGCAGCATGTTTGTATGGTCCCAAGCTCTAATCTGTACAGGGCAAACTGAAGAAGATATGGGTGACCCACCAGGCCCAGAACTCTTATTCACCAGCAAATATCCTGAGGTTAGTTTGTGTGCTTTGGGTTCAAACAGCAGCCTTTTCATTAACTGGAAACAAAAGCAGAAAGTGTATGGAGTCTGAAATGCTCTGGTCCATGTTTCACCCTTGTATTGTTGGTGTAACCATCACATGCAGTAGCTGCTGTCATGAAGAGTTGCTCTTTTTTGCTCCAGTATTTTTTAAGGCTATTACAAGATGAACAGCAGCTCAAATTTAACATTGCTCTGAAGTATACTCAGAAGTGCATCCTTTAGCCACATAGTAGAGTGATGCATGACTCTCAGCTGCTCTTCTGCAGGTGGATTATCACTTGGCACGAGGTTGTTAGCAGGTAAACTTTATATTCTAGGTTCTGTTTCCAAAATTTTCTTATTCAAGACAACAAGTATATTTATAGTAGAATGCTTTTGGGGACAAAATTTGAGAACTGTTTATGCTGGCTTTGAGGTACAAGCATCCCTTTCCATGCAATTTTCTCTTCTAGGCTCACCCGAAAGTAAGCGAGAAGCTGAAAACTCTAATGGTGGAGTGGTCAGAGGAATTTCAGAAAGACCCGCAATGTAGCTTAATATCTGCAACTATTAAATCTTTAAAAGAAGAAGGTGTAACTTTTCCTGCAGCTGGATCACAGGTAAAAGCTCATTAGGAATACATAGTACTTCTGTTAGGCCTCTGGCAGTGAACAACAGAAAAAGCTGTGCGCAGATCTTTTGGTCAGAGGATAGCAGGAGCCTTGTTACAGGTTGGCTGCCTCTTGACACCAAGGTTCATTTCATTCTGCTTTTTTATTTCCTTGCCTGCTGAGGAAAAGTAAGAACAGGCTAAAGGTTATTTCCTGATGTCTTTTAATTGTTTCATTTCAGATCCGTCTTTTTTAGATAATTTTTTTTTTTTTTAGAGCTTCATCAAGCTGTCAGTACCTTAAAATCTAAACAGTTCTACACCCACGCTTTGTACTTTGTTTCATGGTTCTAATTGCTGACTTGGAGCACATCTTCATTTTTGTCCTTCCCAGAGCCTCATGAAACAAAGGGCAGTATCTGAAACAGAGATGTTTTTTGAAAATGATCTGTGCTGTGCTATGCTTTCCTTTTCTAAATCCCCATTTCTTGTTTATGCAGTTTTTTTGTCCATGCCAGGAATTGCCCAGCTCAGTAGTACTGCACTGGTGGGTGCTCCAGTCCCTGTCCTCACTCACTCTTGGTATTTCACTTGTGGTGTAGCATGCCAGATCATCTAGCTGGCAGACATGGTGACAGGTTTTCTTATTTTTTTATGCTTTATTATTTATGCTTCTATATGAGTTAAGTGAAGAGTGGTCCTGAAAAATTAGAAATCTAGCTTCTGTTACGTATTCCTTACACAAGGTTCACTTTTGTCTGTATTAAACAGAGGTTGGTGGTGTGTTTGTGTGTGTGGTTTTATTTTTTTTTTTAAACTTGTATAATCTTCCCTTCCTCCACAAAGATGTTTTCACCTCTAAATCTAGGATAAGTGTTAAAACATATGGCAGAAACATGGAAGATTGAGAATGCTGGCAACCAGTTATGCTTTCTTCCTACAAATGCATATAAAAATGGTATCTTGATGTCTTTACCTCATACACATCCCTGCAAACAACAAAGCTGAGGTTTATTAGTATACTTGCACAGAACTGTTTCTTAGGACCATTGATAATCCCAGTGTCTGAAACTAGTTTCTTCATTCCTGCCAGAAGACTTCCTTGTTGGAGTGAAAATTCTAACAAGGATTTCACTGTGCTGTTGTGGAGACTCAAATTATTCAAGTCAGCAGCTCCCAACTTGATACGTATGTTTGCTCTTCACTCCCATACTCCCAACAACAGAGACAGCGTAGCTTTTTGCTGTGATGTGGAGAGAAATCTCCTTTTTTAGGAAGTCCAAATGCCACTTAACTTGGGTCTTCACAAACGTAGGACTCCAAAGAGCTTTTCTTCCCTTTTGAGGGGAAGACAAAGGCAGAAAGTCATTTAAACCCAAGCAGTCTCATTGAAGTAATGGTAGGATGTCCTGAGTTGGAGGGGACCTACAAGGATCATCGAGTCCAACTCCTGGCTCCACACTCGATCACCCAAAAATGTTACTAAAATAGTTTTATAAATTAAATCTTTAAAGAAATGAGGTCTGGTTATTTATTTACTTTTCTTTGTTCTTTGCTGAAAGTAAAGTAAAACCTGGATGAGATTCTGGAGAGCAGTAATTTTTTTTTTATTTATTTTTTAAAAAGATCATCTTGGGTCAGTAATGAGATGCTCCAAATAGGCAACTAACCAGGAACAACTTTTTACTAATTTTTTTTGTGTATAATTATAGAGCTTTCTTTCTTCTTTGTAACATGAAATTATTCTATTGTGAATACATTTGCAGGCTACCACCAATGCTGCTAAGAATGGTTCATCATTAAGCAAAAACAAAGAAGATGAAGATATAGCTAAAGGTAAATTACCAGCCACAGCCTTGGGTTAGACTTGTGCTCTGGAATGTCATGTTAAAATGCATAGAAGTAAGAAGCTGTATTTTCTTCTGCTGCACAGAATTGAAAGCAAGGCTCAGCAGGTTAAGAATTGAAAGTTTGTTTTTAAGTTGTTTTGTAACTTGTGCATGAGTACATCTTTTTAATCCTGTTGCAGAGCAGAGTAAAGCTGTCAAAATATAAAACATGGCTTGTTGTTCAGAATGAAGATTTTAAATTTACACAGACCATAATGTTAAAATATGTACTTATTTTCATTAGGATTGCAAAATGCGTTTGTATACAAGGATAAAATACACAGACTTAACTGTTATTTTCCTCTCCTAATTGTAGCTATTGAATTGTCTTTACAAGAGCAGAAGCAACAACAAATAGAAACCAAATCCTTGTACCCATCGGCAGATGTTCAGCAAATCAGTCAGACCTCGAGGAAGGTGCGAGCTCTCTATGACTTTGAAGCTGTCGAGGACAATGAGCTCACCTTTAAAAGTGGAGAAATTATTTTTGTTTTGGATGACAGGTACAATACACTCAGATGAAGGTGCCTTTATTCTGCAAGTGTTGTGGTGTTAGGTTAGCAATTTTTTCCTCTGATGCTTGCTTTTCCACAGACACATATGTTGTCACTTCTTCAAGTCCCTTTTGCTATTCTTTTCATACCTCAAATTGTTTTATCCCCTGAAAAAATTCTTAATCTTAGATTTCTGTAAAGCTCTTCTTGCCCCCAGTTCATGTATTTCTCCAGTGATGACACATCTCTTTAAAACAGAGCTCTCTGCCATTGCAGCACTGTCTGCTGCTGGAGCCTTCCTGTGGTGTACTCTAAGGAAGGTGTCCCCTGCAGCTGTCCTGCTTGGGCTGCTGAGGTTCACTGGAGAAGCAGTGTGCTGTGATTCTGATGCACAGCATCCTGGTTAAGCTTAGATTCTTGCTTTATATAATAGAGAAAAAAAAAATCAGTGTCAGGAGAAAGCAGCCTCTGCCCAGCTGAAGGGACTGTGTGCCATTGGCCTAGTTAACACTGCAGTTTTTGACCTCAGGCTTCTGGGTTTGTTTTTTTTGTTGTTGTTGTTTTTTGTACAGAGGGAACCTCTATGTATTACATTAGATATTCAGTCTGTGGTGTAGGTTCAATTTGTTCATAGTTCTTAAGATGTTAATTGGTTATAATGTCATAATAATATATATACACCCTAAAGTGCTGAATTCTGGCTACTTCCAGAGATTGTTAAATCTCTGCCTATCAAGCAACACACCTGTTAGGAATAAAACTGAAGAAAAATTGCTGCAATAACTATTGTTACTGTTGTCACTGGTGCTCCAATGGTAGCTAAGAAGCAGAACTTGCTAACGCTGCTCTAATTTAATAGACTTTGACAGACCAATTACATTTCTAATGTTAGTCCTCACTTGTGTACTTCTTGTAAACTTTTAGGTGAAGCTATAATGAACTATCATCTAATCACGTAAGGAACTGAGGAGTTGTGCTTTAAATTTAGAGTGGTTGCTACTTAATGATCCCTCCTTCTCTCCTCCACACCCCCATACCCCAGCTCCTGTTTTTGGCTTTGCTGCTAGCCTGAACCAGTGTTCTCTTTTGCCTTCCTTGTTGGGCACACAGGGAAATACTGCCTTAGATATCACAGGTTTCCTATCAAAAACACTGAATGTTGCTAATGCTGAGCGTTAATGGTCCAAGTTTGTAACACAGCTTTATTTCCCCAGTGACACCAATTGGTGGAAAGGTGAAAATCATAGAGGAGTGGGATTGTTTCCATCTAATTTTGTGACTTCTGACTTAAGTGTTGAACCTGAGGCAGGTAAGTTAGCTACTAAAAGCTGACATTATTTCAGTAATGTGGTTTATGGTGGAACTACTTTTGGCCCATCAGCAGAATAATGTCCTGATATCAGCCTGAGAAAAGAACTGAGGGAGAAATCCTGAAGCTATTTCAAATAAGCAAGCATATACCACTGCTGTAGTTCGCTTTAACAATATCTTTTGGTTCTCAAGTTGTTACCTTCTTCTTGTTACAGTAATTCACACATAATTATTTGAGAGTAATATATTACTTCCCTAGCAACTACATGCATCATTGCTTAAAGTACTTATTCAAATTTCTATCTCATTTAAACATTTGATGCTAAGCAAGTAAAAAATAATAATAAAAAAAAAAAGTATAAAGTTAACATAGTAACACAGCTGCAGAAAAGAAACTAATGTTTGTTCTTTCAGCAACTGTGGATAAAAATTGTGTTCCTGAGGACACTACAGAAGAAATTAAGAAAGCAGAACCTGAGCCAGTTTATATAGATGAGGTATGCAGTCACTTCAATATACAAAAGTGCTGATATTTTAAATTGATTAAAACATTCTTTTGATACCGACTGTTAAAAAGTAGCTATTTTTATATAAAGGCTTTTTTAAAAAAAAAAGATTTGGAAATTAAAACGGTCTCTGCCTTGCTTTGGAAAAAGCTGTTCTTAATCTTCTCTTCCACCTTTCAGGATAAGATGGATAAAACACTGCAGGTACTTCAGAGCATAGATCCTACAGATTTAAAGCTTGATTCCCCAGATCTTCTAGACTCAGAAGGTACTTTGAGTTTGCTAGTTCTTGTAGTTCTTCTCACAATTATTTTCTGTGGATTGAGTTGGTAATTCTTTTGAATTGATTTTATACACAGAGAAACTAGGGTATGTACTATTGGTGTGCTGTAGAATAGTTAATTTCACAATGGGATCGTGGGGCCATATGTGTAGGTATCCTTCTACATTTTCTAATAGCTGCCAAGCCAGCTCTGTGTTTAATGAAGTAATTTGCTTAACATTTAGTGAGTGTCCTCTGCATGATCTTCACAAGATTTATCCACGTATCCAAACTCTGTAGAAAATAAGCAGTTAATTGGATGTCCAAAAATTACTGCTTGCTAGGAGGGGAGGGGAAGTTCTGCATAATCTGATTAGTTCAAAGTGTGTAAGAACAATTGAGTGTACTTCTGGGAGGAGGAAGATCCGGATAAATTCATAGGCAGTCTAGGTATTCCAGTAAAAGATAAGTCAGACCTTGCAGATGACAAGCAGAAATGCAAATTTTTCTGTGACTTTCATCAAGCCTTTTGTTGGTAGAGGGAAAGAAAAGAGGATGACAGAGCAGAAAAACCAAAGTATTTTTCCTTTCTGTTTGTGGTGGAGGTACTGAACTCGTGTGATAATTAGGTCCACTCTCTAATTCTGGATGCTTTCTTAGTGCAGTTGGATAAAGTTGTGGGTTTTTTTGGTTAAATTTAAAAAATTAATTGTGCGGTATGTTAACTACCTTGACTCTTCTGTCTTTACAGATATTTGTCAACAGATGGGTCCAATGATAGATGAAAAACTGGAAGAGATAGATAGGTGAGCCATAACGTAGCTGCTGCATAATTTACCAGTACTTCAGACTGTGCAGTTGTACTAATTTTTCATGTATTCTCCTTCATCTCCCAAGGTAGAAAATCTTGAAAGAAAGATTTGGACCATTCTACCTCTAGTTTTTAACACTTAAATACAGAAGTCTCAGTGTGTACCAAGATTTGCTTGCTGCTCTCCTTAACTTACTGCCCAAGTTACTGGATGCATGTTGTGTTAGGTTGTAGGCTCTCGCAATCTGTCAAGAACTTGGCGTTCTCAGTCTGCTGTTCACTGTCCTCCATGACAGGAAAATCTGTTCAGTAGCATCTTTCCCCCTTTCCCCTCAGACTCTCAGGGATATTTAACAGTGAAAAGGGAACTAACACTACGGAGTTGCCTGCTTTATTATAACCAGGGAAGGATAGTTTTCACCATTTTGACTCTCCTTCCAGCACAATGGTATAAGAAACATAGTGGATTCTGGCAATTTTACAATACAAACGTAAGAAATATGCTTTTGAAGATAATTTTTTTTCTTTCATGCTCAAACATGCTTTTCTTTTTAACAAACACTAGATGTTAGAGAAACTTAGTTTTCGCATATATTTGTTTTGAAACAGAAAACATTCAGAATTATCTGAATTGAATGTGAAAGTTCTAGAAGCTTTGGAGCTCTATAACAAGCTGATGAATGAAACACCGATGTATTCAGCCTACTCAAAACTCCACCATCCTGCACAATACCCATCTACATCTTCTGGTGTTTCAGTGCAGGTCAGTATCCCTGTCTGGAAATAGAGACTTTCCTAATATAGATTTCTATTTTAAAAGATGAGAGCAAAAATGAAGAAGCGTAGAGTTTCTTGCTAGTCTACGAACAGCCTGACATTGCCTGGTGACTTTCTGTAGCCTTTAGGGGGAAAAAAAACTATTTAAGCAGTTGAACAGAGTATTTTAGTTTGCAGTTAGTAGCTCATGCAATAAGCTATAGATCTTAATTTTACTCTCTTTGACAGAAAGATGCTTCATCAAAAATACTTAAGATTTTGTGATTTTTTTTTTTAATTATTTTTTACAGTTAGAATTGTGCTTTCAGGGTTTTCAGCAGCTTGGTGGATGTTCTTGCTATGAGTCATGTTCTCACTCTTAGTAAAACGTTACCTTCTTATCTAATAGGGATGTGAGGAAACTTTAATATTAGTGCATTAATCATGAGTGCAGTGCACTTTTGCTAAGTATAGAAAACCCACTCTGGTGCTCTATTTCCTGAGTGGGGGGGAAGAGTATTGTTTTAGCGGGTGTGTTTGCTCAAAACTGATTTACAGCATCACTGGTGTGCCATGTTGGTATTCTAAGAAAACAAAAATGGAGAAGAAAGAGGGATTTTAAAGATGTTTTTTACAGAAAGAATGGGATGAGTGGTTTTACTTCTAGTGAATTTTACTTTAATGTTAATTGTTCCATGGGAAAAAGAATAGTCACTATAGCAACTGCTAGATCTGAAAATGTCAGTTAAAAGTAATTTCGTGTCCTTAACTTCTGGTTATGATGAAAAAAATAATTATATCTGGAGGTTAAAAAATACCTTAAGCCAAAAGGTGGATGTGCCCAGCAGTGAAAACCATAAGATACTGTGCTGGCCCAGCACAAATAGCATTTACTTGACACAAAGATGTCTGTTCCTTCAGCGTCAGTACAGTATCCCAAGTCCAGAAGCAACGAGCAGTATAGGCTTCTGTAGCCATGTTATCCCACCTGTTCTGCCAGAATTTTCAATGAAGGCTTACCTTAAACTAGAAGTACAAGACACTGAAGTTTTTGCTTTCCTTTTATTACAGCTTTAGATTACTCTTACGCTTTGATTTTCAAAATGTATTAAATGACAAATCTTGCACAGTGCTCATCTTCCCACTCAGCTGTGCGTGTGCATCAAAATACGTGAGGAATGAAAATTGTAAAGACAAGGCAAATTAGAGAAAAAGTAGTAAGGCTTCTGGGAGGGGCAGGGGTTTTGTATGTGAGCAAAAAGACTGTTCTCTCAGATAAGTAAGCACAGACCTTGTTATTTTTGAAAAAGATACCTGCTGATGGAATGAAGGATGCCTATTAAAAACCCATGCGTGTTAAGAGAAGTTGCATGTTTTGTTCTTTAGAAAAATAAATTCAGACTCGGTTCATTCAGACTTTGAACCATAAGGTAGTTCTTCATTGTAATTGTATTCTGTGCTACATTTGTTGCTACTTATGTGAAAATAAAAACTATTTTTTTTATTATTATTATTTAGCCATATCCTGTACAGCCACCTAGTGGAAGCTACATGATCCAAGGTGTTCACCAAGTCACCATTTCCCAAGGTTATGGCCTAGGACCTGATCAGATGGGGCAGTTGAGGTCTCTGCCTCAAAATATAAATTCTTCTGGAGCAACTCAGCCTGCTCAAGCTGCTTATTTAAGGTATCAGTCATTTCAGCAAACTCTTAAATCAGCCTTGTCATAGCAGCACAGAATGGTTTGGGTTGGAAAGGGCCTTAAAGACCAGCCAGCTCCAACTCCCCACAGGCAGGGGCACCTCTCACCAAACCAGGCTGGGAAGGCCCTCATCCAGCCTGGTGTTGAGCACCTCCAGGGATGGGGTGCCCACAGCTTCTGCAGGCAGCCTATGCCAGTGCCTCACTGCCCTCATAGAGGCTGCGACTCTGTGGGGTACTTACAGTGATGTGTAAATGTGTTTTAACCACTTGGAAAATGCACACCTTTGGACTAAGAAAAATTCTTATCAGAGAAATAGATGCGAGTTTGTCAAGAGTTAGATTTGCTTTGTTTTGTTACAGCCCAGGACCAGATTCTGTGTTGAACCAGACGTACGTGACGCAGAGCCCCAGCCTTCCCTCAGCTGCCAGCACCGCAGCGTACAGCCCGCAGCAGGTGGGGGTGTCGGTGGATATGTCGGCTTACCAGAACAACACAGCGAGTTTGCCTCAAGGACCAGGTTATCCCGTGGCAGTTCCTGCTCATTCTGTTCTACAGCAACAAACAAATTACCATCAACAGCCCCTCCTTTAAAAACAAACCAGGCTCATTTCTAAAATAATAAATAGAGATTGCTGAGTTTAATGATTTTTATTAATACCTGTCACAGATGTCAAAATACATTTTCCTTTAAAATAACCCAACTTAGGGTGATGCTGAGTAAAAATTTGCATCAGATCTGGTTGTTAATCATTTGCTTAAAGATAGTTCGAGCTAGATTAGCTAATGGCTTAAAATTTCAGATTACTTTGAGCCCTTATTTCTGTGGTTTCAAGAAAAACCGTTTGTGAGTCTGAATTTAAGTCAAAAATTGTCCAAAATAATTTGTATGTGTTTCTGGAAATGTGAGGATGCGTTCTCACTGTGATGCGTTGCTCTCGTTAATGCACTGTCTCCTGTGGTGTCTCACTGCACTCTTTTCATCCAAGTAGCTTTACAGAACCTCTGCTGATTTTTAGACACCTCCTTCTCTCTGCGCTGCTGTAGTGAGCTTTACAGTGTGGTGTGCACTGCAGAACTGGAACAGCTGCACAAGTGGAGCTGATGAGAGCTGGAAGAGGAAATGATTTGATACTGTGACAGAGAGAACCAAGTACTTAAAGAGATAGGAGAAATGACGTTTCTATAATGCTGCCTATTAGATTTTGGGAAACTACACAGAACTCTTGAAGTGCTTCTCTTGTAAGAAGCTGTGGAGGGGGCACTGCTAGCACTTGCATGTGGCTTCTGGCAGAGGTGGTACAGCAAGCACAAGGTTGCTTTGCACGAGTGTGCAAGGGATGCTCCCAGCAGACTGTGTGGGTGCTCTGGGTACAAGGTGCTGAGCCAGAAACTTGTACAGAATACGTGTTCTTTTCCTTTCTTGTTGCATGTAGATGTGAAGGAGAACTGTAGTTCTGTGTGGTGAAAGGAGGGACTCGAGAATGTTCGAAGCTTAAGACTGTGAGGATCTACCTTTGTTCCATTTCCAGAGGAGAGGCAAGTGGAACAGGGATTGACTATATGGGACCAGAGGGTTCTTGCCTCTCTTGGATTTCCTTTTGCTACCATCATTTACATGTTTAAATTAACACTGGTTACAGTCAGAGAGAAACTCTTCAACCAGTAAAAAAAAAAAAAAAAGTGTATTTAACACACTGCATACACGCAGTGACTGGGATTGTGCTCCTCATAACACAAGGAATGATTGCATATTGAAAATGACAGACATGTCTTTAGAAAAGGAATTGCCTTGGAACTGTGGAAGTGTAGCATTTGGTAGCTATGAAAAGAAATCTAAGAATTTCTTCCCTGATGCACTTTTTTAATGGGTGGGTTCTTTTTTTTTCCTTTACACGAGGAACAGATGAGTTATCCTTCAGGAATGTGGAATTTCTTTCTTCTATTGTTGCAGCCTCTGAAAAAATCACTTCATCCTCTTCTTTACCTCCTCACTTTAGCAGAGTCATATTTATATATATTTTAACATTTTTATGATGAGTCATAATCCTTAGATTGGGAAAATAATGGAAGCAAATAAGTGATAAAACACTTTGTTAAATGCATGAAGCTCCAAAAATGTCTAAATAAGTGTATTTGGTATATAATTTTTCTACCAAATGAGAACTATCAGATTGTAGACTATTGTTAAGTAATAAAAGCACCCTTCACTCAGCGCCACCTCCATTTCTTTTGTATTTTATGTAATCATTTAGTATCGTGACCCTATTCATTTGCAGCCTCATGCTTGTGGAGTGAGGTGTTCAGTACCTGCTCTTTTTATCATTTTTATTTAAATTTGTGCAATTAGGAGGAAGCTACTGTCTTTCCTTTTGACGTGACTTTCATTTGTCTGTATCCTTCCCTCTGAAGTAGTGTAGAATAAATAACACACGTTGCAATACTGAGGTGTTTTGATAACTTTCTCCTTTTGTTTGTTAAGAGGAATAATTAATTTCAATGCTGCTGTTCAAAATTCTTTATTATTTTGAGATTTTTTTGGTAAGAGTTTACTTTGTTCCAAATTAGTAAGTAATCAAACTAAACCTCGCTGTAATTTATATAGTTTCTCCATGTTTGTTAGTAAATGAGATAAAGGTGGGTATTTTATTGGATTCAAAATGTTGATCCAGCAGAAACATTGAGCATTCTAAATGGAGATGGCTAGACATGTGATTTGATTACTTTTAGTTAATTATTTTATGAAATATAAATAATGTATATACTCATTTGTCTGAGATTTTCTACACAGCTACATATATGCATACTGTTAAAGCCTGAAATTTTATAAAAGCTGGATTTGTGATTCTGTCGTCTCTTATATTCCAAATTCAGTGATATGCAACTTGTAGATAGTGTAAAATAATTTAATTATTATTGTAATAGTGTATTTAGAGGGCTTTGGTGTTAATAGGATCTGGTTTTTCCTCTTCATACTTCTATACATTATCATATTTATTTTTAAGGCCTGATTGTAACTGAACATGCTGCCAAAGGATTTATCTAACTTCAGATTTCTACGTTAGGTTTATACCTACTGTTTTGTATCAGGAATCAATGGTAGATAACTTCTGCTTTTTCATAAACTATAATGGTTAACATCCAAATTTGTGCAACTTTATAATGAGAACTTTCTTGTAATCTATTTGTTTCATGGATGTTGAAGATCAATACTGGATATATTTTCTTCTGGTATGAATTGGCAACCCGTTATGTCTAAGTTATAGTCAGCTGAAAGCAACAATGCCATTTGTCTGTAATATCACCACTCTGCGGTATGTTTTGAGAAATGTTGATATTTCACATGGCCTTGATGCGACGAATGCGATGTCTATTTAATTTGGCACAAAAATTTACAATCTTAAAAAGTTTCTGTAACAGGCAGACCTTAAAATAATGTTCTGTGTTCATTTAGCTTTTGCTCATACATGTCCATAGGCTTGTGGAACAGTGATTCTTCCTAAGGCTGATAGGAGTGGCTGAGCAGGATGTGGCTGTAGCTGCAATCTCTTACAGGAATTATTTTCTGATAGGAAGGTTTCTTTCTTAATTTTATCTATGCATCTTTTCTAAGAAATAATAGGCACTACTCTTGCTTACATTGAACACTGTGATGTAATTGTTGAATAACAAACTTTTTAGAATTTATGGCTTTTACCACTTAAATTTTACATGAAACTGACAAACTGTTTTGAATCAGCGCAAAAAGAAAAGTGAAGGAAAAGACACATAAATGTGGCAGGTTCTGAGCACTTCTGAATTTTTCATAGCTCTGCTGGAGTCGTGACACTTGCCAGCCTGCTGGCTAGTGAGCTGCCCCCAGCACATCTCAACGTCACATTTGGATGATGGTTCTGGTTCTGTTGTGCCTGGGGTTTAAGGTGAACGTGTACTGGTTAACTGATGTATCACAGTTCTTACAGAAAATTGTCTTAAGAGTTTGCAGTATTAAGAATAGAGGGATCTGTTTTAATGGAACATTTGGCCTCTTGTCCGCAATATGTGTGCGTTGCCTTGTGTGAATAAAACAAAGTTTATTTAACGAACAAGGATGAAAAGTCTTCTGTTTGCTACCTAAGTAAATCCTTGCCAGAAAGACAAAGCCAAGGAGTAGCTCTTAGCAGCCTCTTGTGTGAACTTGGCTGCTGCAGCCCTCCCCTTCCTCCCTCCCCAGCCCCTCAGCCTGTCCTCGTTGTTCCCATGTGCTGCAGTGGAGCCAGTGCTCTGGCAGGGGTCAGCTGAACTTCACAGCTGTGCTGCATTTCACTTCTGCTGATGAGCTTTAATTGGGAACCAGTCCTTGTTACCTTTAATTGGTTACATGCTAGGCTCTGTGCATTAGAGAACACTGCTACACATCAGTTGTTAACCAGCATGGGGGATAGAAGAGAATAATCTGAAAGAAAAAGGTTTGTTACACTTTGTTACAAGTGATGAGGTGGTTACACAGAAATAAATACACTGCTCCCAAAATTTGAATGTAGTGCACATACTAAGAATCAACCATAACTGCTTGGAGGTTATTATAGGTTTTCAAGGAAACAAATTATCCAGAAAGCTATTTGTAACTCAAAATAAGAATAAATCCTTGTGCTGTAGAGATGCCTTCTGCTAATGCTGTGAATGGATACCGAAGCAGTCTGCAGGGAGCTTGATGCACCTGGGAATTACGTGTGCTCCATCGTTTACTTACAGCACTTTTTGAGTCACTGACCCTACTGGGTTGATTTCAGGTCACTTAAGGCTACAAATCTGAATTTTACAAAACCAAAGCATTTGTTAAATTTTTGGTCAAAACATTTTAAATCTCAAACACCACTACATCTTGCTAAAGTGAGATGATGCGTAAATTTTCTGGGCAGCATCTTAACTGAGGAAGTCAACCACATTTTAAGAATAATGTTTAAAGAAAAGCATCCTTGCTAGTACCCATTTAATGATTAAAATGAATTCAAAAATAATCTCATTTAGACTTCAGCATTCATGACCCACATCCATCTTTGATAAAGAAACCAGGCTGGCTAATTTCATCCAAGGAATTAAAAAAAAAAAAATACAGTTCGTGTCTAGAGCAAGAGAGGAAGAAACACATTCACCTTGTTGTGCTTTGGGCCCTCAGCAGGGGGCTTCTTGTCCTGTACGGAGCCCATGGTGCAGGTACTTGCCTTGACACTGCCTTCTCTTCAGGCAGCTGGTACCTGGGTGTGCTCACTGGTTCTGCAAACTTTAAAGGTCACAGCAGGTGGCTGAAAAAGGGAGTTACAACATGACCTTTGAATAGAAACAAACTTGTTCCCACATATGTTGGAGAAATTGGAGTGTTTTGATATTTTAGTCAGCTTGCTTTCTTGGTTACCTTCCCAGCTGGTTGGAAAGTTGTTTTCCAAGGAGCTGGTCTGTGTTCAAAGCTTTCTGGTGTAGAAGTGGGATCGGTCCAAAGATGCGCACATTTCTCGTGTTTCAGTGGGAGGTGTAATGCAGTTAAAGCACAGGAGTGGGAAGCAGGAAATCCAGGTCCTGCTTCCACTTCTCCAGATTTCCTGCTTAACTTCAAACAGGTTGCTTCATCTCTTGATTTATTTTTACTCAGCTGTAGCCTGCAAGTGATGGCACTCTTTATGAATGGTGGGTGATGCAAGTTCACACTGATGGCTGCTTGGAAGAGTGAGGTGGCTGTGCAGCTGAAGCTGGGCTGGTTTGCACAGCTGCAGTGGATCAGGATCAGTTTCAGCCTGAGGAGGCTGCACTGGGCCCCTCCTTGGGGTTCATCTGGGTACCTGTGTTCCCACCTTCGGCTGCCCAAGGGACCTAGCTGTTGTTTCTGCAAGAAAACCAATGCTGTAGCAGCAGCTATGGTGATTACTGCTAGTAGTTGATGATGGTTTCTGTTCACCATACATTTGTCAGCTCCTGAGAACTGACAGCCCAACAGAACACAGGGTGTGCTGCTCCAAACGGGGAACAGGAGGGCATGGGGCATCCCCAGGCCCAGGGAGGGCAGGGGCAGCCCCAGGGCTCCTCAGGCACAGCAGGGTTGGGTGGTCCAGGCTCAGCTGCTGGCGGTGAGGGGCCCGTGGGCTCCGTGAGGAGACAGCCCCTGTCCTGAGGGGCTCCCCAGGGCTCACCTCGGGTCTGGCTGGGCGGCTGTAATCCAGTTTCGTCAGAAAAAGTGCTTCCCCTCGGTCCTCTGAGCGCACGGTGCCACATGTTTGCTCACCTCCGTCGCATCAGGGCAGCTCGCGGCGATCTGATCGAAAATAGCTCGAAACCTAGTGAGACCCTCCCTGGCCGCTGTCCTGACCTCTCCCACCGTGATCCCCGCAGCCCTGAGGTGGCCCCGCGGCAACCCCGCGCCGCGATGGCGGCGCTCCCCGTCCCGCCCAGCGCCGCCTCAGGGCCGCCCGGCGCCTCCCAGGTGCNCCTCGGGCGCGGAGTTGGCGAAGTTGGGTCGGGGCGCGCCGGTGGGTTTCCCTGGGGGTGGTCGGGGCGGGCTGTGGGGAGGCTCCCACCTGTGGCACCGGGAGGTCTGGGGGTGACGCTGTGTGGAGCTGCGAGGTCCTCACGGACGGGGTCTCTATGGCCAGGTCCCTGGGGAGTCCCCGTGCAGGTGGCTCAGTGCTGCACATCTGGGACCAGGAGGCCTAAAAGCCATCAGGAGTTGTGGCTGCTCCGGAGACACCGTGCATGGTGCTGCCTGCCCGTCCCCAGGCTGCGCTTGGCACTTGGGGCGGATTTTCTGCTCGTTCTCTGTGGAAGAAACGCACTTTTCTCAAAGAAAAGCCTGAATTGTAGCCGTCTCCAAGTGGAAAGATGTGTGCTTGTGGTGGGGCTCAGGGCACGGTGCTAATTACACAGCAGCAGCTTCCCCGGCAGCTTCCTGCTAACAGCACTGCCTGCCTTCTGCTCGCAGCCCGTGTTCCTCTGCGGGCCGTCCCCTGCTGAGGCAGGGCTGGCACCCGCGGGCGCTGAGGATGGCTTTGTGTGGCGTTTGTGTAAATACTGAGAGTTCGCTTTAAAAGCGGAAGAGAGAGAGAGTGTGTGCCCACGCTCTCCTGCGTCTCAGTGCCGTTAGCAGGAGTCTAAGGGAGCAGGAGGGGAGCGCTGCCCGCCGAGGTGCTCACACCAAAGAGCCTCCCGACAAGCTGAGGTTTGGTGCAGATGGAATTAAAAGCCTCATGTGTGCTCAAAGCATGCAGAAATGCCTCCTGCTCTTTGCACTTCTTCTGTCTCACGTCTTAGGACGCGTTGCATGTGAGCCTTGCACCTTGCGTGTTTGATGCCTTTTTGGGAATTTGGGTACTTCCTGCTGAGACCCCCCCCGAGGTACTGACTTACATGATGTTTGCAGTCCATTTGGGGGATGCTGCCAAATATCGTAGGCCCTCATTGGATCCATCAGCAAATGGTTCGCAGTTCTTGTGTCCCTGCAGCTGGCTGAGCTGGGATGGAAGTTGCCAGGAATGAGCGTTATCTCCCTGCTGAGGAGCTTCTGTGGCTCCCGGGTTCGGACCTCATCACTGCAGGTCCTGGCATGAGTGCTGTGCTCCCAGCCCCGGTGCGTGACAGCTTGCAGGCATGCCTGGCAGCGGGCATCCGTGTGAAGGTACCCGTTTAAGGTGAGAATGAGGGCAGCTGTGCTCCTGAGCTTTTAGAAAAATCACGTGTATTTGTTTTAATCGCTTTCTGAGATGACTTCTCAGGCTGAAGAGATTTTGGGCAGTAAAAGGTCCTCGGTGGTTTCGGATCTGGAGACCTCTGAAGCAGGCAAGCGTGTTAGTTCTCTTTGTGAGATCCATAGGAAGATTTTGTTCAGATTGTGTGAGCTGAGCAACAAAAATAACTCCCGGGCTCCCTCCCACCTTCCCCTGCCAAGGGAGAGGAACGGAGGAGCTGCCTCCAAGGAGCGCTTAGGTAAGGTCACGTTAGCTCTTCCTGTGCGTCGCACGCGGGGCTCCTCGCCATATGGTGACTCTGCTCCCGGGGCTCCTTCGCACAGCGATGTTTCTGCTGCTCCTTTAGTGCACAAGCGCTTCATGGCTCCTGTTCTTGCTTTGGGAGCAGGGGCTGTCAGCTGTGTGCAGGCAGTCCCAGCGGGGTGGCATTGCTGTGCTCGCCCTCAGCCTGGAGTTTCTCTACTAACAATTGTGCGTTTGAGTGCAAAAAGTCCTAACAACAGGAATTACCTTCGAGTAACGCTGTAGTTATACATCTGTGTTTATTTTCTTAAAAGAAAAAAAAAAAAAATTCCGTCAGTAAGATTTGCAGTAAATGTCTCAGAAGAGTTTAAATCTGTTTTGGATATTGCATGCGTTACAAACTGTGACTCAGTTTTCTCAGTATGGATGGAAATTTTGTTATGGCTTTTGTATAAGGGGATGGACGCAGGGGTCTCTAAAGCTTGAACTCTTTACTCGACTTTTCTTTATGTCGAATTTAATTTTTGTTTTAAATTCACCCGTCAGTTTAATTTAGTGACAGGACAGTGTATGGACAAGCCTCTGAGTTTGCATTTTGTCAGCACTGCGTGGCAGCGAGCGCGGACGTCGCTTTGAGTCGTGCGTGTGTCAGCCGGGGCAGAGCTGCGGGTCTCCAACGCCGGGCTTCATCAGACCAACACAGAAGGGAGATTAAGTATGATGCACGTAGGATGCATCTTCTGAGTGAGGTTATTTAGTGTCAGTGCCAACCATTGGTTCAAGTGCTGATTTGTGAGAAGTTCTGGAGCAGAGCAGCCCGGTGCTGGAGCTGTTAACACGGGGCCCGAGCGAGGCCGAGTGCTAACGCTGCTGCTCTGACGGGCGCTGCTCGGTTATATTTCAGAAGCCCCTTAAGGGACAGAAGTCAATTATCAGCGTGGTGGTGTAAGAGAGTAAGTGGGTCAGCCGAAAACACGTGCTTATAATTTTGCAAATGCTGTAGTAATAATTTGTTGGAGTTTTTTCTTCCAAAAGATTTTGTTTCCACCTCGTTTTTTGACGTGATGTGACTTGTTTGTTGCTTTTTTTTTTTCCCTTTGACTTCTGGTAGCGTCATTTTTATTGCCTGTGATTTCAAGTGGATTTTATTTCATTGTGAAAAGTTAGATGACTTGTAAGCAACAACAGAAGTCGCCCAAAGGTACATGTTACAGCTCCACTTCTTGTCAAAAGAAAGTGCCAGTGGCTGCTCTGTGGGCCCTGTGATCCTGGCGGAGTTGGCAGGGCAGAGGCTGCACCCGTTTCTTTGCAGGTATGTGTGTCAGGAGACAATAAAGCCTTTTTGCATGCGCTGTTACAATCTCAGGAGGAGAAAGCTTGCAGTAAATGGCTCAATCTGTGTAACTGGACTAGGAGTCCCCAGGGATAGTCAGTGTCTGAAGCAGAGGCTTTCCAACTTAGAGGCAGGGGCTCTGGGGCACTGCAGGACACGAGCCTGCATCCCTTCCATCCCTGCTGCCCCCAGCATGGCCCTGCCTGCAATGGCTGCTCTGTTTCGGGGCATGAAATGCTCACCTGTCTTCTCCAAGGTCCCTGCTGCACCCACCCTCCCATGCTTAGAGATTTTGTTGGATTCAGTCTCATCAGCTGAAGGATGGGTGCAGTTCTGGCTTTGATGGAGAAGAAGAGTCAAATTAGAGTACCTCAACTCTTGATGATGCAACCAAAACTATGGTCTGGCTGCAGACTTTGTGGTTTGGTTTTGTTCTGTAGGGCTGTTACTTGCACAGTGAGGCAATTCGGCCCATGAGCAGGCAAGTGTTATGGTAATTCAGTGCTTGATGTGAAACGGGGTTACATGCTCTTGTGTACCAGCAAGGCCTCATACTGAAGTCTTCCTGAAAGTCTCTTAACGCTTTGTGGAAATTCTTTTCAGCTCTTGCCAGAGACCTTGAGTGTCTTTGTCCACCTGAAGCATATTTAACCTTACATAGAATTGCATTTAGACATACGGTTTATTTCTGGAAGTTTTTTTGCTCCTTTTTTTTTTTAAAGGTAGTTGAAGTCAGAGTCAGATTTTTCTTCAGCCAGAGTTACAGCTAGCGTTGCATCTCTGGCTGTGCTTGTGCTTATTGCTTTTTTCATCTGCAAGACTGGGAGGAAAGAAAACAGAACCTCCTGTTACTTGACATCTTTCAAGCCATGGCAAAAATTTAAATGAATAATGACATTCTAACAAAAATATATATATATTTCTGAAAACAAGGTCATGTTCATTTATTTTGTGCCTGGACATGAGGTGGTGGTGTGCCTGCTACAGGACCAAGGGGTGTGCTCCTGTTGGATGTTGGCATCTACATTCAGTTATCTTCTCGTCTGGTTGAGACAAAAGTGTTTGTATATCAGGTTTGGAAAGCTCTAAAGGCATCTGAGTTGATTTTGTTGTTGTGTGTGCTAAGGGAAGGGTCTTCGAATTTTATAAACATGTAACCATTCAGCTGCCAGCTCAGGTCTGTCTTCTTAGGTGTGAAGCACACAAGTTTGCTCATCTGCTCAAAAAATGTTGGCTTAATTACCTACACCAGTGTTTTTCAAGGGCGATGCATGGCCTGAAGTACAGCTCTGAGTTCTGCAGTGGATGTTCTCTGCTGACTGTCCCGTAAAGCAGTGATCTTACCCAGGTGGGAGGGCGGTCATTCTGGGCACTCTTGCCCAGAAGAATCTCATTCCAGTTAAGAGGAATCAAATGTTGGTGTTTCCTGATCAGCAATGTACGTAGAGAGGTGTAGTGACCTCAAATGTTTTTTGAATTTTTTCCTTCAATTCTGCAATTCTTGTCTTAAAATCATTTTCCTCAGGATTAAGTGAACCATCATTTGATGATCTTGAGATATTGATCTTCTGTAATACAGACTTGCTGGGAGTAGGAGGCGAGTGACACTGAGTATTGCTGTCCAGCCCAGTCTAGATGTGCAGTGAACCAGGCATTCCTCAAGTCGAATGCTGATTAGGTTGATAAAATGTATATCTGCAAAGGAGCAGATTAGAATTTCAGTAATTTACAGCATGAGCTCAATTCTACGATGAGTCATTAATTTCTAAAATATAACTTACTGTCATATTCTATGATTATTCGTTAGACACAGGGCTGGATCATTATTTTTTTCCTATACAGCATTTAGCAACCGTTAAAGCATTTGACAGGTGAATAAAAGATTCAGCCCTTTCTCCAAAGAATGTATGCCTTGTCTACGTGGCACAGTGGCATTGTTTTAACTTGCCTTTGTTCTTAAATCAGCGTAGTTAACGAGTACAACAGTTGCATCTTTTAAGCTAAACCATGCTTAAGACAAGTTGAGTTCAGCTTAACCTAAATCTGTAGTCTTGCAGAGAGGCAAAACAAGTCACACTTGAACTGCAATAAATTTCCACAGAGCGTCTTGTTCCAGCACATCAATATCCATTTGACTTTGAGGCTGGTTTGTGGTCTTATCTTGTGGGCAGCACCGTCGCGTAAGTGTAGAAAGGTGCCGTGAGCTTTGGAGAGGTTGGTAAGCATTTTCCACTGATGTCATTGTGGCCTGTGCTTCATTTCCAGTGGCAAAGGTGACTTGGAATCATGGAATCATTAAGGTTGGAAAAGACATCTGGGATCATCGAGTCCAGCTGTCAAACCATCACCACCATGTCCACTCACAGAATCATTAAGGTTGGAAAAGACCTCTGTGATCACATCCAACAGTCAATCCATCACCACCATGCCCACTAAACCATGCCCCTAAGTGCCACATGTACACATTTCTTGTGAAGACAGCCTGCTGTTGGAGGGCACTGTTGAGGACATCTGCACCCTCAGGAGCCTATGGGTGTTCCTGTGATGGTCAGAGCCAGCAGAGCTGCGTGTGCCTGCTGTGGGCTGGAGCTTTCCTGCAGGGTTCTCCTGTCAGCAGGGGAGAGACTGGGCAGTGGGTGGGCTCAGCTGGCTTGGGGAGAGGAGGTCTGTGATGACCTTAGTGAGACAAACAGTGAAAACTGTGATTAGGAGAAATGCTGACACAATGAAGGCTGTCAGACAAAATCAGGCTCTGTTACTGCTGCTGGTGTTTCTGGGCTGGAGGGTTGTATCTGGGCAGCTTCCAACCATGCTCTGACTGGTGCTGGTGACTTTCAGATGACACTTCTCCTCTGCCTTACATCCCCACTGTAGACTACCTGTACAGATTAACTCAGAGTTGTGGGATGTGCAGCTGAAAGCTTTCCTGAGTTCCTTGTGTGGCTTGAGAGGCTGATGGAGCCTGTCCTCCATTCTGGGCTTCTGAGAGGCTGATGGAGCCTGTCCTCCATTCTGGGCTTCTGAGAGGCTGATGGAGCCTGTCCTCCATTCTGGGCTTCTGAGAGGCTGATGGAGCCTGTCCTCCATTCTGGGCTTCTGAGAGGCTGATGGAGCCTGTCCTCCATTCTGGGCTTCTGAGAGGCTGATGGAGCCTGTCCTCCATTCTGGGCTTCTGAGAGGCTGATGGAGCCTGTCCTCCATTCTGGGCTTCTGAGAGGCTGATGGAGCCTGTCCTCCATTCTGGGCTTCTGAGAGGCTGATGGAGCCTGTCCTCCATTCTGGGCTTCTGAGAGGCTGATGGAGCCTGTCCTCCATTCTGGGCTTCTGAGAGGCTGATGGAGCCTGTCCTCCATTCTGGGCTTCTGAGAGGCTGATGGAGCCTGTCCTCCATTCTGGGCTTCTGAGAGGCTGATGGAGCCTGTCCTCCATTCTGGGCTTCTGAGAGGCTGATGGAGCCTGTCCTCCATTCTGGGCTTCTGAGAGGCTGATGGAGCCTGTCCTCCATTCTGGGCTTCTGAGAGGCTGATGGAGCCTGTCCTCCATTCTGGGCTTCTGAGAGGCTGATGGAGCCTGTCCTCCATTCTGGGCTTCCAAGAGGCTGATGAAGTGCATCCTCTGTTCTTGGCTTCCATGTCGGCAGCAGCTGGTGGTGTTTGCCTATAACCTGTAGGCATCTACATCTGCCTTGTGCTGTTCTTTGACTGCTGCTTTGGTCCCCACCATCCCAAAATCTTACCTTGGGTGGGTTTTTCCTTGCACAATGAGGAGAAGGATGAGGTGGGTGGGGGGTGAGAGTCATAAGCAGCGGTAGAAGGAAATGTGAATGGATTTTCTTGCTAGGAAGCAAAGAATAGGAAATCTGGCTCCTCTTCTTGATTCTGCCGTCACCTCGTCTGGCCGTGGAGAAGCCAGCAGGCTCCCTGCAAGTTGCATTTCTTTGTGGGGAAAGTGAGCGTAGCTCCGCGTCTCTGTGTCTCCAGGAAGCTTAATTGAATGTTTCTTAATGTGCTAATTGAATCTCAAATTATGTTCCCACTTAGTCTTCCGCTGGAAAAGGAAAAAGGTTTTTTGTTGTTGTTTGCAAGCAAATAATGATCCTGATTGCGTGGTATTTGAAATAAGGAAGTAAAAATCCCCGAGCTGTCCTTTCTGTTTGCTTGTGCTCGGAGCCCTGGATCAGCCACCAGGCACGGATTCATAGAAGTCTGAGCCTTTAAAATTCTTGCTTAAAAGATGTTATATCCTGTTCTTCAGCAGATGTGCTGACCGGCGTATTGTCTCCATGGTGACAAGGTTTCGTTTTTAAAATAGCCTAAAGTCACGCAAGAGGAGTCGGATATTAATAGCAGAGGCAGCGTAGGTATGAATAAAAAATAGGATTTGGTTATTTCTCATCCAAAATTTCCTGCATTTTGGAGTTGCCCGTCTCTTTCTGTGTAGCGTGGGCGTTTGTTGAAATGTATTTCTCTAGTGTGACCTATAAAATTAATTCTCTTTATTATGCAGTGTTATTACAGTGAAATATTTACACTGTTACAGCAACGCTTAGGATACTAGCATAATACCAGATACACCATATTTAGCAGGTAAGCAATTAAAAAGCCTTCAGACACGCTACCTCCAGTGGTGTTGCTGCTGCCAGCCCTTCTGACACAGGGGCTTGCTGCAGAAGTGACCCCAGGACCCCCCAAGCCTGGAGCTGGGGCACCCCTGGCAGCCTCGTGCCCACCCCCTGCCTGTCCCTGATCTCGCCACAGCCTCACTGGTGTTTTTTGCCCCCGAAATGTTTGCTCCGTGGGACAGCGTGTGCAGAGCTCCAGCCGCGTGATTGCAGCGCAGCGGCGAGAAGTAGAGCCATTTTAACAGAGCTCGGGAACTAAAGCCATGAAAAGGCTTTGCCTGCCTTTGCTGTCATGCAGTTTCTATGGACACCAATGGTTTGTGTGGAATGCAATCTTGATGCGATTGTCTATGCTGAATATAGAGGAAGCAGAGATGATTACATGGGACTCCAAACCTGTATTTGTTAAAATATGTTCTGTTGCTTTGAAAAGCATATGGTGGAGACAGAAATAGCTTTTTCCTAAAAGCATTAGGTCTTGGGTGACCTGCAGAGTTGGATAAATAGCTTCTCAACCCCTTTCTGTTGGTTCGAGGGCTACGTGGGAAAGCCTGACGTGTATAATCTTCATGTTTCTGCTCTTAAGGAACAAGAAACCAGATCTCTAGCACAGTTTGGCATGCGTAGGTTTGGGCTGGAACGCCTTCAGCCGCTTCAGGTGTTACCGTGATCTCCTGTTAAAGACTTTTTTGATCCCGTTTGCTTGTCATCAAAATCACTTTCTGACAGCTTTGGCTAATCGATGCAAGATAATTTGATGTTTGAGAAAAGATGTCAAAAAGGTGGCTCTGGGTAACATGTGTCAGTTGTGTTAACATTGTGGCTGCTTGCAAGGAGGTCTCCAGCTGTCCTGGCTGTTTGGGGCAGAGGGACATCAGCTGTCCCTGTAATCCAAATACACAGCTTTCCTAAAATGTGCAGAGGAAGCACAGCTCTCATCCTGCTGTCTTTCTGCCCATGCAAGCCATCCATGTTGTTACAGGGAGCAGGTGCTGCTGACGTGCTGTGTGGCCTTTCCCAGCTCACATGGCTGTCGAATGGTGATGCTCCTGCGTGCTTGGTGCGAGGCTCTGCTGTAGTGTTCCCATGTGTTGTACGTGACTGGCCAGCAGAAATCCTGATGGTTTCTGCCTTCTGTAAAGCTGCACTGTGTGTTTGCCTGAGATCTGAGCCACAGCTTGTTCAACACTTCAAGGTACCAGGGTAAAAATACACCCGAATAGTTCCATTCCGACCATGTTCCCTTTTAATAATAAGCTCTCTCTGGAGGGTTTCCTTGTTGCTTTTTACAATGAGCAAAACTGCTTTTGGGAAAATCTTTTTTTATTCTAAATAAGAGATTTAAACATACGTAAGAGTCAATTTTGAGTGCTGAGTTCTGGCACCTTTGTGTTTCTCGGGTCTAGGTTGCAACATCTTTTCTTGCATGGAATAAGCAATGTTCCATCTGTAATCTTCGTTTGTTTTACCTGTATCCTCTTTCTGTTATCTGTGGTTTTATGACTGTGACTGTCTGGACTGATGGTCTCAGTGTTTAACTTCTGTAATGCATCACTGTTCCCTTTATGCTCACTGACAGCAGGATTTCTCTCCCTATGTCTCAATTCTTTGGGCTAATACTCTTAATACATTTTTATATCCCTAGCAAAATTCAATATCCTGATTCAAATAATGTAATAAGATACTAAGAAGTCAAAACTTTGCAAACACTTTGTATCTTTGAAAAGCAAGATATTCCTTTTACTGGGGTAATCTGGTAGCTTCTAACTAATGACTTTCCACTGATTTTGCTCATTTTGCCTGTAGAAAGACTTGCAGTGGTTATTCCTGGGGAAGGAAGGGCAGCTTGGTAAGTTGGCAAGCTGTACATGGACAGCTCTGTAACTGAGGTCCTGTCGGTTCTGCAAGAAGCGCGTCTGCAGTGAGGATCTCGTTGGGGAATCTCTTTCAGCTGAGGTTGGAGAGGTCTGCATTTTCTGGAAAATAGTAGATTTGCTTTGTATGATGCTTACAAAAATTATTTCTTTAGTATTGTAAGCATTTCACACATCTTTGGGGGTTTGTGTGGCCTTAAGCTTGCATCTAATGGGTATTTTAGGGACACTCAATAATTCTGACTGCTTTGTGTGGTCCCTTGGCTTTGTTTCCTTCACCTCCCATCGACAGGTTCTCTCACACCACTCCTTGGGTGGGAATACATTGGTCATGCCCACTTGTTCTTCACTTCGTTCCTTATGGGTTCAGTGGTACCTTGTCCTGTATCTGATCCTTGTGACTTCAATGCATGTTATCCATACGTGTTCTACTCCAATTTTTGTGAAGTACTTTTGGAGCCTTTTATCATAAAGACCCTACATACCTGGAACGTCACGACTGGAAGTCTTAAAGCTCCTGCAGGACAGTTGCCTCTGTAGGGTGCAATGGACGGAGACTGGCAAGCAACAGAAGGGCCACCACCACCTCCTGTCCTGTCCATGTGGCCAGCCAAGAGCACAGCACTGACCAAATACGCTGAGCCACGAAAGGGCTGGTCTCCTCTTAAACAGGAAAGATTTGGGGCACTGAAGGGGCACCTAGTTCTAGCTCAGTTCTTGTGATGTGTTGTACCTGGAGGGGCATTCGTTCCTTGGGTGATATGTTCCTAGCAACTGGGGCTGAGCTTCCCATTAGGAGAAGTTCCATAGCTGGATGTTGTTTTTTTTCCCTCTTTTATTCATGTTAAAATGATAAAAGTGACCTCAGCACAAGACAGTTCTTAGGGCTTAATGACCATTTGGGGTTAATGGCCCAAGATGCATTAAGCTTGCAGCCGGTCATTAATCTTTAGAGCAACTTGTGGCAGTTATGGCTTGAATATGATGTTTCTCAGTTTGGCTTTGATCATCTGGGTGACCTGGGGGACAGATGTGATGGCGAGGTGCTGGAGGTAATGAGGTCCATCCCCAGTTTCCTGCAGGCTGCAGGGCTAGGGGAGGGAAACGAGCTTCTAAATCTAACCTGCTTCCTTGAGAGATAAAGGTCATGTTAGAGACGTGGAGATGCAAGGAGTGAGATGGGGCTAAAATGGCTGCAAGGAGGTGAGTGCTGAAAGGAGGTGGGAGAGCAGGGACTGGGAGCTGAGCATGGGCTGGGTGATAGGAAGGGTGCCCGTGAAATCAGTGGTGTGATGTGGAGTGATGGAAGAAAGTTTAACATAAAGCAAAAATAAACAGGAGCAGAAGGAAAAGGAAAGAGGAAATGGAAAAGAGGGGAAAAAGATTAAGAGAAGAGGCAGACTGTCCCTAGCTGGTTTGCAGAACAAGGAGTATATGAATTAAAAATGCTCATGGACTTGCTAGAATGGGTAATTTTTGCACAATTTTTGTCTTCTACGAGTTTATTCATCCTTGCTGATAGGTATTCTAGAAAGCAGATTCTCCCTTTTCCTTCAGGGGGCTGTTGGCAGGTGGATGTGCCCCAGGCATGCTGGCTGGTACTGCAGCAGGATCCTCTGGGTTTGTCTCCTTTGCACTTTCTTCTCTCTGTAGGGTTAGGGATGGAATTATTAGAAATCCTGGCAAAAGGAGACAGCAGCAAAGCCAGAGGAATCTGCTGCTCTACAACCATGTGAAAGCTTTCTTAAGGGCCTTCTACAGAGATGTCAAACCTCTCTGTATTTTCAGGGTATTTTTCCAGACCTGGGATGTAGCTCACAGGACTGCAAAGCAGTGAGATTTTTCCCAGCACTCTTCCCTTCAGCTCACGTGGTCCTGTTCTCTCTGTGGTAATGCAAGGTTTGCTCAGTGCCTAGACCTCCACGAAGCAAAGCAGCATTTGCTTAGCTTAAAAGCCTTACTGAAAATAACACTTTGCTGCATACCTACCTTGTCAGGCTCTCATCCAGATTGCTGCAAGGTGCTCTTGGGATGACCAAAATGCCAGACACTCTCCTTTAGGGTCTGTCCACCTTGGCCATGGTTCCAAAGCTGTTGCTTTGACCACCTTCATCTGAGAAGAACGGAGATTTCTGCTCATTTTTTTTTTTCCCCTTCAGTAAGAGCATGAGTTACCAATCTTAGTGTTGAGCCCCTAAACACCAATCTCAAGCTCTGATGCAGGAGAGGACACGCATTGGAAAAGGGTGCTTTATTCTTAGCCTTATTTGGTATTCAGGAGGTAGACAGACAGCATTTGCTGTCAAACATGATTTTCAGAGCCCGAAAGTGCATTTTAAAAAAAAATAAATGATGTAAGCATTGCTGAGCAGAGCACACCCATCTGTTTGACTGAACATCCAGGCCTTCCTTCTTACGGTTTTTATAATGAACTTGCTTCTCATGACGGATGCTGAAATACCCATTCTGTAGGCTGGAGAGCAGCATGCACGCGATGCATCCCTGCTGTGCCAAGTGCCTCCTCCATCCTTACCTGCTTCTCTCCCAGCTCGTTCCTAATGCCTTGTCCTCTTTTGTCAGACAGAGAGGTACAAATGTGTTACTGATGTCCCTGGTGGGTATCTTTGTGCAAGCTTCATGTTTCTTATCAGTGTCTATCACTGCTCAGCCTCTTGCTGAACAGCTGCACTGTTTCCTGCAATTTCTGTTCTTCCCTCCTTCTCTTACCTGCTCACAACAGAGTGTTTATTCTGCCTATCAGATTCGAGTGGGTTTTATCCTCGTTAGAAGCCAAAGTGTTTTGTTTATTCATTTTGTGCACTTCAGGATTTCTCTGCTTTGGGCCATTAACGAGTAATTGAGCAGCTTACCTCCCCCCAAGACTAATCTCCTGGCGTTTAAACTTCTGCACCATCTTGTGCTTTGGGTCCTCTCTGAGGTTAGTGCTGCTGGTTTCAAGACTTGTGTTCCCTTGCCAACTGTGGTTTTTAAAAATGAAATAACAATGAAAGGTCACCGCGGCGGCCCTCCTCCAGAAAAACACTACCTTTTCCAGTTGCCTTGGACCGTGTGTGTCAGACCTGCAACTGTTTCACCTGTAAATGCTTCACCTTCCTTTTTGCAGGTGATCCTGTTTGCTGTGGTGGCTAAATGAGAGGTTACCACTTACATGCAGAGAAAACAGCAGTGTGATGAATTACAAGCCAGTGTAATTTATGCAGAAGCAGTGTGGGGGAAACTGCAGCCCACTCTTGTTCCACATAAATTATGCATGTACC
Source organism: Penelope pileata (assembly GCA_013396635.1). Lineage (NCBI taxonomy): Eukaryota > Metazoa > Chordata > Aves > Galliformes > Cracidae > Penelope > Penelope pileata. The sequence goes on along the minus strand of WBMW01003691.1, from coordinate 138,163 downwards.
TCCTTGAAAATAGCTACAGAGGGTGTTCAGATTTTTTTGGCTAATGAATCATGCCCTAAATTCCTACAGTACATACATTGACTCAAATGCCTCCCTTTGGCCTCACCTTTATTTTTAGATCATCTGTAAACTTGTGCTGAACGCGCAGTTCCGGATGTTTCTCTATTTCCTCGCAGCAGCTCTGTGCTCTGAAGACCCTGCTTTGAGAGGGGCTCCTACATTTACTACTCCTGCCACAGCACTCCCACGTGAGAGCCCACATCTCGTGCTTTGGAGATCTGATGTAGTAAGGGTACATGTGATCAACACGTGCTTGTGAAGCTGCAGCCTGCTTTGTGTGCTGTCCTGCCCTGTGGGCTGCGGCCACAGGCATCCTTAGGGCTGCAGCCTTCACCCCTGGGTCGTGGGCTGTGAGAGCACCGCTGCCAAGAGGCCATTTCAGGAGGACCTGGAGGAGAGAAGAGATCGGGGAGGATGTGCTCAGTGAAGAACAGTTCGTGGAACATGAGAAGGTGGGACAGCTTTGGGCCCAACATCAGCTTGCTGTGAGGATGCAGCATGGTATAAGAAGAGCAAGTCAAAGTGTGGGTTTTGTGGTAATACAGGTGTGGGCAGAGCAGCGTGGGCATGGCTGGGAGCGTGGGTGAGCAGAGCCTGCAGCTGGGGCCAACATCTGCATGGGCAAAGGGCACTTCAGGATGGTGGAGAGAGACTCAGTGCGTTGTGTCATCTATACAAATGTTCCTAGAACATACGTACATACAGGTGGAGTGGATCTCTTGTATGCCTTCTAGAGGATTTGGTTTTTCTTTTCTGTTTGTTGGTGTTTTTTTTTTTAAGTGCAACTGTTTCTCTTCCTTTGAGTCTAAGCAAACAGGGATTGCATATTTGGGGCCGAGTTTCCTTTGCCTCTGCCCTGCTCCAGCTGAAATCAGTGATGTTCTTCCATGCACAAAGCACACAGGACTGCATGAGCTAATACACGGGGCGCTTTCCCCTGTCTACCGTTGTCAGGAAAATTGAAGTTTGCTGCCCCTGCACGTCTCCTTTTTGATAAATGAAGAAAAACCACTTGTGGGAATGGCACCAAAAGCAATTTGGATTACAACAGAAAAATGAAATACGAATGGCCTGGGGGAATGATGTATGACATCAGTTGACCATGCACGTTTCTTAAGCGCTGCAGTTAGAAAAACCAGACTGTGTATAGTCTGCTCTGGTAGGTAGCACTGGGCTGATGAAGGCTTCTATTGATAATTTGTACACTAAAAATAGTGCTGGCTCTCGCAGCTTGGTCTGTAAGGGCTCCATGTAGGTGGGTAACACACCAGTGGAGTAGGCAGTGAGAGTAATCCTCTTCTGGATAGTTTGCGAGGAGGGGCACTGGCATTACAGCACAGAGCCATTTCTTGATCAACTATGGAAACTACCTTACCCCTCTCTTGTCAGGACATGTATTCAGAGCTCAGATTATTTCTGTACTTTATTTCTGGATTCTTTCCAATTTTTGGCATCCTTCCCCAGTGTGGGTAATAGAAGATGGCATATCCAGCAGTGAGCTCAGCAACGCCCTAAGCAAGGTTATGCCACGTCTCCCCTGTGGCTACTGGATGCTCTTTTTTTGTTGTTGTTTGGGTTTATTTTGGTTCTGCTCAGGCCCCAAGGGCTGCGTTTCCCTCATTAGGCACAGCAGTGTGTTATAACTGCTTTGTCAGCCTTCCACTCCCCCATTTCTCCCCCTCGGTGCTGCTTTATTTTAGAGTTTGTCTCCTGTCTTGTTTAGGCAAATACTGCTTCATTTGTGTGCTTGGAAACTGCGTCTCCCCTGTGCCTGATGCTCACTTTCAGCAGTCTCATGGAAGCTCGGGGCTATCGATTTAGCGCTTTCTAATCTCTGTAATACAGACTGTATTGATCTGGGGGCAGGGCGGCCCTTTTATCAAAATGTCATACAGATCTCAGCCTGGTAGATGTGGAAGAAAACTTTATCAGCTTGTTTTTGTATGTTGTCCAGTAAAAACCATCCAAAGTCTGATTTACTTACACTAAAATTGTGATTTAAATAATTTTGCTCCATCTTTTCACTTCAGCGGTTGTGTTCTACCTCAGGCTTCCCAGGATGTTTTTTGGAGACCGTCCCAGGCCAAATGATGGCACATTGCTGCCTTACTCCTGGTCCTTTGAAAGGTCCTCAGCATTTCAAGACTTACTTAAAAATCAAGTCAACCTTTCAAAGAGCTCTTTAGCCAACTTTAATAGTGTATTTGGGTGAAAGTGTTGTCTGACCTAAAAATTAACAGTTGTTGTTGCACTTCCTTCCTTGTTACTCATAGAGAAATAAGAATAGGAAAACAATCCTACCTCCTACATCCCATTTGTCACAGTGACGGTGCTTTTCTGACAGCTGCCTGGCGATGATGCGGATCCTCCAAGCGGTGAGGTTTTGGCAGAGCGAGTCCCGTGTCTCGCCCCGTGATGGCTCTGAGCCGCGCTGGGGCTGCCGAGCTGCACTCGGATGCTGAGGGCTGTGGGTGATGCTGCCAGCTTGCAGATCACGCTGCCGGTGCTGACGTGATCTTCTTGTTCACTTACAGAGCGGGGATGGAGCACCAGCAGCTGGGGCTGTTGTATGAAACATCCAATTCTGATGTAGGTTTTGGAAATCTTTTTTATGTTGTGTCGCACCAGCAGTTGGAAGAGTCACTAAAGCTATGAATCACCTCGCCTCTCTGATAATGTCTTGCCTTTTTACAGTATGTTCCCACCTAACCCTGTCCTTGGTTCCAGAGGGAGCAGGATCAGTCTAGATGTGCAGCTGGCTTGGCAAGGTTCTGCTTTCGTTCCAGTCACAGGCCAATGTTCACATCTCGGGTCCTGCACTGATGCTCTGCTGATGGGCGGTGGGGCTCAGCTGCGTGTCGAGCAGAGACTGGTGCACTTTGGTTCTAAGAGATCTTTCACATATGGGGAAGGTTTCTAAACGCCTCTGTGCAGACTTGCCAGGTGTGCAGTCTAGGTATTTTGGAAAGATAAATATCATTTCATTTCATGAGAAGGAAGAAGCTGATTCTGGAAAAATAGGAATAGTGTTTCAGATGGGATTTTTAGATTTCTGAGCCATCTATTTATTCACATAGAAAGTCATCCTTGCTACATTTTAAAACCTTTTTACAGATTTCTTCCTTAGTGTTTCAGGCAAACCCTTGCTCTTCTGGTGAGCATGGCTTCTGATGGGTAAGTGTGGATGGGCTCACTAAGGGTCAGTGTACCAGCCACCACTGAGAAGACAGGTGGCCAGGTTTTCCGGCGCTGTTTTCTTGTGGCCGTGATAAGAGGCAGTGAGATGAAGCTCCTCTAGAGTTACTGAAAGGTGTTTCCTCACTTATTAAACACACAATTCCCATCTCTTCTTAATCTCAGATAAGGTCATGTGAAAATGCTCTTCCAACAAATGAGAACTGCATGCAGGAAGATGTGTTAGATGCCTTCACGTGGTTATCTGACAGCAGGAGCTTTGCTTCTAGGTGTGCTAAAAGCTCTGCACTTCTGGGAGAAGCCACACGATGGGGTTGTTACTTTGAGGCTCGCCGTGAGACCGGCACTACCGAGTGCAGAGTTCAGCGCTCTGAGCTATTCCTGTCCTTTCAGTAACTGGAATGTCTTTCTGTTTTGTAGCTCTTCAAGAAAGAGCTTGGCTCAGGGTCAAACATCAACAGCCCAGTGTAATTCATCTTGAAAGAGTTTCTCCTGCTGAATATTTTGGTACAATTTGCAGTATTGGATGTGTGGTGAGATGCCTAAGTACCCTCAGGGGGTAGGACTTGACTCCAGTTGTGATGCCTCCTGGAGTTTGTTTTCTGATATTTGTGGGCTGGGTACAAGTCGTCACTCTTGCTTGGAATTTATGTTCGTGAAAATTCAAGAAATGCAAAGTCCTTGTTAACTTCTTCAGTTAAATATTTTTCATCCTATTCAAGCACTTTGTTGAAATTAACTGAAAAGGAAGAGAGGTGATGGCCTCAAGTTGCACAAAGGGGGGTTCTGGTTGGATTTTAGGAACAGTTTCTTCTCCAAAGAGCAGCCAGGCACCAGCACAGCTAGTGGTGGGGCCACTGTCCCTGGAGGTGTTTCAGAGCCGTGGAGATGTGGCACTGAGGGCCATGGCTCAGTGGGCATGGTGGGATGGGCTGGGGCTGGGCTGGGGGATCTCAGAGGGCTTTTCCAACCTTAATGCTTCTATAATTCTATTGTGAAAACAGAACTAACTACTCAGGAGGGGGCACAGCTGGTGCAGTAAAACATCTCCATGCCACAAAACAGTCCTCTTGCCCAGCCTTTGTGCCCTGTGGCCGTGGGTTGGGGCTGCCCCAACCAAGCTGTCCAGGACAGGAGAAGTGATGGAGCAGGCTGGTTTCCTGCCGCTTCCTGCACTGAGCACCTTCGTGCTGGGCTGACAGTGCCACAAAAAATATTTGTCCTGAGTCTAGAGGAGTGAAATTACAGCTCATGCTTTCAGAAGAAGAAAATTACATGCTATCAGACTACAAATGCACATGTACTGTACCGTTAAACCTCTGCATACGGAGATCGTACAAGCAAGAAGCAGAACTCGTTTTTGTTCCCAGCACCATGATCTACGGATGTGCCTGGATACACAGCTATCTGCTGGGCAAGGGTTAGGGGATCTGCAATGCTTGCTGTCATTGCTGAGGTTTGGAGTTACATAAATTAAACCAGATCTTGTAAACGATAAACCCTTGGCTAGATTAAATTATTTAAAAAAAAAAAAAACAGGCAGAGGAAACCAAATTTGCTAATGTTAGTGAGCCTGTTTCAACTGTTTTGGCAATACAAAATAGTGAGAAATTAAGCAAGCAAGCAAACAAAACATAAAGACAGCCCTGAAAGGGTAACTTTAACAGGAGGCAGTGGGCCCAGCCTGGGATGTGCTGCACCAACAGGTCTTTCACGGGGAAAGGAGGTTGTTCAGTGTGCTGTGATATTTAGCTATGTTCTGCAGATCAGGATTTTTGGTGAGAGTTGGTTTTTTATTTTCTGTTTTTTGTTATTTTTAAACTAAGCTTGCTGGACCATGGGCAGCGTGCATGGAAACTAGCAGAGAAAAAGGTCTCATGAGGTCTTCTATGTGATGACTTTACGGATTTCTAACTAAATGCAAAAGTCTATGCCCCCATTGTGCTGGGTCATATCTTAAGGCTTAGGATAACATGGTGGCTGCAACTCAGCAGATTCTTTCTTTAGGCACCAAGTCCCTAGGCTGTTTGTCTGGGTGTTCATGAGCCCTGCTGCTCCGTGCCCTCCAGCTGTGTGTTCGTTTTGGGGCAGTCCATAGCATTTTGGCATCTCCTGGTGCAGGGGTTGTGGGGTTGTCCTGTCTGTGTGTCCTGCTGGGGCTGTTCCCAGGCGTGGGGAGCACGGAGGGGACATGGGAGGTGCTCTAAAGGATTGTTTTGAGTCCTGAAAATGCCAGTAAAAACCCTCCTACATGCTCGTGGAATTAAAACTGTTGTTCCAAATAGATATAATTGCTTTAATTTATCATCTTTGGCGGTGACTTGTTCATTAAAACCTGAGTGTTGTGAAAGCTCCAGCTGCTGCGTATACCTGCAAGAAATAGTAAGATAGTACTGAGCTGTGTGCCCAAAACTGTGCAGCAATCGTGACGACACACATTCATTCTGGGTTCTGCTGATTACCATGGTAACCCACATCCAAAATAGCAGCACAAGGCCACGGAGCAGAAGGAAAACAGGGTTTTGTCCCTTATTAACTGAGGCATGCTATAGGTTCTGATAGAGAGATCCTCAAAATGGAGGCGCATCCCTTCTTCACTGCCATCGCGTCGTGGTGCTGTGCATCATGGAGCAGCTGACCTCTGCTCTGCGCACGGCGTGCTGCGTGTTCCTGACTTTTCTGACTAACAGCAATTAGTCAGGGAGGGTGGTGGCTGCTGCAGGCAGAATTCCCAGGTTAGCCCGGCGGCCTATTTCTGGGCACATGGTGAAGGCAGAGCTATCGAGCTGTATGCACTGTGTTCTGCAGCTCCAGTTGTATCCCCAGGGTCATATGGCCAACAGCACTGGAAGGATCCCTTGCAGGCATCATCTTGGAGGTCGTGGCAATACTGAGAGTTGAGGAGTTGGACTGAGTGCAGAGAAGCACCCAGTGAAGCAGATGGGGAAGAAATTAATTGAGCTGTAGGAGAACGGGAAGGGTGTGATTGCACTGATGACCAAAGAAGATGAACTTAATGGGTGCATGCTTTTGGATTTCTGTTTCTCTCTCTGTTTGTGATCTGTGAAGTGGAACAGAAATGCTTTCTGTCTTTTACATCCTCCAATTGCTTCACTTGCCAGCATGTTCGCAGCCAGTACAGAGGGAGGTTCTGTGTGCAGCTCTGTTTGAGGCACTGGATGCCCAGAAAATGCTCTGTGAGGTTGAAATGTAGCTATGAGAATGCAGTCCATGAAACCTTTGAAAATTTGCTTTCACATCATGTCTCCAGGACTTGATGCTTGAAATTCAAGCTCAGGTGTGTTTTCACTCTGCCTAGAACACAGATGTGGAAGCTGCTTTGTTGGTACTCTGCAACCCAGCTGAAACCGTGTGGTGCTCCTCTTGCAAAGAGATTCTTGAAATACTTGGATTTGCCTCATGTTTGCTTAACCACTGATACAGGCTGAGCATAAAGCTATTTTCCCATGATGCTTGTAGCTGTTGGTGCCACCTCACTCAGTCAGGGTATTTAAGGTGAGTCCATTGCTTTGCAATGCCAGCAGCAGGCCAGTGGTCGAGCATTCTGGCAGCGACTGCAGCTTTCCACCAAACTCAGCAGAGACCAAAGCTCGTTTGTAACAAGGTGGCACAGCACACGCAGTCTCCCTGGTGCCACTGATGCCCATCGTTGCTCATTCTGTGCCTCAAGTGTGTTTAAGGGGCTTATAAGTGGGCAGCCTGTATGGCAGATTACCTGTGAGGATGATGCTGGGCCTGAGGATGCTGTTAGGCTGTTTGCTCTTTGTTTGTGGTTGGCAACCCATGCCTCGGACTCTTGCTGCAACAAAAGCTTTCTCTGGAAATGGCAGCGTCTTGCTTTCTGAAAATTGACATGTTGGTCTGCATTAGGGATGTGGGCAAGATAGAAGAAACTTCTGGGAGCTGATGTCTGTTAATGCTCAAGGAAAGAGGAAAAGGAATTATTTCATTCCCCCTGTATCATTGCTCATTTAAGATAAAGGCACTCAAATGTCTGTTTTACGATCTGCATGGAAGTAAAGACATTTGGTATTTTAAGAAAACGTTCTCATGAATATATCAGAGCCATCACGCCTCACCTATTGAGCCAATATTCACAGGCTCGGGGTGTCACTCAGCTCGCTGCTGTTCCTTTGTCACCTGTGCCCTCCCGCCTACTTCCCACCCCCGAGGTTCAGGTGGGTTCTTCAAAAGGTGAATAAAAGTGAGTAAACCTGAATTAGCTGCGTGAAGAAGGATTCAGGGCTTTTGGATTCAGTGGGGAGCACGGGTGCGTGCGTGTGTGGGAAGGAATGAGTCCACTGACAAAAGAAGCTATTTAATCTTTAATGCTTGCTTCCTGCTACTATGAAAAGTATTAAAGACGGTTCATAAATGTCTTTTATTTTTATTTTTTCCATGACTAAGTCTGTAAGGCTGCTATACTGAGGTTGTGTTAAATGCCTCACTACAAGATGCTGCGTGCTCTCCCCTGCTTGAAGGACCACTTCCAGTTCTGGAATTGGTGGTGCCTGGATGTACTGCTGTTGTAATAGATGCCTGCACAGAATTTTACTTGTATCATATTTTTAACTGTGCTGCTTCCTGCACATTGGCAAAGCATCTCATTACCTTCAAGAAGTCAGAGCAGGGAGAAGCTGCATGAGCAATGCACCCCCAGGCAGCGAGGCGTACCCAGGCAGACCGCAGTGGGAGCAGCAGCAGTGCATCCTGAGGAGCAGCTTCAGGCCTGAAGGAGAGCCTGGGAGGATCCAGCAGTGTTGGAGTACAGCTGGAGAAGCAAAGAAATTCTGATTCAGCTTCCTCTGGTGATATCTTTGTTGCCTTCGTGCTCACAGACATGCTGTGCTTCAGCCTTTGGTCTTTATTTGTCGTGGTGGGTTTCCCTTGCTTCATGGCCTTTCAAGGTATACCATGCTGTGTCTTCACCTGCAGCATTTCAGTCACTCTGCAGTTACTTAGTGATCTCTGCTTTGTGTTTCCTGGTCAGGGATGGTTGCTACGCCCTTCACTATCACTTCCCCCTGCCACCATTACATCCTCAGTGCCCTGCTACCGTCTCGTCCCAGGCTGGGCTGGGAGTCAGCAAAACCCATCTGCTTTCCAGTGTCTCAGTACGAGCTTTGTGAAATCCTCTTCTTCTTTGGCCAGCCACTGTCCCACCACCTGTCAGGGCAGGGAACTAATTGAAAGGGATGTTGACAATTTTTAAATGTGGGCAGAAAATAGAATGTTGATTGACTGCAAAAATGCAGTCGAAGGGGGAGCAGTCGGTGGCATGCGTTGAGCAGATGGGCAGTTAGAGAAGGGGCTGGAGGCCATCTCACAAAGGTGAGCCTGAGACGCGTGTTATGTTTCTGAAGAACATCAGTCTGTTTTAAAGCAGTGCTTCTCCATGGAAGTGCCATTTAAATGCCCTGAATCTTGTCTCTTGATTCAAATAATGAGAAAAACAGAGTTCTGGTGGCATTTTTGCCCATGTTCTATTGAGGGAATAGCCATCTTCAGTAAGCTTTGCTCAGGGTACTTTAAAATAAGCGTAAGGAACTATCCCACAGAACAGAGGGTGGGAATCTCAGAACTGAGCTCCCTAATGGTAGCTGTCAGCAGCATTTTGATGGTGAGGATGATTAACCTTTGCTCCAGGAGCAAAGGAAAGCTGAGGACTGTCTTTTTCTTGATGACTTCAGGTTAAAAGCAAATGCCTTCCTGGGAACTCCTGTTACCCTCGTATGAATTATTTTTCTAACACAAAATTGCATGTCTTGGTAAAGGCTGGGCTGAACAGGTGGAGTTCTTTGGCCTACAACTTGACAGTCAAAGTCAGCAGTAGTAACATCAGATTGTCCTTGTACCTGCTAGAGCTTGAAAGCTGCTCTAAAACCAGAGGTTTCCAAGGGCTGAGGATGAGTCAGGTGGGAGATGAAGGAAAGCTGCTCAGATGCTCCATCTGCACACCACTAGGCAGGAATCTTATTCTGCTTGTTTTTTCTGCTGAACCAAGAGGTGGCAGCAATATTCACTACTACAACATCTGATATGTTACTGTAGTAACATACAGCAGGATAGCAGTAACAAGGGTTCAAGTCTTAATTTTACTTCTAGTCTGGACTGGAATGAAACCAGTTTCTCATCTCTGCGCCAACATTGTCTGAAAATGATGCTGACCGTGCCTGCTCCAGACTTGGACCTGGGCTACCTTTAGCTGTGTGGGGGTCCGTGCTGTACACAGCAGTAGTGACCAGTTCTGAACAGGCTGAATGAGCTTAACCTGATGGCAGGGCCATCACAGCAGCCAGTGGTAAGTTTCTTTGGAAAATAAACTGAGTTAGGAAACAGGTACAGAGTAGGCTGTCAGTAACATCAAGGCTTTTCCTAAGCCTGCTGCAGCCAAGGGATCAGGGCTGAAAGCGAAGTCTGACCACATCGCTTCCAATTTTGCTAAGCAGAACGTGCAGGGCTGCAGTCGTAGTGTTCAAATAAAAGTCTAATTTCTCCTTTTAAGGATAAGCTTTGCAAGCTTTTGGCTCTATCATTTATTTGAATACTCTGGATTTCTTTTATGGTTTGGATAAATATTTCCTCTTAACAATTTTGATTTTTTTTTAACCATTTAATTTTGTGCTCCCTCATCTGAATGTTGAATTAAACTCTGAGAACACAGCGTTCTGATCTGCTTCTCTATTGCTCACAATGATTATAGGTAAAGATGGCAGAACTGCCATTATTTATTATTCTCAACACTTCCAATTATAACATGCTGTTTTTTGCTTGTTAATTTGCCAAGCTTTGCTATTCAAGCTGAATAGCTCGCTCCCGAATGACTTTGTTTCACGTGAAAACTTTGCTGTTGCAGTGGTCACTCTTTTTTGGACCATAGCAAATCCCAGACCCCAAGTACCGCTCTTTCTCCATTTCTTCCTGCTTTCTTGTTTCCTGTCTCAGAGGCTATTTTAGATCTGGGACATAACTTTCCTCTCGGCAGTCTATTTGGGGATTTTCTTTCTTATTTTTAAAGTAGTCTCTGTAAGGCTCTTGTCAAAGGCCGGAATAAACTAATCACACTGTTCTTTTTTTATGCATGACTGTAGAATTTGAGAGATTAGGGATAATGCGTATCTAACAACGGTGTGAAGGAGGCAGGGGAGAAATGCTAGTATTTGTATAAATGTTCAGCAAAGCAGAAACGACGTGATCTGATGAAGCTTCTGAACGCCACCCAAGCTTTCAGACTGGCACCTTCACATCATGTGCATTGGTGCACTGCTTCGAACTGGGGATGTTAAAGGTTTACAGACGCGTTCAACATCTTTGCCTGAAAGCTGAGGAGCAGATTCTGTTCCATTCTATTTCAGTAGTTCCTAGTGCATCAACCCCTTTACACACAGGGCTTTTCATACCTGTAACGTGAAGATGGGCTCTGCCACAAGGATTTCTATAATTATGATTGTTCCCTTTTGTAAGGAAGAGGCAGAAAGTATTTTTAGTCCTTCTGACTGCCTCAGGTTTGTACAAGGACTCACACAGCGTTGCTGGCATGAGGAGCACTTGGGGATGCCACAGGAATTAGAATCATGAAGGTTGGAGAAGCCCTCTGAGATGCCCCAGCCCATCCCACCGTGCCCACTGAGCCATGGCCCTCAGTGCCACATCTCCATGGCTCTGGAACACCTCCAGGGACGGTGACCCTACCACTCCCTGGGCAGCTGTGCCAGTGCCTAGCTGCTCCTTGGAGAAGGAATTGTCCCTAATACCCAACCTGACCCTCCCCTGGCACAATTTAAGGTCATCCCCTCTCATCCTATCACTAGTTAAGGGAGAGCTGCAGGTGTTTGTCACCCTGCACACAGATGACTCCGTGTCCCAGGTCCCATCTGTTTTCAGCGGTGGTGCTGGGCACCCCTGAGCTCAGGTCGCACTGTACTGGGATCGCTGGATGGATCTGCCCGGCTCAGGAGGGTGGGCTGGGAGGAGGAGGCAGACTTGTGGCTGCTCTGCGCCTCTCAAACTGAGGCACATTGGGAATATGTTTTAGGATTCTTTTACTGGCTTATGTGTTCCAGCAGTGCTCCAGCAGAGTCCTATAATGATGATGAGCAGTCATCATTTTCAGGACTTTTTACACAGATTTTATGATCTGCTTCAGGATGGTGAGAATATCCCAAATTTCATTTCATCTGGCAGATGAGAAAAGGTCTCCCAGAGACTTCACAGGCAAGAGCTCCTCTTACTTAAATACACAGTAAAATCCTTGAATCTTTGCTTTTCTCTACTCACTTCTCAACTGTCCTGACTAAATATTTAAAGACCTTGGGTTGGATAAGTGGCTGCCCATTCATTGATCTGTTGTTTCTGGATCAGTTTCTCCAGTTGGATGGGCGTCATGGAAATCTACTGAAATGAGGTTTCCCATAGTCCCTTGCCATGAAATTCAAAGTGCTGCCTTGCAGTGTATGGTAATGGGATTATAAAGCATAAGAAAATGCAGCAAAATCAACAGGCTGATCAGGCCATCCCTGTCAAAGCCCAAGGAGAAGCAGCAAAGTACAGATAAGGTTCTGTCAGTTTGCCTAGTTTTGTTTACTTATTTTTTCCCCTTAACCTTCTTGCAAGAACAACAAAAATTCTCCGTGGCACTGAAACTTCAAAACTCTTTGACTCCTTTTTACACACTTTGTCCTAGTCTGAGGTACCCTAAATACAAAAAAGCAACTGCAGATTTACTAATTTTTCTAAATAAAAACTAAACTCTCCAGTGGAATGATGCTTTTTATGGATGTTGGCACTCCATTTTCAGCTGGCAGGGTCATCTTTGTCCAGCTCCAAGTGCTCGGTCTAGGCTTTGTTTTCTCTGTTACTGGATATTTGTAATTTATCAGAAATCTATTTCAAGTAACATTTCTGTGAATGTTTACTGATAGAACTGCAAATATTTGAATGCTTTTGGGAAATTTAAGGCTGACTGGGAGCTTGCTGGGCTGCACGTCTCTTACAGGATTTGAAAACCTTATTGCCCAGTAGCAACCCTCCATCCGAAGTGGGGCATTCCTTCCCCCATTCCCAATGGAGAATTGCTCCTCTTGGCATGTGGGCTTGTGTTTCAGCACTGCTGAGGCTTTCCTGAACGCAGGGGTAACTTTGGCCACTTGGGTAAAGTAGCAGCAGCTTCCCATAAGGTTAGTAATTGGCTTTTATTGATAGCTTCCCATAATTCCAGCAGTTGCAGGCTAAAGTGGTATTCAGCAATGCTCAGCATCAGCACTTACAGCAGTTAAGGAGATTGATTAACATTCATAAGAAGAGAAGAGGAGCTTAAAATAAGAAACAAAACAAATGCTTAATCCTCTGGCCCGGATGCTTTTTGGCACGGGCGATAAGAATGTGCATCTCTGGAAACAGAATCCTTGCATCTTCCGCCCAACAAAGAAACATGGCGTAACCCCAACCACAAAAACACTGATTTCGGGTTGGTGCCTGTGAAGGGACTCTGTATTTCAGAGGGGTGGATGCCGCTTGTTGCTGTCAGCTGGGGTTTGCTGGAGGGAGCTCACCGTGACTGCTCGTCTGCCCACGGATCCCCATAGGTTCTTCCTTGCAAGTTGTGAGTTCCTGAAAGGGAGACCCGCGTTAATACAGCAGTATGGCCGTGGGCTATATCTTGCAATATTTTTCAGGTAATTTCAGATTTGCTTTGCTCAATTCTGTGCACCAGTGGAAGCCATAATTAGAGTAGGGTTGGCTGGAGTTATGAAAACCTGAGAGCACATTCATACCTGCCTCAGGAGGTGGAGATAATCTGCTCTTCTCTATCAGAAGTGCTCTGGAAGGCCGTAGCTATGGTTCCGAGTTTCCCACAGCTCAGCTTTTTGTAAATCTCCACAGAGCCCGCAGCAAAGAGAACTCTCACAACTAGTTAAATATAGAGGGTACCTACAAATGTAGCCCAGTTACCTCTCTCTTTGTAGGTGCTGTACACCGAGAGAAAGTGACAATGAAGTCTTCACACTCTCTTTAATTATAGCAGCCTTTATATAACAGTGTCAGATAAATGTGTTTTAGAATAGGTGGCACCTCACTTCCTCCAGAAGAACTGTCAAATTAGACCCTACCGGGCTGATTTATTACTTGAAATTCAAAGAATTAAAGCATACCATGCGCTTCTCTCTTTGAGTTAAACCTTGAAATGCACAGAATCCTCTGCACCAAGGCATACCCCAGGCACCACGATACTTCTTGCTTTTGAAGCATACATCTGGTAACTTCTAGGACTGTGAAATACCACAAATGCCATCCAGTTCTTGTTTTCTAACATCTCCTCAGCAACAGGGTTAGTGGGGGTCTCAGGAGGTTGTCTTATTCGTAGTTCCACCCCAAGGCAGAAGCTGTTGTTGCTATAACCATGTGCTTATCTAATCTGTGTTACAAAACAGAGGGAAAGAGAGAGAGGGGAAAAAATAAATTGCTTTAGAGGGAGAAGAGCGAGGAATTGGGCTATGCCAAATAACTTAGAAGAGTGAGGAGCTGGAGCCCTTCCAAGTGATGGAAGCAAGTTCTGCCTTAGGTGGATTGTTGGAGAATGCTGACAGTCCTTTTCCTTCATAATAATGAAATACATACTTGGGCTGTTTTGCTGATTTCAGCAACAACATTATATGGGGAGAGAAATTTTTTTCAAGAGGACCCAAAACTTGGGCTCTGAAAGATCAAAACCAATGCTTATGTTTTGGATAAAGTAAGCTGGTAAATCCTGCAGGTTTTGTGTGCTGCAAACCGCTAGAAGGAATGGATTCATATCCACATATGCTATTAATGTAACCACTCATGCTTTTGGTTAATACACGCTCTCTGCAGGTAAACTATCTCATTGACCCTAAGTGATGCTCCAAGTTTAGGATCGTAACCTGTTGGAGTGGGAAGAGGCTTTAGAGAACTTCTGTCCATCCTCAGTGAGGCGGTGCTTGGGTTGGTTGTGTTGGGATGAATACTGGCATCCATCCTCTGCTCTGCACGGGGCGAGGGCAGGGAGGCTGGCAGTCCTGCTGGGCGAGGCACCCCGAGTTAGCAGCAGCGAAACTCCAGGTGAAAGGGAAATCTGTTGAAGTACAAAAAGGAGAGAAGTTGCTGACTTACATCCTGGCTTTGCGCACTGCAGTGCTGAGGCATTTGCTTGACTTGGCAATCCGGTTACTGTGCATTTATTCAAATAGCCCTGTAGTGTGTTTATGCAAATAGTTTGTTGCTACATCTCCTGAAAGAGCCATGCAAGTGCTGTCATTTGGTTGTGTAATCGTTAGGTTGGGCTTTACACGCAATTTCCAGTGGTTCTGTACAAAATTCATGTTCTGGGAAAAACATTTTTCCCACACTTGGAAGCCTCAGAAATGACTAAATAATTAATATTCAGGAATATAGGGATGAATGTCTCGCAGAGGATTTGTCTTTTCTTTGTACTTTTGGAAGGGGTGATTCTAATCAAAAAAAGAGAATATGGATAATCCCTTGTGGCGTCGGAGTATTTGGAGGGAGGCCCATGTTTTGGAGGGCTGTGGGATGCTCAGATACTCTCACTACCCATCCCTTCCTCTCCATCACCGGGTAGGCTGCAGTAAAACACTGACTTCATGGTCAACGTTGGTTCAAAGTGCAGCTTAGTTAGTAGTGAGCCTGTCCTTCTACCTGCATGCTTACAGTGAGGCCTCTAATAAGTCCTTAGAAGGAGGAGGCTTTTAATTAGCATACAACAACCATAAGGGCCATAATGTGATTCCAAATGATACCTTCACTGTTCAGCTATATGGACTTGTGCATCCTCAGTAGACCCTTTAGGTAGGTCCTACAGAGCTGGATTGCTTTGTGATCTTTTGTTGCATCTTGTTCCAAATCTGTGCCTATGGGAACGTGCAGAGCTGTGGCCTGAGATCAAAGGATGATGTATGCTCCCTGCAGACAATATTGCAGTAAATCCACGGGAAACCTAATTCACAGCAGTCCTGCCGAGATCACCGGAGGACAGCAGTGCTCACTGAGGAATAACCCACGTGCTTACAGAGATTGCAGTGCACCGTGATTAAGTCCCATGGAAGTGGAGACCAGGCTGCTTGAAAAACACCTATTTGGCAGTCTTTGAAGATGAATATCCTAAATTGAAAGATGAAGTGTATAATGCAGCAGCTGACACCATTTACAGTATTTTTAAAGGATTAGACCTTAAAGGACTTAATTCAGCTCATTTACCCATTGCATGTTGCCATCAGGTCTCTCACACATGCACACAAACCAAAGGGCTCTTGGACGCGCGTCGCTGTAGCGTGAGCCAAGTGCAGGTGGGAGATGACAGGTACCAGAGCCTCTCTCTTTGGCCTGAGGCAATGAAATTCCCTGCCTAGCAATAGCAGAGCGTCTGTATTCTCTCCCAGAAACAGGCCAGGGATGATTTCCATCTCTCAAAACCTTCAGTGAATGTGTGACCCTCATCTGTTATTGCAGTGGATTGTTTGTTTGCTTGGGAAGCTCGCCTAGACAGACTGAGCTTATGGCTGCTTTTCCCTATCTACCCTTTTCATTTTGCCTGCACTAAGCTATCCTGTAAAGTGAAACCAGAGAGATGGGACTTTCTTCATTTAGAAATCCTGTATATTACAGGTATTTGCACTTCTGCGTTCTAGTTGCATGCCTGGGGAAAAAAGTCTCAAATGGAGATGTCCCTTTGTACGCCCACAGCACCGTGTTAATTGTGTCACCTACCGGATTCAGAGCTGCGTTGGGGTGCGGAGGGAATCTGACAAACCAGCTTTTGTTAATCAAGGGGATGCTCGTGGTGAAGCACCATCAGACTTTTCCAGCCAGAAAAACAGCGTTTGGCTCTTTTCCTGAAGCTCTCCCCATTGCTCTGTGACACCCATGGAACAAGAGCATGGAGTCATGGAATGGTTGGAGTTGGAAGGGCCCTTTAAAGGCCATCTGGTCCCACTCCCCTGCAACGTACAGGGACACCTACAGCTCCATCAGGATGCTCAGAGCCCCCCAGCCTGGCCTTGAATGTCTCCAGGGACAGGGCTTCCACCACCTCTCTGAGCAGCCTGTTCCAGTGCTTCACCACCCTTACTGTAAGAAACTTTTTCCTTATATCCAGTCTGAATCTCTCCTCTTTTTGTTTGAAACCATTTCTCCTTGTCGTGTCACCACAGACCACTGAAGAGCTGTGTGTTGGGTTTTAGGCACCCGAGGTACAAGCCTGGAGCAGGTTGTGCAGATGTCCCTTCTGTTTACTTCTTTCAAGCGCAATCCCTATTTAATGAGCTGTGTGGTTTTTTATAGCGTCTTTTTGGAGCCTTTCATGATGAGTCATTAAATATATATTTTTAATAACCTCTGTATCTTAAAAGGACAGGGTGAAATGTAAGTACTGGAAATCAAATAGCAATTCCCCTGACTTCTGAGTTAAATTATTTCATTACAAATTTATGTGAAGTTCAGACGCAATTTTTTTTCTTCTCGTGATTTCAGGTCCTTCTTTTATTTTGAGCTGACAAATGATTCTGATGTTGCACTTAGAAATTCCTTCCCATTTTAAATTTTAATAGTCTCCTACCACCGAGGTATTTATTTCTTTAAATATGTAACATCACAGATCTTTGAGGTGGGGAGGAGGGATCTGCCGCATAGCACTGGCCCTAAAAATTGATCTGTTAACTCCTGTGTGGGGAGTTCAAACAGAATTTTGAAGACAAACTCGGAAACTGAAGTGGTTGTTCCTTGGGAGATCTCATGGTCTGAGGACTCAGTGCTGAAACTTTAACAGTGAGACCCTTCTTTTGATGGCTGGTGGGACCACAGTGCTGCCACACTTGATGCGTGAGCTTTGCAAAGCGGGAGGCTGTAGGGATGGCAGCAAGGAATGCGCTGGTGGTGTAGGGGAAGCAGTAGATTCGGAGTCGGATGTGTCATGATTTGGGGGAATTTTGGAAGGAATTTGTAAGAGATGGATAATACAGGAAGATAACACCTCTGGCTTTGCCTCAGATGTCTGTTGGACACTTCCCAAGTCGTTAGTGGTAACTTTGCAGAACTAAATTAAGCCTTTGGAAGGAACAGTAGATGAAACAAATGGGAAAGACTGGAAGTGTTTATGAAAACAGAGGCGTTTGATCAGATTGCACAAAAGCTGAGATTTGAAATAATCATTTGAATAACATTAGGAAGTAAGTTGTAAACTATTTCCCTGTGTTTCTTGTCTATTTTTTGGCTCACAGTGAGCTCACATAGTGTTATACATACCCACTACAAGTCTGGGGAAGGAGAAACTGTGTGTGCTTAAGTATGAGATGGAAGTCAAGAGATCAGAGCTCTGGTAGGATCAGTTTTAGAAATTTCTTTCCTAATTTGGTATTAAATAAGGCCAAAACTTATGGGGTTTTTTTTGTTTGTTTGTTTTGTTAAATTCTTGGCATTTAGGATATGTTTTGTTTGTTTGTTTACAGCAGCATCATATAACATCAGGAGAAAGTTTATTTTCTGAAGTGGAAGGGAAATTACTCATCAGAAAAGCCTTCATGCTATTATTTTTAAATTAAAACCTACAGTCAGCAGAAACTCTCTGAGCACCCCAGCAGAAGCCGCCGCTGCTCTGAGCACACTGAGCCCTGCCTGTGGCTGGATGGGTCCTGCAGCACTTGCTGAGCAGGGCTGCTGGCTGAGTGCCCCTCTCCCCAGTTAGAGAACTCCAGGTTTTGTTGCTGTTCCCTCGTGCTGTTGTCTTCATACAAAGTCACAAAGTGCTTCTGCTGTCTGTGCTGGGTATTGATTGCGTTTGGCATTAAGTAGTCCTGTGCCATGTAGACTTCCACAGCCCTCCCCAGCTGACGTTTTTGCATACTGTGCGATAATCACTCTCTCTTTAACACAAAGGCTTCCCCAGTCCCATGTTTCCTGGAGGAAGGAGGTGAAGGCAGATGTGTGACAGATCTGTAGGCAAAAGGGTCCTGTTGGGCCCTCTCCAGCTGCTACCCCAGGATCCCAGGCCCTGGATTTTGGCCTACAGAAAGGCAAAATGAGGACAGGCCCTGTGCTCTGACACTCCTCTGAACAATACCAAATGTGTTGCTCATGTACAGGAGTATGGAAATGGGAGCAGGACGGGGAGAGGCTGGAGTTGCCTCAGAGGCAACTCCGAAACGTGACGCTGTTGGCCAGGGCTTTGAGGAAGTGGGGATGGAGGACAGAGCGGAATGCTCTGCTATCTGCATCTCTCCTGTGTGCTTGGCACGAAACGAAGCGGCTCTGCAGCCAGCGGCCGCCGTTTATGTCCCAGGGCCACTGCCGGGCGCCGTGAGGCGGTTGCCGAGGTGGCGAGGGGCAGCGCTGCACCGCAGCGCCCCGCACGGCGGCGCTGCGGTGGCGCGTCGCAGCCAATAGCGGCGCGGCGNGAGGAGGCGGCGGGCGTCCGCAGCGCTGAGAGGGCAGCTCGGCCCCGCGCCCCGCACAGGGCTCCTCGCAGCGCCCCTTCCGCACCTCGAGAGGCGCCTGGCGTCAGCGGAGCTCCATGTACGACAATTTGTACCTGCATGGGTTTGAAGACTCGGAGGCGGTGAGTGCTGCGGGGCGGGGAGGCGGCAGCCCGGGAGTGGTGCTCCGTTACATAACCGGCAGCTGCGGGCCCCTCAGCGTGGGGCAGGGGCGCCCAGGGCCGCCGCCGTCCGTGTTGACAGGGACGCGTTACGTAAGGGCTGTGGCCAGCTCCCGAACCACGCAGCGTGTGACACGGAGCAGCGGTGCGTCAGGGCCGCGCATTGGTCCCCATGCACCCGCGTTTGGCAGCGGAGCAGCGGGGCTGTGCTGCCCTGGGTGGGAGCCCAGCATCCAGAGCTGTGTGCCCACGTTCTGTCAGAACGGCGCTGCTCGGGGCCGCTTCAGAAATGGGTTGGTTCGTCTGGTCCCAGCTGTCACCGTGCGCTGACATTAATTTGTGCTTTGTGATTCCTCTTGCTGCTGCTTGGAGCCTCGCTGAGCCCATTGGTCCCTCAGAGGCACGCTGGGGTCCAGCAGGGTGGTTCTGTGAGCCGGGCACTGGTGAGGCAAAGCGTGGGGCCCCGGGGTTCATTCCTGAATCCGGCACGTGCTAGTGAAATAAGGCTTTGTGCAAAGTGCTCATCTGCTCTTCAGCAGACAGAAGTACGGCAGTGTGACCCAGGGGCTCGCCTGCTGCGTGGTGCTTGCTGCAGAAGAGCTGCTTTGTCTGTAAAAGTTGGGTTATAAGGGTCTCATCCAGATCCACCTCTGGATGGATTCTGGAGTGCTTCAGAGATGCTGAGCTGCACATATCCCAGCAAAGGGGCACTCTGGTTCCTTCCAAGAGCACTGTTTGGGAAGGGCAGTTTCATCGGCAGCAGCAGGGCAGAGGCCTGGCTGTGAGATCCCTGCCGGGCCTCGGAGCATCCCTGCCACCTCCAGGGGATGGGAAGCAGGGGTCTGCTGTGAAGGTGGGAAGCTGCAGTGGCTTCTGGGGATTCTTAGTACTCTCTTAATTAGTTGATGGTAGTGGTGTTGGCAGCTTTTGTAATTTTACAGTCTCTCCGTACTGGAGAATGCTTTTGATAGACTGAACTCCCAGAGAATCTCAGCTTTCATATAAAAAATAAGACAAAGCAAACCCTAAAAGCAATGCAGATCTCGGAGTCTTATGGAGCAGCTGCAGCCCATGAGCCCCAGGGGCTCAGGCACACAGCAGGTAGCGTTCCCCAGCGTTTGTTTGCTCTGTGCTCCCACACCACTTGCTTCAGACACTGCACCTTGTGATTATTTTGGACTCTGACTCATGGATTGGGAATGCCTGTGAGGCAGCGTTCTGGCAAACAGGTAGCGTGATGGGTCATGAGAGTCTTGCTTCCCAGCCAAAGAGCCCGTGTAATAGAATTAGTACAGTGAGAGACGAATCGGGTGGAGAACTGCTTCCCTGTGGGTAAGAGAAAATAGCTGTGAGCGTGCAGGGAGTGCAGAAGAGGTCTGTGTACTGTTCTGGGGCTTGGGGCTTGAAGGCTCAGCCCGGGTGCCATGTGTCTGGTGGGGCGAGGGAGCCGGGATCCTGTACGCGCTGTGCTTTCATCCCCTGAAGCACAGGGAGGTGTGATCAAGTACTTGTGCTACTTGCAATACTTTTAGCACAAAATAAATCATACCAAGATGAGTCACTCTGGTACAGTTAACATCTTCCTAAAGTAGGCATTTGCCCTTAGAAAACTCATGCAGCAGTTTCCTGTAGTGGTGGCCTAATGCAAGAAGCTAGTGGAGAACAAGCTGATATTCCTAGCAAGGAATACAAGCTAACAGAACGCTGTTTTTTACCCCAGGATTTGTTCTTTGGCAGCTGCAGCAGGGCTGTAGCTGTCAGATGCTGCTGCGGATGGTCCGAAACAAAAATCTGCTCCCCTGTTTGTCTTGGGGTTTGTCCTTGCAACGTGGAGAGCAGTGAGTACGCTGGGCTTCTCACAGCAAGCCAGCTCCATGCCGCTGACATCTGAGCAAAGGGTGGCTGGAAGAGCAGCGAGCAAGGGTGAACCTCTGGGGTTTCCACTGGGCTGAAGAAGGTGTGTGTTGCTGACTGCCTCCAAACTCAGCTTCAGGCTTCACAGATGAGCTATGTGGCCGTGGCCTCGGGCATCCATAGCGGGCCGCTCAGTGGTGTGGCTGTACCCACTGGAAGTCCTGTATGCACACAGCAGTCTCTGGTTTGCTCTGGGAGGAAATGTGAGCAGTGAGGGTATGACACACGGAGCAAACATGCTCGCTTTGGAAAGCTACTCTGAAATCACAGCGATTAAAGAAAGATAGGAGGCTGGGGTTTGTGCGGAGTTATCCCTGGGTTCTTCTGGTAGAGGACACAGAGATGGGCTGGTGATTGAACGCTAGGAGAATCATGCAGGTGAGATTTTCCTATTAAAGCCAGGAATAAAGATGACATATTTCTAAAAGTGAGTTGATGCATAGATGTTATTCTTTAACTGAAGTTGTTATTATAGCGCGTTTGTGTGTATGTATGAAATGTATACAGAAATACATATTTATTTCTATTACATTTAGGAAAAGAGATGGGGTGAGTGTGTGCATGGGCATTACAATACATTACCAGCTGTGATGATTAATGCCACGCAGATGATGCACTAGCTAGTGTGGGGCTTTTTGGAGGAGGAAAATTACACTGTTGAAGCTGAGAAAAATACCAGTGGTTGTATGCAAGAAGTAGTTGCCACGCTGAAGAACAGGGGAGTAGAAAGAGAGGCGTAAACACTTGCACAGCCGTGAGTGCCCTGTAGTGAACACAGAGCTCAGGCTTTCAGGGAGTGAAACATCTTCCTAATGATCTGATTTGGGGGCTTTGTTTGTGCTTTAGGTAGTTGTATTGTAAGCAGGGTCACCCTTCTGGGCATGAAAGCTTGTTTGCCTTGTAGGAGACATGCCTCTGATGTTCTTGGTTACAAGAGAATAGGGCATCAGGACTCGGTAGCACAGGTGCTTAAGTCAGTGATGTCCCCAGAGTAAGGAAGTCATGGTTTCACCGTCACAGCTGGGAACTGATCCCTGTGATGGTGTCTGTGGTGCAGGTCTGCATGCTGCTCGGTGTGTCAGCCTTTGGTTTCAGTGCAGACTCCATCTTTTTCAGAAACAAACTTTAATGAAACTTTTCCATAAGAAACTGTGTTTTCTGTAAAATTCTCTTTTCCTCTGAAACAGCATTTCATTGGAACGTTCTCTCTGGGAGCAGCAGGCAGCCTCCAGTGCAGAGCCCCAGCCAAGGGCTGGGAGTGACACCCACTGCAAGGAAGCATTGCCTGCTTCTGTATCTGCAGAGCCATCAGACCGGCCCATTCAGAGTCGCTTTCTGTATTTGTCCCTCTGAAGCACTCCTGTTGGAGCACACCTGAGCGTGAGAAGGGAGGAAAGTCGCTTCACATAAGGTGCCATGCTAACGCCCATCAGCACGCAGGAGCTTTATGTCATGTTCCTGAGCTGGGACTGCTGCCTTCAGGCACAGCTCCGTTCTGCAGGAGGTGGGCAGGAGGGATTTCTGGTGCTCCAGCCCAGCCAGGAGGAAGAGCTGGGGAGAAGGGAGAGCACAGAGCAGGGAGGCTGCAGGAGTGAGCAGCAGAAGCCCGGCTCTGTTGGCTGCCTGCTGCGCGGCTCAGCCGGAGCTGGGGACAGCCCGCGGCGCTGGCTGTGCGTGCCTCTGCTTGGTAGTGCCAGCTCCCCATTCAGGTCATCTCCTTCCTCCAGTCAATTGGGATGACATATAATTTATGCCTTTGTCTTCTGCCTGTCTTTTTGTTCCCTGCTTTTACCTATTTGCTCTCTCCAGCATAGTCCCCTGCCCCTAAGCCTTGCGTATGCCCTATGGAGTCTGTTCTTGACTCCTCTCAGTCTTTTGGCCTGCATCCAGCCCTGTGCTGGTTTCCCTCTCTCTCTTTATCCCTGCAGCCTGTCTCCAGAGCCAGAGGGGCCCTTGGGGCGCTGGGGAAGCAGGACATCACGTTTGCTGCTCTGTAAGCCGGGACAATGTGCTTGCCTCAGTCAAATATACAGTGCAAGTTTGAGCTCTGTGTCACAGGGGATTCGATAAATGCTTCCAGTGAGTTCATGCCCAGATGCACAGGAGCACTATAGATTCTGGAAGTCCGTTGGTGTTTACAGGAGCCAGCCACCTGTGAAGCTGATCCTGGCAGCTGATTCCAGAGGCTGCCATTAAAAGGGCACCGAGGGCCTTGTCTGCAGGAGCCCTGGCACAGCTGGGTTGTTCAGGGAGCTGGTGTCTGGCAGGGCAGCATGTGATGTATTGTGGCAGCGTGTAGCACCATCATACTGGCTGTGTGTGTGTGTGTGTGTGTGACAGCATTTCATCCACAGTGGTAGTGACTTCTTGTCATGCATCGTGTTTGAAAGCTGTGCTGGGAGCCGTTCTGTTGGGTTGATGCACCAGTGGTACAAGTTCCCTGCAAACCTGGGGAAGGAGAGGTGCTGCCAGACCTCGCTGCCATCCTGTGCACAGGAGCCAGAAAGGAGGCTACTGTGACACAGGGCAATGGCACTGTCCTTCATGCTGCTGTAAAAGCTTCATGTGGCATCCATGTAAATTCCCATTTGGTGTTACTCCTCACACCGGTCTGTCACTTCTCTCGCTAGCGTACACTTGATCTAATGGCAGCCAAGACCAGAAGACTTCTGAGTGCTGCTTAAGTAGAAAAATATGATTACAGCAGCGCAAACACTGCTGGTAGGTTCGTGTTCCTGGTTGGGTTTCTGCAGGGTGCCTCTCTGACCTCTGAAGGAGAAGGAAGCACAGTCTTGTCTTACCCTGTCTGTCTTTTCCACTGTAGTAGGTTGGGTGTAAGAAATAAGCCAAACATATATATAGAAATATTTGTCATCCTTGTCCACTACAAAACTCTTCCAGTTGGCATAATTATAAAGCCTTAGGCTTTGCGTTCTGTTTGCTTGCACACTGCTCTGCAGCACTGCTCGTGTAGGTCCACGTGGAAGCTTCTCTCTCTGCTGTCCCACAGCCAGTTATGTGGTGAGTTTTGTAACACCAGATTCATTTTGCAGAACATCTTTGTGTACCGTGCAGCTGAGGCCGAGCAGAAGGCTCCCTACAGCTGCCAAAAAAAATCTGGGATTTCCAGTGGCATTAGAAGGATTGCAGTGTTTATAGGAGCTTCGCTTCCCTGGATCCCTTCTGAAATGTTCAGCCTGAAGATGGGATGTTAGTAATCAAGACCTGGCTGTCACTTTATGTGGCTTGATAGATTCTGCAGGCAGGGAGGGAGGCTGCTAGTCCATCAATGTGTTTGTTTTTCCAGCGTGCTTCCAGCAGGATTCTCTGGCAGCAGAAGGCCTGGGGATGCACGCTGTCTTTACAACACACACAGGAGTTTTCACACCTGCAAAATCATGCATGGTTTATAGGTAAAATTAATTGTACAGTAAGATTGCACAGGGACCGTGCTGCGTTTCCAACCCTCCAGACCATCTTCAGGTACACACTGAAGTCTGTCTTTAGTGGGCATGGGTCAGATAATTTATGTTAATGAGAGCTTGTCCTGTGGCCGTTAAGCCCACTGAATTCTCCTTGAGATCTGGCTTTTACACGGTCACAGCATCTGCAGCTTTTTTGACAGTTTCAAATCTGTCTCCATTTCCATTAGTTCTTAATAGGTTGCCTCAGCTGATGAATCCTCACCTGCCTGACATCTGTCTGTAGTGCGAGGGCTGTCTGATGGGCCGGGCAGCTGGCCTGTGTTCTGCTGGGGGCTCTGCTTGGGTGTTTGTTTGTTTTTCTCCTACTAACATTTCCAGAGTCCTTGTGCTGCTACAGCACTAGCTGTTGTTACAGTGTCTAATGTTTGTGCTCACTGTTACAGTGGCTTTGTACCTGACTCAGATCTCCTGTTAAGTGTCACACTGTGGTTTGGCAGTGCCGTAGTCAAATACAACTTTCAGTAAGAATAATAGTTTTTGTAAATTAGTGTCTGCTGTTTCCATAGCGATATTTCTTTCGCAAAAATACATTAAAGTTGAAAGCAAACAAAACACAGCAACAAGAACTTCAAGTCATCCGACCAAAAGAAGAACGCATTGAGAGCAGCTGACGGTGTGTGTTGGGTCTCAGCTGCGTCAGAGCTCCCTGGACGGGACGGTGTGTTCAGCTGCGGGGGATGTCCTCGGCCATGGCTTTCCTCTCGCGCTGGGACTCCTCCTGGTGACCTCTCGGGTGACCACAGAGTCCTGCTGAAGTGACAGGGGCTTCTCACAAAGGTGCTGATCCTGCACTGTGGATTCAAAAATTTCCTGGATTTAAAAAAAAGTGGCTGCTGGGAAGCGTAAGCAGCTCCCTGAGCTCAAGGGCATCTGAGGAGGAGCGTGGCTCTTGGAGCTGAAGGAACACATCACAGAAATAACAGATATAAAGGGGGTGGGATGAGCTTAGCCTCGGATTTGTTGGTGTCATGGCTTGCTGCCCTATCTCCCTAAAGCATGTTCTGCTTGGGAGATGCTGAGCTGTTAGATGCTTCTCCTTTGAGTATGCATTTGCAGAGACAGTACAGCCTGGTTTGAACATCAGCAGCGCACAAACGCAGATGGCTTTACAAGCAGAACAAGCCCAGCAACCCTTTGTGGTCGTTTGGAATCCAGTAATTAACTTCAGCGTGCCATTTAGCCGGCTGAATGCTGAGTTTGCAGGTGGTGTCAAGATCTGCTCACAAACTTCTGTCAGATCCTGGGTTGTATTTTTCCACAGTGCTTCGCTGCCGACCTCCTGTGCCAACAGCGACCTGCTTCCAGCTTTTGAGCGCCCTTCCCTTCCCTCTGCTCTCTCTTTCCTAACAGCTCGGTTCCTGAGGCACACCCTGTGAGCAGGAGGTGGGTCTGTGGCTGTGTGCACACCTCGATGTGCATTGCAGGCACACACGTGTCTGTGGGCTTGGGCTGGGTGATCTTGAGAGGTCCCTTCCAGCCTCCCCTACTCATTGCCTCTCTGAAAGTTGGAGGAGGACTTTGAGCACAATGAGGGCAGTGAGAGGGGGGATTTCTGTCCAGCCACAGGTTCTGGTCACTGTCGTGTGCCCACCTGGCTCCTTTTGTCTGCCTCCAGCACTGATCATAAAACTATTGGCTCGGAGGACTGCCTGCTGTGTCGGGCATCAGCCAGGACTTGAACCCTCAGAGAGCTGCAGGAAGGCAGGGGTGCCTGGATTCAGTCTGCAGTTTCCATCTCTGTCTAGAGCCAGCCTTGCCAGCAAGGGGATTCATTTATTTTTAGGAAAGGACACTTCAGAAGAGCAGTGGACCAGAGGTTATGCTCTGAAAGGCTTTTCCTGTTGTTTTGTTTTCCCTAAACACGTCAGGTAGCATGAGGGCTGTACAAGCTGTAGCTCTGGAGCTGTTTGGTTGTGCTCTTTCACCAGCATGGGGGATGCAACCTGGCAGCAGTGTGATTTATTACAGTAGCATGGAAGAAATCATGGGGAGAAAATGCTGTGCATCATCTTGCTCAGCACTGGAGTGGGGAAGCGCGTGTTTGAGCGAGCTGCTAACACTTCACAGAGAGCTTCACAAGCCTTTCTATTTTGAGAGAATTCTGCTTAAACCAAATATGTGTTCCCTGCGAGTCCTCTCCCTTGTTTTTCCATGCCAGGGCCATTTCCCAATCCCATGGATCCCCATGGGCTCTCCCTGCTCATCTCGTGTTCTGCTTCCTCTGGTGGGCTGTTTGTCCTTTGTTCGATGGCATCACGATTGGTGATTATTTTACCATCAATGTCTGCTTTTCTTCTGATGTGCTTGCTTTTGGGTCAGGTGTGTATGATGCTGGAGGATCATTATTATATTTTTTTAGCTATGCCCATTATGAGCCCTTGGCAGTGCTGTTCCCCCAGGAGGAGCTGCGGGGTGACGCAGCCATCTGCCCATGGGAGCAACCCAAAAGCCTCTCCCTTGTTGGGCCAAACAGCTTTTTCAGAACCTTCCATCCTTTAATCTGTTTTATAAGAACCCAGTGAATAAAATTGCATTCCTGGTGGTTATCCCCTGTTCTGTTTCTTTACAAACTTTCCCTTCCAGCGCAGGATTCTGATATGATGTTTTTAAGCCTTGCTCCTTCTGTGAGCAGTGTATCCCCTGAGGAATATAGCTCTCAATTTTGGTTGGGAAAATGGTGCATTCTGGCAAATCACCTGTTTGTCTCTACTAAGGTATCTGTGCCACAGCCAGGTGTTACAGCCAGTGCAGAAAAAACCTCACCAGGGAGGAGCAGCAGCTGTGGGTCTGGCCAGCTTTGGTCATCTGAGATGCTATTTGTGCAAAGTTGCTCTCATCGCTCTGTTTCCTTCTGGTGGAGCATGGGAGACGAGTTGGAGCTGAGCAGTTTTTATCAATGTATTATTAGAAAATGAATCGTATACGGACTGATGGAAAAAAAAAAACAGATAAGTCAATTTTACTTTCCTTCCCTGCGTTTTTCCATGCTAATTTCAGTTATGTGTTATCTTTCACTTACTGTCCTAAGGAGCGGAGCGGTAGGAAGTGGTTTAGTGCCCGGTATTGCATTCTAGAATGGATTTGTTTTAGTAATTCCACATTAAGGAGTCTTTCCCTTTATTATATTAGGTCTGCTGTATGTAAACATGCAGCATGAGTGGGAGTGCAGGAGAGGAAGAGCCGCAGTCTGGAACGTCTCCTGTTGTGCATACAACATTTATGGGGTTCTGTGGATACACAGAAGTTGTTTTGCTAAATTGAATTAATAATTTGACTTAGGCTTTGAAAATTGGCATTGAGTGTCATTTTGAGTGCTGACGCTGCCACTAGTTACGACTGTGCTGAAGATTTTTGTCTATTACGATATTTAAGAACATTGTTAAGCATTTGGCTCATTTCTGAATATACTCTGCTCTGTTCTGAATATATCCCACTGCCTTGTTCCTGGCTTTCAGTCAAATTTGCACCTTTCCATTGCAAAACCTTTTCCTCTTGCTTTAAAGCAGAGGTGCCAGGTGTTTACCCCTCGCTCACTCAGTTACGATGTGGGTTTGTGCTGGGCAGGAATCACTGCAGGGGGTCTGGGTGATGGATCAGTCCCTGGTACTTCGTTCTCTCTCTGTCCAAACACTTTCTCGATGTGTTTGGCCATTATTCATGTTCTTTCTGAGCCTCTCATTTTCCACTATTGTTTCTGGAGAAAGGGGAGGAGTGCCTGGTGCTGTGTGTGCTCTCCAGATAAAACTGCATCAGCATGGGAGAGATGTTCCACCGACAGCCTCAGGGTTGCGTGTGTTTCCGTGGATTTCATGTGCAAAGCGCTGTGCTTCATGGGGAAGGGTGTTCTGCCCCCTGGTAACTGGACTGTGTGTGTACGGAAGATGAAAAACAATGAGTCTACATCCTCCTGAAAAACCACTTGCAGGACGAGAGCTCTGCCGATAATGTTGTTACCGAGGGCAGCCCCAACGAGCTGGCATGTCAGATCAGTCCTCGTGCTCACAGCCCCAGGCTCAGAGTGCTTTGCTTGATCCTTAGCCATTGGTTTTATACATTTTAAGACAAAAACATCCTGGGTCTTTGACTGCATCAGGCCAAGTGTGTTCTAACGTTGACCCAGTTTGAAGTTACAGCCATGATACCTAAGGGATGGCTGTGATTGTCATTGTGATGCATAATATGCTCAGTGCTAAAATCTGTTTCTGAGAAGCCTGGGTATGGCACACACGCACATCTGACTTCCGCACACTTCTCGGGGTCTGCAGGAGGAAGCTGCTGTTGCCATGTTTCTTGCTCTGCTCCTCTGCACACCGGCAGTGTCTGCTCGGTGGCAGAAGGTGCTCAGGTGAACGTAAATTTGCCCAGGTATTTTGTGTCCTCCTTCACAACCAGAAATTTCATCTATAAAAGATTGCTGAGATTCATTTGGCATCAGAACCTGATATTTTCCATTCCCTGACAAAAATACTAATAAAGATAGGATACCTTTCTTTTCTTACGGAAAGAGGAATCTCAGTCTGTATCTCCAGAATAACAACAGCAAAGTAAATGAACAGAAGCACTGCGGCATTGTTTTGCTGGGAGCGGAGCGCTGGGAGGTACGTGGGTAGTCACTGCAGCCTGCTGCTCAGGCTGCTTCTGCTGAGCATTCCCAAACCCCTCTGGCCTCAATAGAAATTACATATGCCCATTAACTGTGAAATCTGGGGCCAGAGCTGAGCTAAGGGATCAAAGCGAGAGCCTAGGTTTTGGTGGAGCCACACTGATGCATTTCAGGGAGGTGCAGCCCCAAAGTCCTGATTCCTGCTTATTTCCTCCAGCCGTTAACTGCTTCCTCCCCTGTTGTGTTGCCTCATAACCAGCTGCAGTCGCTGCATTCCTTACATAGATGCTCCTTCCCAGCAGCTGGAGGAAGATTAACCATCCTTCTCCCAAACCTTTTCAGGAAGAAAATCAGCAAAGTGGTTTCCTGCGTGGCTGACTGCCTGGCTGCATCCGTGCTGCAGTCTCTGGGGATACACAGGGCTTTTTTCCCTTCTCTCATTTTATTTTCCTCTTTACTCCTAGAGCAAGCCCCGCTCTGCCTGCGCTCCGCACTGCGTGGTGCTGCTGACACAGAGCCTGGCTCCGGGTGCTCCGGTCTGCCAGGACGGTGGCTGCCAGTGGGGACAAGCCACATCCTGCTCTTCTCTGGCTTTCTCCTTTGGCAGCTGCTGTTTGTCCCTCTAGTCAGATGGCAGGGATCTGGCCAGGCTGCCCACGCAGTGCCCTGCTGATCGCTGCTCTGGGGTGATGGGGAGATGCTCTTCCCTGCAGCTCCATGCTTTTTTCCTCTTACTTCTTGGGTACCTCTTACTGATTTGGTGTTAGTATTTCAGCAGTGGGGCTTGCACAGCTCTTTTCGACTGCAAACTGACCTAAAGACTGCAGAATGGAGAGATACTGAAGCACCAGCACTAGGGCAACAAGACTGCCTCTCAGGAGCCATACAGATAGACATGGCAGCAAGGAACAGCTTGAATCCTTGCTGTGACAGTGTGCTCCCTCTGCAATCCCCTGTCCACAGCCCTGGGGAGACACACAGTGGAGTGGGAGCTGGCAGGAGCCTGGGCTCCCGAGCCCTGTGTCTGTGCAGGAGGTAGGGGAGCGTGTTGCAAATTGGGGAGCAGAGAGGGGGCAGGGTTTTGTGCTTCTTGCTCTGCTGTGTGCTGCTGGTGGAGCTGGGTAAAATCCTCCTATAGGACCACTCAGAGCAGCAGGCTCATCTGAGTCGTTAATGGGACCGCAGGCTGTGCTGGGTCATCAGTGGGATCAC
This sequence comes from Penelope pileata, assembly GCA_013396635.1. Lineage (NCBI taxonomy): Eukaryota > Metazoa > Chordata > Aves > Galliformes > Cracidae > Penelope > Penelope pileata. The sequence continues at coordinate 108,048 of WBMW01003691.1, read as the reverse complement.
TCTAGGAACCCACCTGGGGCTGCTCGGTGCCTCTGTGCGTGCCAAAGCACAGCCCGTGCTGGCTGGAGCTGTGGTGCCCATGCCACATGGCAGCATGGCTCTGTGCTTGCTGCTTGTGCCCCCATGGGGCCCAGGGAGAAGTGGGGCTCCCAGAGCCTCTGCCCCACCGTTGTCCCTGTCCCTGCAGGCCGTGCTGTGCTGGCCGTGCTCCCCGCAGAGCAGTCCCTCCTGCCGCCAGGCTGGGCAGGGTGCTGGGCTCAGCAGGAGATGCTGCGCTGCAGCAGCACCGCGATGCTGTGGCCTCGTGGAGCTGATGGCACATGCCATGGGCTGAGGGAGAGCTCTTCAAGAAATGAATCTTCCTGCAGGTTTTGTGCTGCAGGAAGCAGAATGTGTGCAGCAGCTCAATGCAGAGCTGATCCCAGAGGAGGTCCAACCCCGTGGCTGTCAGTAAGCACTTCCAGGGCAGGGAGCGAGCTCCAGGCATGGGCAGCTCTCGCAGTGTGTGCACGGGGTGACATACAAACATGTGGTTGGTGACAGAATGTGCTAATCAACGCGTGTGTCCCATCCAGGCCTCCCTTCCCTGCCAGCAGGGCATGGCATGTGGACTCACAGGGTGTTGTGGAGCGTGCGCAGCTCCTGGTGATGATGGTTGCACTGAATGGTTGATGGTTGGCCTTGGTGGTCCGAGAGGTCCTTTCCAGCCTTAGTGGTTCCATGGTGGTATGATTCCTGCAGCAGGCCTTCCCTGGGTGACTCCAGCAATGGCTGTTGGTCGGACGCGTTCACGGAGCTGCAAGGAGAAAAAACTTTGGAAAGCTTGTTTGCGTTTTTCCCACAAGGCTCGTGCTGTATTGACTCATTCATCTAGATTGTTACAAAGCGGTTGGTTCCAAGTGTGTTTGAGATTTTCAAAGCAAACAAAAGACATTCTTAGGCTTTCAGCCTCTCTGCTTAGTGAAGTTTCGTCTTTGGGACCTCAGTTCCTTACTCGTGATTTCCACATGCCACTAGCTGATCTTTAAACACTTGCTTTCTGCTGGATTTTTATCAGACCTGTGACCAGGCCTTGGCTTCCCTCTGGCCCCATGCTCTTTCCCTGCCTTTTTGGTTACATTTCAGTACAGGTTTGTAGGGCATCAGCAGAGCCCTTGGCAGCTGTGACACCTCTTGAGCAGATGCACCTAGTGCAGAGTATCCCAAAGTAATGGCCAAAGCTTTGCACCAAGTAAGGGCTTTAAATCTTGTCATGATTTTGACAGATTTCTCTCCCGACAAGGCACTTTTTTTCCTCTTTCAACAAAGGACAATATCCAGGTGCTTAAAGCTGTCCTGTTTGCTCTTTCTGTAGATTTGTGTTACTGACTACACGTGAGAATTTTGGTAGAGGAGAGGAGCTTTTTGCACAGAGTCAGATCTGGGCGTCTTGTGCTGCTTTTGCCAAGTCGTACAGGTTGTGGACATGATAGTGATTCCTAGGGGATTTTGTTGTTGGAATGCTTGCTGAATACAAGTAATGAGAAATATTAAACTCTTGTTTCTTTCAAGCCATTTAATTAAGAATCCATTTTGAGATAATGCTAAAAAAAAAAAGAAAAGATTAAGGATTTTATCTTTGTGCTTCTAGTTTCTATTTTTTGACTCTAAATAACTGTCACACTGGTGTACAATGTCGAATTTAAATGGTTTGTCATACGTTCATGGTAGCCGTAAGAATCTGGGCAGATGGACTATGCTACGTATGGAGAAAATTCTGCGGTGTCCGGTGTTTAGGTGTAGACTGGAGGCGTTGGCTTTGCATTTCTGCCTTACATAACGTAGTGCATTCCCAATTTATCCCAACAGTGGATATATGGAGAGTGCTATTTAGCCAGTGGCATTCCAGGATTTCTCTACGTTTTTGGGATTTGGTCATTCCTGTTTCTCATCTCCCCGTGCTGCTGATCCCCTGTTGGTCGGTGGACCCGTGTCCCATTGGTCCTTCTTACAACTCTGAGGGTACGGGATGACAACAAATACCTCTGAAAGCACTCATGCATTTCAAATGGGAACTAACACTCGGATCAGAGCAGGTTGTTTTGCCCCACGTTTCGTGTAGCAGTGGTTAAACAGCCAGTGTGCCTGGGACGGGTGTGCTCACCGTGTGCTCAGTGGTGGGAATGGGCCAGGGCTGCTGTAGTCGGGTGCGTACATCTCCAGCCCCGCTGCAAGTGCCAGGCAGGCAGTGGGCAGCACGTACAGGCTGCTGTAACCCCAGGTCCTGGAAAGTCCTCGGAGCCCTGGGTTAATCATAGCAATTAAGTTCCATAAAGCATCCCTCAAATAGTACTGCAGCAGGGGACAGCGAGGTGCCCTTTCACTTCTGTTTTGCTCTCAGCGTGTACAGTTTTTAGTCTGCAAGTTTTTTGGGAAAGGAGTTGCTATTTACAGAGTGCATAGTACTTAGAAAATTAGGGCTTTTTCTTACTAAGATATTGCTAGAAATACATAATAGCTTAATGGCAGTTCAGCAGGTGTGTGATTTCAGAAGTTGGTGCTTGCTGCAAGAATCACAGCATCGTTAAGGCTGGAAGAGACCTCTGAGATCATCCAGTCCAACCGTCAGCCCATCACCATGATGTAAAAATAGTAAGAGAGCAGAGGAGCTGAATGAAGGTTCCTGGGAAAAGAAGAGAACGCAAAATGTAAGCAGAAACAAGAAGTGCTCTGTTCAGAACCGTTGTTTATTAGTGTTTAAGGCTGTGCTACGCCTCCGACTTTGGGAGCTTGTGGAGGGACAAAGACAGCTCATTAAAACCACAGCGCAACACAGCACACCAAGCCGGAGCCCAAACCCTATCAGTTGCTTGGCTAAAATTAAGCAGCATGAAATTCATTTCAACAATACCGTAACAGCGTGTCACAATTCTTTCCCATTCGCTACACAGCGTGAATATTTTAAACAAAGTAATTTTCCTATAATTACATTGAAGATGCAAGTCTGTTTGGGTTTTTGTTTTTGTGCCCTGGTGAGACCTTTAGCAAAACCTGCAAGAGGTGGGCAAGAGCGGATGGGATGACTTCAGAGGAAGTCATTGCCACCTAAATATAACTTGTCACAGCAGAGAGCTGCAGCCCTCTGGTAACAAGTGGAATTTGGCTGCCCACCAGGTTCCGTAGTGGCAGATTACAAAGTGTGTTCTATTGGCATTTGATTTCTGCGAAATGGGGCCCGGTGCAGAGCAGAATACCTGGGACCCTCCAGCACTGCACGTCTGGGTCGTGTTTGTGCTCCTGGTTGTGTCTCACTGATGGGCACAGCCAGCGTCTGCTCGAGCGGTGCCGGTGAGCCTGTGGCCATGGTGAAGCGGCTTTGCGTCACGCTGTTAGACAGTTCAGCATGTTCTAAACCACTTCTGTTTGGAAAATGAAAAGAAATATTCTGGGTTATTTTGGTTGTACGAAGCCTGATGGTGTGGGAAGTGGTGGCACCACGCTAGAAGAAAATTGGGACGCTGTAATCATAAGAGTCCTTAACAAGGTGCATGTTCTTTAATTGGACTGTTTGAATAAGGAAAAGCATGCCGTGGCAACAGACGGGCGGCTCAGATCTTCTTGACAATGGGGTCTTCAGGAAAATTCCACTTTTTCTTTTTCAGATCTCTGACTTCTGTCCTTGATGTTGTAGAACGGATCATAGAACCATAGGATGGCTTGGGTTGGATGGGCTCTTAAGGATCATAGACCCATAGAATGGTTGGATTGGAAGGGACCTCAAACATCATAGAATCACAGCATGGTTGGGTTGGAAGGGACCCCTCCAGCCCCAGTCCTGCTGTGGGCTGGGTGCCCCCAGCTCAGGCTGCCCAGGGCCCATCCATGGCCTTGGGCACCTCCAGGGACAGGGCACCCACAGCTCTCTGGGCAACCTGAGGAACTAGATGTAGATGTGTTGTGTTTTGTTTTGTTTTTTAAAAAAAACCCTCCATCACTGCCAGCAGAGAAAAATGGCTGTAGTGTTTACAGACCTGCTCAAGAGACTTGAGTCGGTGTGAGGAACCGAGGAGCTGAGTACCAGGACTTCTTTGCTGCTGGTGCAGCTGGCGGTGCGGTTTGGGGTCAATACTCGTCTCTTCTTTTCAGAAGACTTAGGAATGTTCCTGATTTCCTGGTGGCAGACACAGGGCATGCTTCCAGCAGAGTTCCTTTGGGATAGCAGGTGCGTTTTTATTAGCTGCTGTATTATTATCAGGTGCTGTAAAACCCAACAGCAGCAGCTTCCCCAGAGCCTTGCAAAGATCACTCAATGCTTTCAAGAGCCAAAGTAATTAGAAACAAATAAAGCAGGGTTTTTAAACTGTTGCAGCTTAAGCATGGCACCTTTTATCACTGGAAAAAAGCACCTTTTTTTCCCTCTCCTGACTCTTCTGAATAGCTTCCCTGGAAAAGAGGGACCAGCTGCAGGGATTAAAGCGAGACCCGGGCTAGAGGTGTTGAGCTGCTGTCTCAGTCATACACTCTGACACTTCCAAGGGGAAGAACATTTGAGCCTTGTATGCCCAGCGTGGTCATTGGAGCCTTACAGCCATACAGGTGGGATTTTAGCAGGAAGCGTGTGTATTGCTAGTACTGTTCTTAACCACATTTTTTGGATGTATAAACACAATCTGTGCTGAGCTGGAGGCTGCTAGGAGAAGGAGATGTGACTGCAAGATTTCAGATTCAGAAAGAGGGATTGTGAAATGTTAGAAGAGTTGCCCTATTTTCTAATAATTAGTATTCGCAAAGAGGAAACATTCTAACTACCTAGTAATTTCCTAATTGCTGAGACACCTAATAAGTTGTCTTAAATAAATTTACCAAACATATAGAAGGAGCTAATTACTGAGCATTTAATTCCAAAATCACAACTCAGAACCCATCCTGCAGCTGGCCTGTGTGTGTGTGTTGGTTCTTCAGCCAGCAAATGGTTTGGTTGGGAGCTGACCCTGTCCTGAACAGACTTCAGTGGCACATCCACATTTCCTCCTAGACATGAAGCTGTGAAAAAGTCATACCAAAGTGCCTGCTTACAGCTCTGCTGGACCTGCAATGAACATTGCTGGACCTCCAAATGAACATTACAGCAGCTGGAACAGGTTGTATAATTCGAGTGGACACTTAAAATAAGGGCTGTGCTTCCTTTGTAACCTCTTCACCTTGTTTTTGCACATGGGAATAACCCATTGGTTTGCTTGGTGTGAAGGGTCCCAAGCTGCACAGGAGGTTTTGTGTCAAAGGAGGAAGAATTGAAAGGACAAAGGTGTGAAATGCACCCTTTCCCCTCTCCAGTCCCAGGTGTGGTGCTGGGGATTGCAGTGCTCCCAGTAAAATACTCTCTGCAGGATTTTACTGGGGAAAATCTTGTAGCACACAGCAATTTTCTGGCCCTGAGTCTGACTGCAGCTCAGCAATGTTTTCATGCCAAATGAACAGACACCCACTGGTTTGCATTTGCCTCTTAATTACATCACCTGCCCAGTAATTAAATTTGCCTGCCTGCTGCGAGCACTTGGACCAGGTGAGCACCAACCGTGGCCAGCAGTAGCGGCCATTGTTATTTAAAATGGTTGGGTTTTTTAAAGCCATAAGGCTTGGTTCCTGTGTTCATCTAAAAATAGGTTTGTGCTTACCCTCTCTAATAGCTGTCTTCATGGCACGCTTGCAGTGCTAACCTGCCTGAACTAAGCCTGCGTTTGCAGGCACAGCGCTCGTGTCCCTGCGTTTGTTCTGGTCTGCGGGGAGCAGGGCTGCCGTGAAAGAGGAGGTGAAGCCACGGCTCGGGGAGGACACGTGGCACACAGCAGCATATGGCCCTGCAGCCAGCACCCTGCCTGCTCCTGCTCCCATTGCAGAGTGCTGACAGCTTTCTGGGAGCTCATCAGGGAGCTGTGTGGCCTCAGGTGAGACGCACCTTGACCTCAATTCTTGCTGAAAGTTGCAGGAGACTGAGGATGTTCGGGCTTTTTCCAAGTGCAGCTCCCGTTCTGGATCCCTGGGATCTGGATGTCCAGCTGGGTTCCATTCCATGCTTGTTCCAGGCAGTTAGAAACTGAGTCCTGTGCGTGTCTGTGCAGCCTTCCCTGGGGGAGGGAGCATCTGGGGAGTGGAGCAGAGACCGTTTCTCCCTTTGCAGGACAGCTTGGGGGGTTTCAGGTCCCTTTTGTTCCATCCTCTTGCCCTCGGGAGGGGAATGGCATTTCGCTGCACTTCTGTGCTGTGGGTACCTCCTCAGTTTTCTTTTGACAGCCGAGAATGCCACAGACATCCCCTGCTTCTGAGAGCGCTGCACCATTCTTTTATTGTCTGTTAAAAGCAACTGGGAAGTGATGCTGTTAGGAGTAGGTGAGGACTTCTTGTTCACCTTTGTGAGACTCAGCTGTGCCATTTCCTGCCTGGGGATATCTTGTTTTCCCAATTACCCAGCTCCTGCTCCGCTTGTTGGAGTTAGAAAGGATTGAAGCTCCCAGCTGGGGAGTTGCTGGCAGGTAGGAGCTGCCTGCTGCGCTGCGTTCCTGTGCGTTTTGCAGATAAGAACAACAGGGAGAGCACGTTTTGGGGGGTTTATCTATGGCATGAGTACAACCAAGAGGTGGTAATTCACAGCTTCCAACCATTTACAGCCATAAATGTGTTGAGAAAGAAAAAGTCTTCAGCCCTTTCAGTGAAGTAGGTGCTTGTCCACTATCTCTCCTGACAGACTCATATGTGAGAAGCTCTCTGTCCCAGGCCAGAGCTCTGCACGCAGGGGGTGGCCCCTGGGATGCACTTTTGTTCGTTTGAGCAGTTTGGGTGTCTCAGACCACACTGCTATCTCTGCAGGCTGTGTTTGCTCATTGTTGGAGATGGGAGCGTAAGCAGTTACATGTTTTATTATTATTTTTAATAATCCCAGTAATCCAGTCTTTCCTGAGGGTGCTGTAAGAGCAGCTCCAGCCCTCTGTGTGGCACTGCCCCACTGCCCTGGGCAGCGGAGGCGGCGGAGATCGGAACGCTCTGGCTGCTGAAGGACACCTCAGGATTCCACCCAGAGGTCTACTTCTGGTGCTTTGCTTCTTGGTAAGGTGGCTAACTCGAAAAATCAAACCAACAAAATGCAAGAAGACTGTGTCATCCCTCTGCTGTAGGTCCGTGGGAGGCTGCAGCTCCTCCACCCTGCGCAGTGCCGGTGCTGCCGCGCAGTGTCACCGCATGCAGCAGAAGCAATGCGTAACGCTGCAACACGGGACAGGTCGCCATGCCTTCACATCTATCTGCAAATGCAGATCTGTCCTTCACTCATCATTCAATAAGCAGCTGACTGTGTGCCCTTGGGGGGGATTGCTGGCTGTCCCCTGGCTCCCAGGGGCAAGCACGTGCCAGCGTGGGCTGAGCACGAAAACTGGGTGTGGGGGAAAGTTGCATCCTGCTGTGCAAGAGGTGTGTTTGTCCCTTTTCCAACACAAAACATGCAAACAATGGTGACGAGTTGGGTGCAGTGACTGCTGTGCATGCTCACCTCTGCCTGTTCCTGGGCAGAGTGATGCTCTGGGGGTGCCCGCGGCTGTTCCTCCTGCAGCAGGGTGGGTGCCTGCTGGGCAGACAGGGGTGGACGTGGGGATGGGGATGGCAATGGGGATGGCGATGGCAATGAGCCCTCTCTCCAATCAGGTCATGCTTTCAGAAACACTTACTGAGTTGTGATGGACTCTGTAGCACCCTAAATCTTTTCCAAAGAAACCGCTTGTCACCCGGCTTGCTGGAGCTCTCACGGACTGCTGCTTCCCTTGCAGAGCTCTATGGCAGAGCGTTACAATTTATGGCTGCACAGAGAGCACTTTGGATCTGTACATTTCTGGCACTTGGAAAAGATTATTTGCAACCTCACTGAAATACATATGTTTTTCTGAAACCCTAACAGCTAAGAGTTTCTTCTGCTCTTCCCTTCAGCAGGAGGAACCGACAGCTGCTGGCATGCATGTGAGCAGCTCCCAGCACAGGCTGGGGCATAAACCTGGTGCTTTACCCTTATCCTGTAGCTGCTGAATGAACTGACCCACTGCTCTTTCTGCTTGGGCTGCAGTATGCTTTTTCCCCACCATTTTTAGGATGGCTTCAAACCTCAGTGTTTTTATCGAAGCCGAATTAAACTAATTGATGGGAGAGGAAAATGAAGGAGGGAGAAAATAAGTAATAAATTGCAAGGAGAATGAATTCATGGAAGCCCAGAGTAAAACGGCTGTGAAATGTGAAACAAGTCTTTCATTGCCTCAAATCATAATTATCTAAGCCCATTTCCTCCAAGCTGTCCAACCTGGAGTGCACTCGAAGGCATGGCATGTGCTGCTGCCTCCCAGAGTTTGCTGTGTCTCTTGGGGGGTTGTGTGGCTGGGGTTGCTTAGCGCTGTGGTAATTGGCCCTACAGTGCTGTGCGTGGATGTGGAACTGTGGATGTGTGCAATATGCTCCAAATGATCACTTTGCCACCGTAAGCAATAGAAAAATAAATAAATTAAGGGAGTCTTTTTGATCAAAGTTTTGGAGTACAGAAGATAATAGAATCACTCAGGTTGGAAAAGCCCTCTGAGATCCCAGCCCATCCCACCATGCCCACTGAGCCATGGCCCTCAGTGCCACATCTCCACGGCTCTGGGACACCTCCAGGGACGGTGACCCCACCACTCCCTGGGCAGCTGTGCCAGTGCCTGGCCGCTCGTTGGAGAAGGAATTGTTCCTAACACCCAACCTGACCCTCCCCTGGGCAGTGTGAGGCCGTCCCATCTCGTCCTATGGCTGTTCCCTGAGAGCAGGGACAGCCCTCACCTCGCCACAGGCTCTTTCCAAGCAGTTGTAGAGATGAGAACACCTTTTTTCTCTCACTCTGACTACCAACATAATTTGGCTCTCAGTGTGCAGGTCAGGCAGGCAGTTACTCTGTCCCAGGAGCATGGATGCATCTTCGGCTTTAGTGACATCGCATCTGTTGCAGTTTCTGCAGACAGGAGCTGTCAGCCTGGAGCTCATAGCTCTTGGTGCTGTACATGCATGAACGCTGATGTTGGCTCCTTGCACGAGAAAAGCAAAAACTGCATGCAAAAAGTGATGCTATTTTTCTGTATAGTCTCAAAAGAATCATGCCTTGTTTTCAGTGCCGTAGCGTGGCTCAGCAGAGAGCCCTGGGGCTGCACCTCTCCGATGAGGCGCTGCCTGGTGGCATCGCTTGCGGGGAGGGAATGGTGCCACCGTGCCAGGCCGTGTCGCTGGGCGTGCGGGGCAGCCTGGGGCAGCGTCAGCTCCTTCAGCTAAGGCGACTTTGTTCTGACAGCCTAAAATAGGTCAGTGCTCAGCCAGAAACCTCTCAAAGCCACGATGGGAAACGTGCACCCAGCGTAGGCGCATCCCTTCCCAGCGCCGTGCCTCGCAGAGCCACCAGGATGCGGCGCGCTCCCCATGCATCGCGGCTCGCTGGGCAGGAGCCGTGGCTTGGAATGAAGCCCTCTTACTGCCATTTCTTATTTGTGTTCATAGTATGCCTTTCGGTTTGTTACTCAGAGGCAGTGATTACTTTTCCTTCATCCTTTTTGCCGCTGCTGAAGCTTTATGTCCATGCAGTCAGAAACACCGGGCGTTTTGCAGTGAGCGTTTTGCTGTTCTTGTGCAGCACGGCGCCGGGCTGTGCCCCTCCTGCTCTGCCCTTCCTCTTGCTCTAATTGCTTCCAACAATGTCTGGAGTATGTTGGTTTACGTGGATGGTGAGGCTGCTGACTTGTATGGATCACGCAGAATGTATCATGCAGAATCATAGGGGTTGGGAGGGACCTCTGGAGATCATCCAGTCCAAATATGTCCCTGTGCTGCAGGATGTAAAGCAATTTAAGAAGAACAGACATTTGAGAGGCATAATGCTGCAATGGCTCTTTTGGAACCTATGCAGAGAGAAAGATTTTGGAGTTCTGCAGAGAGAAAAATGCATCTCTTAGGTCTGTTGCTAGAAATGTGATCACGAAGAGATGATTTGTGGTGCCAGACAGCACACAGCTCATGGGTTGGTACGCTGCTCCTTTTTCTTCTTCAAAAAGAGAATGAGTGAATTGGTCCTGCTGTGGGGTTTGGAGAGGTGTGCAGGAGTTTACCCCGGCAGTGAACTCACCCCGCCGTGTATGAGCACCGCCACACCCAGCTCCATGGTTAACGCCCTGCCCTTCAGCTGGCTCCGTGCAGCCGTGAGGCTCAGACACAGGGCACGCTGCATCAGGTTGCTGTATGGGATGGGAGGAGCCACGCAACCTGTGGCTGCTGCTGGGCATCCCCAGTGCTGCCCCAGTCCCTGGTGGCTGCACCTTCCTCCCCTGCCAGCCGTTCCGTCCCGCTGGGGAGCGCCGGTTCTGCTCCGCAGCACTGTGCAGCCCTCGTGTTGCCCCGCTGAGCAGCATTTCATAGCGTGCTTTCGCCACTTTTTTGCTCCTAAAGAAAAGAGCAGCGCTGTGAGTGAGTGGCAGCACGCAGCGGGGGAGGGCTGCGCAGTGCTGCTGGGTGTGCAGGGAGGGCTGCCTCTGTGTCCCTTCACCACGCCTGCTGTGACCTCCCCCCCGACAGCCTGAATCTGGGGCTGTCAAACAGCATTTACGTTTTATAAAGATGTTTGTACAGTGCCTGCAGCTGAGCTGGAGGTGATGTGTCTGTAAGGAAGCAGAGCAGGGATTCTGTGGAAGAGGGGACCGAGGCTTTTCCTGGAGTTTTTCTCTTTGGCTAAGGTGAAACCATATATTTCTCTGCTGAATTCTGCAGAATTTTGAGCTAGAAGCAATATGTATAGACCCACACAGCAGAATTAGGAACCGTTTTAAAAGCATCTTCTGTATCCGACAGGGGGAGGGGGGCTCTGCTTCTCACCTGCGTTTGCTTAGCGATGTGTTTTTGCTTTCAGGGCTCAGCAGATTCGTACACAAGCAGACCCTCGGACTCTGATGTGTCTTTGGAAGAAGACAGGGAAGCAATCCGCCAGGAGAGAGAGCAGCAAGCAGCGATACAGCTCGAAAGGGCAAAGGTGCCTTCTTGTCAACTGTACTAGCAACCGAGTTACGTGGCATTTGTCGTTTGCCTTTTGTTAAGAGTCACGCTGCTGGTTTCTAATGGTGATGGCATCTTCTGAAGTGTGTTGGCAATCAACTGAAATTACCTGCAAACAAAACCTGGGGGGAGTATAGTGTAAAAAAATATTCTTGCATAAATGAGGATCTTTAGTGAGCTGAACTCTGGTGGCTTACGTGAAGTTTTTAAGTCTGAATTTTGACACTTGGCAAATATCTCTGCTAGTCTTCTCGTTATTTGATACAATGAATTCATTCTTGATTGAGAAAAGTTTCCAGTGTTTATGATGTCTGTTTCTGTTTGCAGTCCAAACCAGTAGCGTTTGCTGTTAAGACGAATGTGAGTTACTGTGGAGCTCTGGATGAAGATGTCCCTGTCCCAAGCACTGCCATCTCTTTTGATGCCAAGGACTTCCTACACATTAAAGAGGTAAAAACATGTGGCAGTTATTCCTTTAACATGCCAGGGACTGGTCGTGTCTGAGCTGTGCTGGAGAAGTAAGAGCCAGGAGCTGAGTGGCGACAGGAGAGTGCAGCACACACGTGGCGTTAGTGATGCTGTGGTGGCACCGCACCCTTTTCACAGTTCACATCAGGTTTGTGATGGACCTGAGTTTGTTAATGCAAAGGGATTCTGTTCATCAAGAAGTGAGGTCGCAGCAGTTTACACCAGCTCTTCATAAAGCACCAGATAGGCTTGTAACAGAGGCGAGACAAAGTAATGCAGGAGTACACAACAGTGCTGAAGAGTCCGTAGGACAGAAATAAGGAAAAAGGAATGGGAATAAACAAGCCTTGAACGTGACTTTTGTAGAGAAAAATACGTTTATTGCATGTTGAGCTTATTTTCCACAATTAGTTATCTGAAGCGAGCCCTTCAGGTTTGTGTAAGCCCCTGTTGTTCTGTAGATGTGTACATAGACTTGCAGCTTGCAAATACATTTTTTTATCTCTGCATTGTGTGGCTTTATTTTAGGGCGTTCTCTAATTTGTCTCTTTCTTTGAACATTAGTCCGTCATTGCTTCAAAGCTCTGATCTCCCTGAGACTGAGCATGTTTTGGAGGAAAAAACCTGCTTCTTCATCTCTGGAGACAGAGACTGGTGGTAGAACAGGGGAGTTTTGCTCCAAGTTCTTTCTCCCTGGACACAGGAGAGGCATTTGATTTGTATGTTCCATTTGCTCAGTTTGCTGGAAACAGATGGAAGTTTGATTTTTTAAAAAAATTATTTTACTTTATTATTGGTTGGTTTTGTTTTGTTGATTTTTTTTGTTGTTGTTTTGGTTTGGTTTTTGTTTTAAATGTATTTGTATGGAACAGTGCTTAACACCATGGTGAAGAAGTGGAGCACTGTCAAGTCTGAATCTGCCTCTCTCTGTGTGTAGAATTGGTTTTCCCCTCCTCTGTGTTGCCCAGGAATGCTCTGAGCTGCCCTTGATGTACCCCACCTTGTAAACCTGCTTCCCATCAGGAAGCTGTCCTTTGCTGGCACTCAGAGCTGACTGCAGACAGCTGCACTCCTTACAGCAGAGATCACTCCTCAGCTGCCTTCACTGACGTTTCCCTGCTTGCAGCAGGAGCGTGCCGTGCCTGGCGTGCCATCTCCCTAGGTTACACATTGCAAGTGCTCAGGTAGTTCTGTGCATCACCATTAAAGCAAGTATTTGCTCTTGGTTTCCCCAGCGTGGGGCTGCCTTTTTTGTCAGGCTGGGAGTGTGCTAAGCTCCTGTTGTGCTGCCCTGTACATTTTTCCAGGGAAGCGTCACTAGTTCGTGTCTTGGCTTTCTGTGAGTGTTCTTCCAAGACCAAAATGGCCAGGATCACATCCCCATAGAGCAGTAAGCCATCTGGCTTGCAAGTATTCATCAGCTCTGCTGAGGGCTTTGTGTAGTTTCTTTGTTAATGCAGAAACCTTCAGCCTGCCTGAAGCTGTGGCTGGAACTCAGGATGATTTCAGGAATGGTTCCCCATGCTGTAGCCACGTGGAAAAAGGCTTTGCAGAATTTGTTTTTCAGTGATCTGACGGATTTGCTTGGACCAGAGTAAACATGGTTCCAGATTTTAGAATAACACCTAACTAGGCAGAAGTGAGGTTGCCCTGCTGACAAGATGAAACAGCAGCAGCAACCGATGAGTTGCCATATTGAGAACATGTCCTGTATGTCTCATATGTCTCCTGCAAGACTATACATTATGTGCTTACTTCAGAGATGAGTGCAACAATTACTGACAATGCAGAAGAAATTCTGGGCATGGCAACCGATAGGAATGAATTGTAGTCCTCCCACATGCTGAATGCAGAGAATAACATATGGGAGGTAATGACCTAATGCAAATAGCCCTGCTTTCCTTGCTGCATTGTTATCCTTTGTATTGTTCAGTTATTCTCAGCGTAACCCTGATTCTGATCTCTTGTCCAGAGGCATCCCTCAGAACTCCGTGTCCTGCGAGTAAGGAAGGTTCCCGAGTTCAAGCCATGCATTTAGAACCAAAATCACATTGTTAATCCTCAGAGGGCTCTGGTTTAGAATCGTGGAATCACAGAGTGATTTGGGTTGGAAGGTACCTTAAAGCCCATCCATGGCGTTAATGACCCCCTGCCATGGATGGGGACACCTCCCATTGGGCTGGGATGCCCAGGGCCCCATCCAGGCTGGTTTAAATCTGCCCACCAGAAGTGGCCCACGCTCATTGCATCGCCATCACGCTCAGCCCCGTAGTTGATGCCGTAGAGAGGAAGTCAGAGCAGGATGCGTTGGGGCAGTTAGGAGATAAGCCAGTAGTGTCACAGGTAATGCTGCTTTCCAGTCTCTGGCTGTGAAGAATTCATCAGCCTTCCAAACATTGCTAGCAGCTGTTAATTTCCTTTAAATTTGCACAGAGTGCACAGTATTCAGACTTCAATGCCAGTCCAGTTTTGCCAGCCAGTACGGAGTTCAGGACTGTGGGTAACAAAACAAGGGAGTTTTGGACATGCAGCATTTTGCCCTAAGGCCGGTAACCTCCCTGTGTTCCAGAAATACAACAACGACTGGTGGATAGGGCGGCTGGTGAAGGAGGGCTGCGAGATTGGCTTCATCCCGAGCCCGCTCCGGCTGGAGAATATCCGCATCCAGCAGGAGCAGAAGAGGGGGCGTTTCCATGGAGGGTGAGAATGCTGTAACCTTTAGAAGTAATTGAGAATCTTTTCCGACACCGGGCAATGTGTTTCAAAGGTCACTTGATTCTTTTTTATTGCGGTGTGTCTGAGCGGGTGTTTGATTTGGGATTCCAAATGAAAATACGTATTTGCAGAGAATAGGCGTGAGAAAGAAAAGAATGTGTATTGGCTTTGGAAAAGATAAGTTTTACACTATCAGTGGTAGCAACGGAAGTTTCTGAAGGGCTAGAGAGTTGTGTGTCCCCATGGGTTTTAAGTCAAGCCCTTGGTGCTCAAGGGCTGCCAAATGTTTTATTCCCAGCTCTCAGGGTTGTGGGTTTTTTCTTTATTTTTTTTCCTGTCCCTTTTTGCCAAAAGCAAACTTTATAGATGTCGTGGAGATGCTTTGTCATTCAGCTTCCTTCCCTCTTCACCTGCCAGCCTGACCCTTCTGTGTCCCCACGCTGCTGGACCTGGAGAGGGCAGCTCCCCGGCAAAGTGCAGACTCGTTCACAGGTCTGGGAGCAAAGCTGATCTCTCCTGGCCTCAGTTTGGACAGTGAAGTCTCTCTCTTCTATTGGCTGAATATTGGGTGAATTTTTTTTGAGGGGAGAATTATTTTACTGCTGGCATGTTATTCCCACTAATTGGAGACAAAATCTGAGTGTTCATGCAGATAACAAGAACAAAAACTGTAGCACAGCAGAGGAAAGGAAGGAGAGCCACTTGAATCTAGACCCAACAGAGAGCAGTGAGGGAAGCATAAATTAGCCTGCATAGTACGGTCAGGGAATTAGCATCCTTAATCAGGGTCAGGAATCGTTTCAGGTGTAAGCCAGCTGGGGTGTTTTCAGAGTGATTGAGCAGCATTAACTGAGCTTTTTTCAAATTGCTTTTACAATTTCTGAAATGGGTTCAGGGAAAGCCAGTGCATCTCAGTGTATGCAGAGAGGGCTGTCGCGGTCAGAGGCTGCTTGGGGTCACGTTTCATGCATTAGCAGCAAAATTCTCTGCTTGTGCGAACAGACACAACTCCACTGAATTACCAATTCCTGCAGAAATTGTCTGATCTCACCTGTGGAGAATACTGGGAATAAAATTAAGTATGAATCAGTAAAAGAGGATGGTATTAAGATTTTACACAGTCTCTTTTTCTGGGTCTGCGTGCTGAAGCTGAAAGCAAGTAATGAAAAATGGTGGAGCAGTTTATTATTGAGCACCTCCTTTCGCTACAGCCGTACAGCATCCGTGCCTTAAATCTGCTCAGAGGCCATGACAGGCTGTGGGGATGGAGGCTCTGTGTGGTGGAGAAGGGCAGTGCTGTCTGAGCCAGGCAGTGAAAGTTACCTGTTAAAGAGGTTTCTGGAGGCTTGAAACAGAGTAACTGATGCTAGTGATTATTTACCACATCACCCTGTCAGGGCAGTGCCTAGCAGGTACATGCCGAGGGTTTGCAAAGTTCTCCAGGGTGTAGAGAGCACATGGCGGAAGGGCAGGGGAAGCTCTACAGAGGGAGCTCTCACCGCGTGGCTGTGGGTGAAGGCTCTGGCTGTGTGGTTTCTCACCGGGCAGTTCTCTTAGCCGCTGGCTGAGCCTTCAGGTTCACCTCGCTGGCACTTGGTGTGAATGGGGCTCTTTCTGACACCGCAGGAAATCCAGTGGAAATTCTTCTTCCAGCCTTGGAGAAATGGTTTCTGGCACGTTTCGAGCCACTCCCACTTCCACAGGTAAGGCAGGATTTTATTTGAGGAAACTCTTGCTATTTCTGTTATTTCTATTTAAAAATCATGTATGAAAAGTGCAGGTTTTCCCCCTTTGCTGACTTGTTAAGATGTTCTGCTGGAAAGTGCTTGCATGCGGAGGTGGAGAAAGACATCTCTTGCCAGCCGTGCGGCATTGCTAAGGGGCTGGAAATAAAATCCTCAGGCAAGTGGCAGCTGCCCCCAGAATGGCGTGAGTGGCCAGTGTGCACAGAGCTGATGCAGCACGAGGTGTGCGGGGGGAAATGGGAGGTGCACCAAGAGGGGGGGGTTTGCTTGCAAGTGCGACGGTTGTCCTGCACAGTGTGTGTTTTAACCACGTTCTGTTTGGTCTTTTAGCAAAACAGAAACAGAAAGTGGTAAGTAATACTCCTGCTTTCATTCTATTGTCTGTATTTCTAACACATCATTCCTAGAATTTTCGTCTGGTTTGGTTAGTGATCTGAAGGAATGTTTTCTTCTCCCAGACAGAACACGTCCCCCCGTACGACGTGGTGCCATCCATGAGGCCTGTTGTGCTGGTGGGCCCCTCACTGAAAGGCTACGAGGTACGTGTCCCAGGGGCCTGCAGTTCGTTCCAGTTTTCTGGTCCGTGATCTGCCGTGGGACCTTGGGTGTGTTGTCCCACGTGAGGTTAACGTTCTCCTTTTTTCACTTAGGAAAGCTTTACCTCTTCCCACGAAGCTCAGTGAAATAGCTGTCTGTTGTAGCATATCCATTTCTGTTCTGCAGCACCTGAAACTGAATGTGGGAACTGAGGACTGTCGTTTCAGCATGTTTTATTGCTGCTTATTTTTCCAAGAATATTGGTATATTGAAGTACCAGGAAACCTTCAGCCCTTCTAAGTTATTTGCATGGCAGTAGGTGTGATAACAGGTACAGATAAACAGGACACCCATGTTTCAAGGTTGCTGCAGATTCAAACGAGCATTTGCCGCGTGCTGAACGAGCACAGGCTTGTAGCAGGGCACTCTGCTGAACTTACCCATCTGGTAAGTGTTTTGCTGAATGAGGATCTAAATTAACATGAACATAAAATCAAAGATACGCTTCATTTAGCTTAATTAATGTTGTTAGTGCTTTATGGGATATTATTAAACATTGGAGTGGGTCTTTTTGGAAGGTTGCAGCATGGCAATATCAGCATAATGCGATGCTCTTACCTCCTTTTTGGTAAGAAGGATTAGAAGTGTCGTTTGGTAAAGCAGGAATTAGGTTCTTCATTTTCATCTGCTGCTTAATTTTATGGTGATGTTTCTTGACAGGAGTAAACGTCTCCCACTGATCTTTATGGCCCGCAGGTTGGCTGGTGTAGGCACTCTCAGGTTTGGAGGGCAGAGAGGCCATTGGTTGAGCACATGCTTCTCTACAAGTCTGTTCCCCCTCTGTGTAAGAAGGTGATGCTGAACCTGGCATCCTGAGCACAGGAAGGTGTACATATGGCAAAGCAGTCAGGGTACTCCAAGTTGAGATGTTGTCCTGTGCAGCAGAAACACGTTGATCTTACTTTGTAACCCATGCGGGAAAGCTCGCTGTTTTTTTTCTAACTAAATTTTGTAAGAGGTACTTCGAGAATAACCTAGGAGAATTGAACTGCCAGAGGGCTTTGCTATAGTTCCTATCTAGACTGGCACATAGTAGGTGTCAGCCGGAGGGAGGGACAGGGAGCTGGGAAAGCAGGTGACATCTGTTGGGGCTGAGCATCTCTCAGGTGCTCCCCTGTGTACAGGAGCAGAAACGCCTTTTATCTGCTGGTAGGCCTCTCAGAGGATGGTTTTGCTCTTCTCTTAGAACAGTCACCCAGCAGAACAGATCTTGCATCTGAAGCCTTGAGCCGGTACTAACAGTGTTGTTGGGGGAAAAACAAATGATCTGCTCTACCTGAAGTGTCCCATAAGCTTCTGGCGTGTGCCGAAGCGTGCTGGGAGTGGAGTGAGAGGTGGCACTGATGGCTCAGTGCAAATGAGGGCAGGAGCAGAGTGGCAGCTCTGACATCCTCCAGGCCACGTGGTGTGGAGTGAGTCAGAAAACTTGCAGGTATTTGTTACCAAGCTTGCTGCCGAGAGCGTGATAATTAAATGAGTGCTACCTATAAAAGGTGTTGGTTGTTGGCAGTATCCTTACCTTTTACCTACCTCTTCTTACTTCTGACTTCTTTCTCTCCCTGTCAATCCTCCCTGTTCCATCTGCCTCACCTCTGCGAAGGTGACAGACATGATGCAGAAAGCTCTCTTTGACTTCCTGAAGCACAGGTTTGATGGGAGGTGAGAAACGCTGTCCTTTCCATGCTTTTTTCCCATGTGTTACTCATGTTTTTGCCATTTTTTTTTTTAACGAAAGGAGACCGGTGCATGCTCAAAACTGATTTACAGCTTTGTGTCAACACTGAAATGCAGGCAGCTGTGGTCCGGAGCACAGCTCGTGTGTTACAGACGTGCATGTGTCTCTGTGTCTGCTGTGTCTGTAGTAGGATTTCTTGGCGTAAGTGAATCATTTTGCCTCAACGTCTTATCAGACTGAAGTTAGAGGAGAAATGGAGATGAAAGGTGACTGGGGCATGTGGGAAGTGCCAGAATAACTTTGAAGATGGCATCACCAGGTTTGGGTTTCCAGTGCTGCACTGGGCAGCAGGCCGTGCCCTGGTACAGCGGGGAATGATCCAGCCCTCCTGGCAGAGCCCAGCTCCTTTGTAACGCCCCCGGCCCCCAAGCAGCAGGGTGCTCTCTCGGTACAGCTGATCACACCCAGGCCCTGGAAGTATCAGAGTCAGCAGATCTCAACAGGGTGCGCTGACGATGCTTCAGACCAGCACCTAACAAAATGAATTCTTCCCTATTCTTAGTTGTCAGAAATAATTAAAGTTTGAAGAGGGTAAGGCTGAGCACTAAAATACAGAAAAAGGTGTGGAGGGCTGTATGGAGGGTTCATCTTGGTCAGCTGGAGCAAGAAGAGTATTTCCTGAAGAGCTGCGAAGAGGAGTGTGTTTGGTTTCCTTGTTGGAGGTCTGTGGCACCTCCCCGTTATCCCCGGAGCTTAGCAGCAGCCGTAGATGTCCGCTCCGTCGCTGGGGTGCTCACCCCTTCTCTCCTCCTGGTTTGTTCAGCGCACTCTGACTGCGTGACAAGGAGCTCAGGCCGTGCTGGCCAGTTGATGATGGTGGGGGAGGTTTGTAAAACTTACAACATCATCACTATGATGAAAATGAGTTTCTGTCGTTTAGAAGAGGTGGAATGGGATTTATGGTCCACGTGCCCTTTGGGGTGCAGCAGGAAGGAGGTGATGCTGCAACAACCCCCAGACAGTGTGAACAAAGCATTTAAAAACCAACCTCTGTGCAGAATACCTCATTTCTCCCCATTTCTAATAGCCCAGCTCCAGTGGCTTTGGCAGGTGCTACAAATGGAGTGATTGACTCAGAGTCTGACAGATGAAGCTCGGAGCGTGGCAGCCTGCTGTTCAGTTTGTCCTTTTTCTGCACAGCTCACACAGCTGTCAGCTCCACCTCTCCCCAGCCTGGAGCAGTGTGGCTGGTGGGTTTGGTGCTTCCCCTGCAGCTCCCTGCCTGCTGCCTGCACAGCTGGGCCCGGGCAGGTGCGGAGCCGCCCGCTCCCCCCCAGCTGTTGGCGTGTGTCTGTCAGCGTGCAGCGTGCCCACGGGAACTGAGAGGCATTGCCTTTGGTGGGAAACCATGGCAACTGGGAGGGATAAGTCATCTCCAGTTCCCAGGATGTGGTTGCCCTGAGTACATCCTTTTTGAGGTGTGTTTTTACACCCTCCATGAGAGTGCAGCCCTGATCTGCAGAGGTCAGCAGTGCCTCAGCACAGGGGAGGGGACGGCGGAGCGCACCCCCAGAAGCACCATGCAGGCTGCAGGGCCTGCTGGGGGCTGCTCCTTCCTCGCTGTGCTGTTTCCCCCCATCCTGTGCCCATGCTCTGCACTGAGAGGCAGAGGGAGAGGTCTTGCCTGGAGTGCGGTGATCTGGGGAGTGTCACTGCTGTCAGAAGCACCAGGGTCGGGCACCCTGGAATTTCAGCTGTGAGAAGTGAAAGGGCAGAAGTGAGCTGGTACAACTGACCTCAGATTTGAATCACTGTAGAAGAATCAATTAAATTCCTTTTCAGGAACCTCAGCTGCCTCTCAATTATCCTGCCAATTTTCTGGCCTCGGGGTCTTCCTCCCCTCCAGCTCTCCATTTTGCTTTTCACTGGTCCCACCCGTGCTGCAGGGCTGTGGCAGGCCCACGTTCCCAGCCGGGGAGGTGCGGGGGAGCTGCTCAGAAGGCTGCAGCAGGACGGGAACCTGCAGCGCTGCTCCCCCACGCCGTGCAAACAGAATGTAGCACTTTTTTTCTTAACTTCTTTCAGCAGCAGTGATAGCTAGGATTGCTTCTCGCTCAGGAAGGATGAAAAACGTGCAAAAACACTTGCCCTTCCTTTTAATGCCCCACCTGATAGTTCTGCTTAGGTGTGCATACACCTGAGGTGGTGGGGGGGGCTGCTGGCTGTTCCCAGCTTGTTTTCTCGTCCTTATTCACGGCTCTTTGACTCATCACAGTCCTCCCAAATGGATTTCACGTGAAGCAGTTGTGTATTCATTGCTTTGTAACCCGATGTAAAAGCAAATTCTCAGGTGGGGGAACATCATGCTGCGTTGTTGCGCACCCTGCGTGCCCACACGACACAGGAGGGCACAGCGCCTTTTGTCTCGTCAGCTCCGTGACAGCCCAGGGAAATCCACCTTCCTTCAATTGCAGAGAAGGCTGCAGCAGTGCAGGTGACTCTCCCAGAGCAGGGAGTAGTGCTCGGTGACTCAGGCGTGAGCGGCAGAGTCTGCCGTGATGTCTAAATAGGGCCCTCCCTTCCCTGCCAGCCCCGTCAGCCTTAGCCTCCCCGTCTGCAGGGGAAGGGCTGCTGTCACTCCATTGTGCCGTGCGCCCCAGCCTTGCTTTCACCTGTCATGGTTGGGGTGTTGTGTTCAGCCCTGCTGGGGGGGTGAGCTCTGGGACGGGGAGGCGCTAGCTGATGTGTGAAGCAGAACAGAAGCTACGTGCAGGGGTCTGCAGTAGAAAATAGCTGTACGGTTAGGCAGCACTTCTCGTTAGTTGTCCCTTAATGATACGAGTGGCGTCTGATTGTGTTTGCACTTTGGAATGAAGCGCAGCTGTAAACGATGCGTGGCACAGTGCAGATCTAACGGCCGTGGCTTTGGTCTGTCCTCTGCTCTTGCTCGCAGGATATCCATAACCAGGGTGACGGCGGACATCTCTCTTGCCAAGAGATCTGTTCTCAACAACCCGAGCAAGAGGGCAATAATTGAGCGGTCCAATACCAGATCCAGTTTAGGTAAGACACTGACACAGGCGTGCTTCTGAACGCGCTTACATGCTGCAGGAAGGTCTCAGGGCCATCCCCAGTTCTGCGGTTCTGAACAGCATTCTAGTGTACGATTCTGAATTTCATGTACTCTGATGGGAGATTGGATTCCAAATTGGCCGGGCTGAGGAGCGGCAGCAGAGCACCATGGGCTGTGTTGGTCTCACACTGAGCAATACCAGGGCTGGAGCAAGTGTTATGGCTGTTACAGCTCCTATATTTATGTGAGCAAAAGGCGAGTGAGAGGCCTGCAGCCAGAAGGTGGGGTCGGTGCTGTTTCCTCCAGAGGTGAGTTGGCCTCACAGCTCCCTCTTCTCAGCCCTGAGCTTTTAGCTCCACATCACCAGGTGCCAGCGAGCTTTCCCCTTGTCCAGCTAGGAAGGGAACGTGTTCTTGTTTCTGACCCTGGGACTGGTTCTGCATTTTCTGCTGAACAGCTACAGCCTAAATTTCTTGTGTGGCCATGAGAGCAGAGAGGAGGGTCAGGGTCCTGCCTCTCTCTCCAGCACCACGACTGCTGGCTTACACTGCCCTGATGAACTTGTATTTTTTTAACAAGGCACAGAAATTTTTGGGTGGTGTGTGCATGCCAAGAGCCTGGTCTCTGGGACACCATCCCTGGAGTTAGGAGGAGTTGGGTTTTTGACCTCTTTAGGGAGAAAAGGCACTTCAACCCAATTCTGTGATACTGAGTGACTGTGTGACCTAGAGGTACAGGAGGACTCAGCACCTCCAGTCGGCGTTCTAGTAAGCACCCCAAAACTACGAGCTGCAGGGCTGGGAACTGCATCATCTTGTGCTGGTGAACGTGCACTGCTCTGTGGGACAGCTCCCAGGCAAGCGCCATGCACAGGAATTGCTGGCACACACCCTGCTGTGCACCGGGGGTGTAACTTACAGGCTCCAATTTGTGCCGACTTTGTCAATTTAAACTTACTCATGTGCATGATTAAGAAGGGTCAGGTACATCATTTTCGTGGAAATTTCTCCTTTTACTTCAGACAACAGTGCTTTGATGTGCACGTTGTGTCTTTTTAAATAATACCCTGACAGCATTTCTCATAAACAGACCTTTGTGCTTATGGAATTACGAGGTCACAGTTCTGCTTTTCATAGAATCATAGAGTGGTTCAGGTTGGAAGGGACCTTAAAGATCATCTTGTTCCAACCCCAATGCCATGGGCAAGGACACCTCCCACTACACCAGGTTGCTCAAAGCCCCATCCAGCCTGGATTCATACAGATTCTGGTTTAAGTTAAATCAGAATTACAATCTGCAAGCAAAAAAAGTTCTAAGAAGTATAAATACGTCACTTGCTGTCAAGAAAATATCTTAGGACTCCTAAGATATTTAGCAGATCTGGAAAATATGCCTGAGTTTATTTTGTGGTAGCAGGAACATATGTTTACCTGTAGTGTGTATGGAGTATTTGCAGACAATGGGATTGCCTCCAAGGTAACATTAATAAAAAAATCCTTGAGCAATAGGTTATCTCGTCTAAATTACATTAATTCGCCTATGGAGTTCATGCACTGAATGCATACAGTTCACGGAACTAAATGGGTGCTGATATTTTTGTCTAGGTAATGCAGGGGCTGAATGGCTTTCAGCTGTTGTGTTTTCCTTTTCTAGCTGAAGTGCAGAGTGAAATTGAAAGGATCTTTGAGCTGGCGAGGTCCTTGCAGCTGGTCGTCCTCGACGCGGACACTATCAATCACCCCGCACAACTTATCAAGACATCTTTAGCACCAATTATTGTCCACGTTAAAGTGTCTTCCCCAAAGGTAATGTGTCTCACCCTTCAGTTGTGTGCATTTGAGTTTTCAAACATCTGCATGGCATTCCTGTAGGCAGGGTGGGATGTTTTGCCCTTCCAGCAGTGGCAGCAATACGAACCTCGAGGCTGAAAGGTCCTTGCAGAGCTCTGCCACTGCCGCTTGGTGCCTTCAGAAGCACGTCAAAAGGTGGCTGACCTCTGTCATGTCTTGCTCGCTGCTTTTCTCCCGTTCTCTCCCTGGAGAGGAAGGAGTTGGTCATGTAACTATTTTCCTTCAAAGTTTCTATTTACCTTTCAGCTAATGCTGCCTTAGGCAGGTTCGCTGATCAGTGCTTTACAGCCATCATTTCCCCTGAAGCAGGTGTGGATTCTCCCCATTGAATCCCCTGCTGACCTCTCCTGCTCGTTTGGAGAGGCCGCTTAAAAGAAAGATGGGTTCAGCCCTTGGCACCATGGGGTGCTTGGTGCTGCTGCCCACAGTGGTCAGCACCTCTTGTGAGTTCTGTAAGGGAGAATGTGCAGTTATTTCACAGAAGACACAGGAACCGATTAAACGCTTTGTATCTCTTTAGGACAGTTATCCTTGCTACACAGGACAGGGTTCAGCACAAGCTGAGCTGCAGCACCAGAAGCAGCCTCATGCCATTAGCACAGCACCAGAGCTGACTTCCCCTCCTGGAGCCCAGCCTGCTCGTGCAGCAGCACTGCTTGGGGTGCTGGGGCTGCCCTGAGGGCTGGCTGTGAGGACGCCCTCGTGGTGATGCTGTGCGTCACAGCGCTGTTTCCTTCTGCTTTGGCTTCTGCAGCTGTCCCTCAGCCCAGCTCCTCGTAGCTCCATTTGTCCCCTGCAGCACCAGGGTTCGGCCTGCTTGCCTTGCTGGCTGGCAGCAGGAGCCAGAACAGACATAAGGCACAAGAATGCAGATCAACTGCTTGTGTTTGGGCTTGGGCATATGGACAGGGCATTGCCTTGGGATGGGTGGATCTGGCCTGCCCTGTCTGTGTGCCCACGCTGTAGGAGATGCATTTTAAGTTGTTTATAAAGCTTGGTTTGGATTGCCTGAATTCTGGTTGGTTACTATCCAAAGGAAATCATTAGGTCTAAGAAGTTTCAGAGATGTCTACCAAGTGTAGGAGCACCTGTTTGAAAAAGTGATTTTGATGAAACATCTGCAGAGTTCATATTAGAAGAGGACTTTGCTGGTGGAGCAAATCCTTTTTAGTTGCTAACATGAAGGACACACGTTCTCTCTGTACCCAGCCCTCACCACTGCCTTGCTGCATAACTTCTCAGATCCCGGTGCTGAGCTCCTTGCAGCATCCTTCCTAGCCCACACTGAGCCTGGGTGCCCTGCATGGGGCCATTCCCAACCTGGCTCGTTTAGCACAGCCAGAGGAGCACAGCTGGCACCTCTGGAGGCAGCCTGACCTCCAGCAGGGATCAAAAGAGCAGTCACTGGCAGCTAAGGCTGGGGAAGGGGGCAAACAGAACAAGTTTCCTTGGAAGTACAGGTGTGTAGAAAGAAAACATCTGCCTTCAGCTTGTATTTCATGTGTTCCTTTAGAAAGCGCCTTTTTTGAACATCGGGGTAGTTTTTATTTTATTTTTTTCTGGTAATAATATTTTGCAGCTTTTATACAGAATAGCCTGTCTCAGATTTTACACTCTGTTTCCGGGTAAGTAGGAAGTAGAGGGAGGTCCCTGTTGCCTAACAATAAACAAACCCTCAGCAGTGAGTGCTGTACGAGTCGTGCCGTGCTGCGGGCAGGGAGCAGCGCGCGGGGCGTTGCCGACGGGATGCACTCCCTGCCCAGCAGCGTGGAATTGTCACCCCAGAGGACAAGGGAGGAGCAGTAGATGCTGCTGACCTTAGCAAGGCTCTCATGTGGTCTCCTCTAGGCAAATTGCTGAGATATGCACCGGATGAATGTGGTCCATCAGAAGTGTTTAAGGGGAGACCGCCTCGGGTGTGCTGCAGCTCGGCTGGAGCGGGGTGCGGCAGCGTGAGCCAGCTGGCCTTCCTCTGGGCGGGGCACAGAGACCTCGAGAGGGCCTCCCCACCCAAAAAGTACTGCATCATTCTACGGTCCTGTAATTTCCTTTGAGACTTGACAGGGAAATAATCGAGATTTTCTAACTATTCTGCCCCTGAAATTCTAATAGTGGAAGGAAAAAAAATGAGGAGTACGATCTGTGTGTGTAGAATACCTTCTGTGCCCGAAACGTGCCGTGGAGCAGAGGAAGGCACAGCACTCCTGCTGCACAACACAGCGCTGCTACTGCTGTGCTGCAGTCGGGGCACTGGAGCTGTGTGTGTGTGTGTATGTATTTTGTGCTCTTCTAGAAGGTTACATTTGTCATAAATAACCTGTTTCTTAAAGTAAATAAAGCAAAATCACCATTTCCACTGCTTTTGAAATTTTTGCAAGGGATCAAACGCGATGCAGAAGGAAGCGTGCCCACCTTTCAGGGAGGTTATCAGCAAGGGTTATCTTGGTGTTCAAGGACAATGTTTTATCCATTTTGTTAAACGTAACAGAGAGCTTCTGAAATTGGAGCTCCTCCAGGGGAATGTCAGTCTCTGGGCATTACGGAGATAAGTGATTCCTGACCTCGCATTTTCTCTCTTTTCCTCTCACAGGTTTTGCAGCGACTGATCAAATCTAGAGGAAAGTCACAAAGTAAACACTTGAATGTTCAGTTGGTGGCAGCTGATAAACTCGCACAATGCCCACCGGTAAGTACAGGAGAGAGGCTGAACAGCTTGTGATGTGTGGAGCTGTAAAGATTTCTGCTGTGTCGGTCTTGTATTATAGCTGAGGTCATGTGTTATCACGTCACTTTATAGCAGCTTGGGCAGCCCCGCAACTGCAACCCCAGATCAGCTTTTATTGCTAAGAAAAAGTTTGGCACTTTCTTCCTGAATCTCCAAAGCTAGGCTTGTTTGGGTCTTTGGCAAGATGGCAAATCAAAAATGACGTGTATGGTAGAACTGAGCTTCTAGCAGCACAGGAGCAAATTACTTCATCTGTGGAGCAGCGCTATCTTAAGGTGCTGAGGGCCAAAGTCTCAGTCCTGGTTTGGGAGGAGGCTGCAGAGGACTTTCCTTTGGGCGCGTACCGAGTTCCTGTACAGCGTGAGGCACACGTGGCTGCTCACACGTGGCCCCTGAGCCTCCTGGCACGGCAGCTCCTGGGAAGCCCTTCCCTTCCAGGTGCTCCATCCAAGCCTGCTCACTGCTCACAGTCTGTGCTTCACAAAGCTTTCATTCTGGAGTAACAATCCACAGGGATTTATTTCCATGAAAATTTTGTTTTTGTCTGCTTAAGATACCGAATTTCATGGCCTCCTCCTCTCTTGTCCCCACTGTCCATGAGAAGGTAATGTCGGTATTTCTGGACACGCCACCAGTGTATAGCAGAGGTGTTGCATTCTGCCTCTTCCATTGGTAGGGATTCAGGCTGAGCCACATCTCCTTCAGTGCAGAGCTCTCTCGTGCCCATCACACATCCTGGGCTGCTGGTGATGGGAATGGTGGCACTCCATCCACTGCCCCTCTGGAAGAGCTGGGCCCCCTCTGCGGCCTCAGTTCTGCCGAAGGGCTCTGCCTTAGGGTAGCTGTAGGGTGGGGTAATCCATTCATACACGGTGGCTTTCTGAAAAGCACCATTTCAAGCTGGAAGAGCAGCCCTGCTGTGCACAAGAGACGTGGCTGCACATCACACAGCCTCGCGTTCATCCCACAGCTGGGTGCATCCCAGCACAGCGAGGCACCGTGAGCAGGAGCCGCCCGTGCTGCTGAGACTTGCTTCTGCCTCTCTGCTGAAGGCAGCGTTGCTCTCCAAGCTTCTGGTTACAGTCACTGTAGCTTGGTTGCTGTCCAGTCCTTGTTTTCCACCTCGAGCAGCTCTGACAGGTGTGCAGGCCATCTCGAGTTCTCCTGCAGAAGTCAGCTGTATTGGGTTTCTCACACGCCACTTACTGCTGGATTGTTGTGTCTGAAAAGGACAACAGAGAACTCCTGTGAGCCACTCAGGTCCAACTAACAAAAACAATATTGTACACTTTTCTGTAGCACAGAACAATTCCTGTAGAAGCATCTCCCCTGCTAACTCCTAATGGGCAGGAGCCAAGGTAAATGGAACTGCACCTGCACTTGTTGGATTGCAGCTCGTGCTGTCGACGCTGAGCTGGCCTGCAAGCTTCCATGCAGTGCCACATTTTTCATTCTTCACATTTTGAAGGGTGCATTTATTTTTCCACCTTCACAGAGAAGCCTGTGTGTGTTTCACAGCCTTGACTGCTCTTTTGTACAGTCATTTCCTCTTATTCCACTGGGATTTGCTCACAGCAGCTGATGAAGCAATAGCTGCACTAACTGCAATGAACAGCGTGCACCGCAGGACGCGTGTTGGAGCTCGCTCGCTGCGTCACAGCACTTGGTTTGTCCATCTCAGCATCCAGAAAACTCCGCCCTAATCCCCACTCCTGCCATTCTTTTTTGTTGCCCAAGACACCAAAGGGAGACGCCATCTGGATAAGAAGCATTTCCAAATTCCTGAGTGTGCAGATCTCAGGCACGTAGCCGTACTTGCTCTGAGGCTGCTCTGCACTCTCACTTGCACAGCAGCCTTCTGCAGAACCCTTCAGATCAGCTCGGGGCTGTTTGGTTTCAGGAAGGTTACTCCCGACTTAGAGCACGTGAAGGGAGATGGCAGCCCTCCCACCCAGAGCTGGAGCAGTGCCTGGGCCAGCCCTGTACCTGGGGTCCCACAGGTGGTCCCTGGCGGGAGCGCTGCAGGGTGGAAATTGAGAAGAAGGCAACAGGACCTGGAATCTGTTGGATCATTTAGAATGTGTATTTTCCTTCATTAGCCAGTGGCTTTTTAAACCAGTGTTCACGTGATCTGGTAAAATCTTTTGGCAGTGAAATTGCTCTGAAACCAAGCTGAACACTTGTGTTCTTCTTGTCCATGCTGCAGCCGGCAGGGCTCTCCTAGGCAAGTGCTCACTGCTGGCAGCAGGTGTTCATTTTTGCTCGGGAGTGGTTAGGTTTGGTTGGGTTTAAATGAAAGGACCGAGCTGATTCATGATGTAATTTAGTGCAAGAACAGTGCTAAGCCCAAAGACATCACTGTCTGCCTGCTGCACCGTGGCTGCTTCATCGGTGCGGCAGCCTGCGTTCCTGCAAGGGCAGTGTTTGTTTGAAGCGAAGGCGCTTGGGAGCCAGAAAAGCCCCACTTCTTCTCACTTGCTGCAAGTCAGTCTTAAGCAATCAGATGGCGCTGTATTGTCTAGACGTTACAAAAATAGCTCTCTTTTGGGGCATATTTAAGCTCAGGAACTGCCTGCATTATTAATTCCTTGCTAATCTTTCACCGATGCTGCTCGAGCCAGCGCTGAGCACCCCCACCCCTGCACGGCTGGTAAGCAGGAACATGGCATGGCTCAGAGAAACATGAACCCTTCTAATGACACAGCTTTAGATATGCTGCTCATACACATTTGGTTACGATTTTTTTTTATACTTGGAGTAGTGCCCTTAGAATATTTTACAGTGGCAACAGAGTAGACCATGAGCAATAGCAGGGGGCAGTGGCTGCTGACTCTGTCTTCCCTGAAGAAACAGGAAAAGTTGCTGTGTTAATGCACATCGCTTAGGAAATACTATTGCAGGGCTTACAGGATAAATATTTTATGCTTGTAGTAAAAACCACCGCAGTAAATAAATTCCATTTCAAGGAGAACCAGGAAGGAATTGCTTTACTCCATGAACCTTACAAACAAGGATCTTCTTCAGTGATTCTTTTAACTCCCCCCAAATACACAGAAATAGAACAGAGATAGTTTAGCTATGAGCAGAGCTGTTAGATACAAGAAAAAAAAACTAAGCGCTCTCTCTATAATTTTTTTTCTCTGTAAAACACTGTAGAGCCCTGGAATCAAATCCTGCCCGTTCTGCAGCTTTTCCAGGCAACCCTTGGGGACAGCCTGAGGCTCCCCGGTGCCCTTCCTGGGGCTGCTCTCTCGTTAGCTGCTAGAAAGGTGCCAGTTCTGCTGTTAAAAGTTCTCCTCTAATTCCGATTTAATTTACTTGCAGCCTGCAGAAGGGGGTTCTGCACGCACAGCGAGAGCTGCCCTCGCAGCAGGGCCAGCTGTTCAGAGAGCGCTTGCATTACACTGAGGTGGTGTGAGCGAGGTGGCTGTATGGGGAGTTGGAGCTTGAACTTGTGCCAGTAGCAGGGGAGCGTGTCAGGTGGGTGGGTAAACGGGAGCAAGGCAAGCGGCAGCGAGCACCGAGTTCAGCCAGCGGCTGTAGCGTTAGGGGAATTCTTAGCGCTGAAAGTGAAAGAGTGTTGTGCACTTGCTGGCAGTGGAGGAAACATTTATCTACCGTGCTGATAAGAAAATAAATCAATGACAGTGTTTTAGTGCTGAAGTAAGTTCAGGACCAGACTTTTGGGCAGCAGGTAGGTGTGAGATGAAGATCTGTAATAAGTTCATCCTGCGGTTTTGTGTCTTGTCCTGGAGCTGTCAGCTCTGTGCACGCTGGATAGGTCTACGGACATGCAGCCCCTGGTTTGCATCAGTTCCTCCCAACACCTGCACCACCTGCACTTCTCACTTCCGGTGATATTTTCACAATAGTTTTGTCCCACTAAGGTGTGGCTTAAGGTCACAGATGAGGCACAGCATTTCACTGCTGACAGTATGTTTCTGTTTTCCTTGAGGAGCTCTGTTTGTGACGGTTTGCTCTCAGCAGTCCGTTGTCAGCACTCACTGTCTGCAGTGCCCTTTGTCTCCTGGGGTAGCACAGGAGCCCTGTGGCTCTGAGTCCCTCCTGTGCTCTCCAGGAAGTGCCCCTCTGGGATTTCCTGGGGAAGAGATGAGGCAAAACACCAGGAATTGCACTGATGCTTCAGTTCTGTCCCCAGGTGAATGGAGAAGGATCTTACTGCATGGCCATGCAGGTGTGAGAGCAGGCAGAGGCAGATGCACGGGCAGAAAGGCAGAAGCCCCACTGGCAGCACTGCGGTCACCGCATGAAATCCTGTGCTGGGGACATGGTTCACTCTGGAAATGCATTCACAGCTGCGATGTGAGAAGCGTGCATGAGTCCTTGGTTCACAGTCCCTGTGTTGTTCTGACAAGTAGCGTTAGTTCCTCTGTTGGCTTTAGTTCTGTTGTGGTGGGCTTTGAGCAGAGCAGATTCCTTACTGCAGTGCTGTGCCTTTGAGCGTGGTAGATGCCGTGCAACAGCTGTGAGTCCCACCGAGGGGATTTGGTGACCTGTGAGGCTTTGGCTTCTGATCCTCATGGAAGCCCACTTGTATCGTTCTCCTCTGCAGTCCCATGTTCTGATTGCTATTGAATTCTAAAGGATTGGCAGGATGAGAATTGCTTAACATCTCTTGCACTTCACTGCAACTTTGTAATGAACCCAACTTTGTTGTTGTGATCAGGAAATGTTTGATGTAATTTTGGATGAGAACCAGCTGGAGGATGCATGTGAACACTTGGCAGAGTACCTGGAGGCGTACTGGCGTGCTACGCACACCACCAGCAGCACCCCCATGACTCCTCTTCTCGGGCGAAACCTGGGATCCACTGCACTGTCACCATACCCTGCTGCGATCTCTGGACTGCAGGTATGAAAATACATTTCAGCCCCAAGCAGCAGCGCAGATCAGGTATTTTTTTTTTAATCTTTGGGGAAAATGGTATCGTATGTTGTAGATAGCGTAACTTTTTTGTGCTTCTTTAGTTACTGTTCACTGTTTGGCCACAGCCAGCAGTGAGGATGTGAGCTAGGGGCCCGTAATCAGCTGCGTGCTGAAGCACTGGGGCTGCTCCTGCTCTGCTGGGAAATAAAATGGCCGTAAGTGACACTGTCAAGTGGTATTATAGCCACGATAAAAAATGGCGCTTTTTTAATCTGGAAAAAATGCCATTGCAAACGAGATCCTCTCAGATTGAGAACACGCGTGTGCGGTGCGGTGCAGCACTTGAGCTCACGGCTGCTGTAGCTGGGGATGCAGAACAGTTTCTCTAATGTCCCATCTTCTTACCCTCATAACTTCACAAAGCATTCACATTCGGGTGACAACTTCCATGCTTGTCTCTTGTACCAGCGAAATGCCTTCATCTTGTTGAGTTCTTTGAGTGTGAATAATATACATTTTTTTACCCGTTGAAAAAAATTCTGACCATTTTTTTTCACAGGGATAGCTCAAAAACGGCTGAACTTTGAAACTTCAAACGTGGCATGTAAATAGTCCTTAATGAGAAGTACGTGCTTTACTAAGTTTGAAAACAGAACGTGTTGTTGAAGTGCTAGATATGAATGCTTGAGAAGATCAGGGCTGGAGTGAACTTTAAGTCTGAACGTTTCAGAAGGTGTTTGGTGTGCGTGTGACATTTCAGGGATGTGCACTTCCCAATGTATGTCGGAAGTAGACTGTGCCAACTAGATTTGATGCATTACTCGCCTGACAAATTTAACCTCTGTTCTGCTTGTAGAATGTCTGGAAGCAGGTAACAGTTTTGAAGGGAATGACTCATTGTTCAGTGTTCTCAATTAACAGAAAGCTGTTTTTTCTGTGGGTGAATGGCACTTCACTGAAGGTGCATGGTGTTTGATACTCACCTTTCTAATGATGTGCTTGGTTTTATCAGGCTCAGGAAGTCACTGTTTCCTGACCGGCTGAATGCACAAGCACTGTTCTGTTACTAATAAAGCGCACATGTAAAATGTTGTTTCCATTTTCACTTGCCTCAAAATTTCAGTTTTCCATCCCTTCATGACAATAAAATGCCATCTGTAGAACTTTCACCTCTTCAGTTTCATTTTGAAAACTGGGTGTATCCACAGAATTTTTTTCAGGCATTTATTTCTCTCTGATCAATGGACACCAGCAGTGACTGTGAAATGTTGCTCCATTTACTTAGGGAAAACTCACACTGAAGATGAAAATCACCCCTGTGCAGTGGGCTGGCTGAAGGTATGCATCACCTAATCCCCGCTTCACCCTCATTGTGAAGGCTTAGCTGGGACTCAAATGGTGCTAGTTCTCTGCAGAGGGGTAAATTTCTCTCTGAGCGAATGATGCCCAACGAAGGACTGCAGGATTTGCCTTTCTGTGCCACTCCAGTGTTCAGGCCCATTTGAAGAATTTGGGGTTTTTACGTGGTTATCTTCGAGGCTTCCACCAGCTGAGTGCTTATCCACCTGGAGGATCTGTGCTAATTCACGCCTTGGGAGGCACTTGCATCCGCTGTAAATGTAGTGATGTGATGGTGGTGTTTAAAGCACTCGCACAAATCCTAGGAATTAGCTGAGGTGCTTATGATAAATTAAGGATTTATACTTCGTATGACCTGGTGACTCCTTGCCTGATACCCTGGGGAACAGCATATCAAAAGCCCAGAGCTTTTTATAGCAGCCATACCTGAGACTGATACAGATTTGCCAGGGTGATCTGTTCATATTTTACCTAATCAGGACTTGGGAGGGTCTCTTCTTCACTTCATTGTGGAGTTCAGTTTACTGTGAATTGAAACTTCTGATTTAACTTACATCTTTGGGCTTCACAAAGGTCATTGGGGTGAAGTTAACTGGCCTGCATCCAGCAAAGTCAGAGTAGAAGGGAGGCTAAGCACAGCAGCGTGCTCCAGCTGAGTCCCATGACAGGAGCGTGGTGCAGCTCCCAAAGCCCCGGTCACTTGGTCCTTGGTTGTGAGCTGCCTAACAGGGAGCGATGGTGGTGCTCAGCTGTGTTTGCCTCAGTGGGAAGAATAAACTTTGTCACTGCCAGGTGCTCCTAGTGGCTAGCCCTCGTGGCTATGCCCTGGTTAGGTCTAAGCCTATGTAGTTCAGCCTGGTTTCAGTGCATAGACTCACTTCCTGCAGCTCAAGTCTGGGGGATAGGTGGTTTTTAGGCTCCAGAGGCATTTTAAGTCCATTACTGAACATAATACAGCGTGTCATGCAGACTGTGCTACAAGATCAAAAGATATTTGGGGCATAACACCAGTATTTAACCACACCAGGTTTATGCCACAGTTACACATCTCAGGAGGGAAACAGTGGGATCAGAGTGACTATGCAACCACAGCAGAGACAGAAAGAAGAGAACAGGTTGCATCCAGAGAGGAAATTACTACAGGGAAGAAAAAGGGCATGAGCACAGAAAGTTAAAGTTGCACTTCACTAGTGAAGAAAATATGTGGACTTTGGCATACAATCACTACTAAAACATGATGCTAGAAGGAAATTTGGGTATAGCATGGTAGAAGTTGCTGTGCAGTAACTGAGCACGGCTTTGCAGAGCGGCAGCTCTTCTGTGTCAGTTCGCTGCATGGCGTCTCTCCGGGAGTAACCTTGGTAGCATCGATCCACACCAAGAGATGGGACATCCTATCTGCTGTGCTGTAACGTACACCCGTCTGCACGGCTACTTCCCCATGCAGACATGCCTTCTGTTATAAATTATGCAGTTTAACAGTTGCCATAGAGAGGATGTAGCGATAGGAGGAAGGTTTTAGTGCACAGAGAGCATTGTTGGAAATTTCAGACAGGAGTGGAGCAGACGATGCCGTCTGTGCCTGTGAACCTGAGACCACAGGAGCGCAGCCATTCTGCTGGCAGTGCCAGGATCAGGAGAGTGACTCTGGGTCTGTCATCGGGAGAAAGGAAGGCACAGACTCGGTTTGTTCAGAGAGCGTGGATGGCTGTACTGCTGAGAGATTCCACGTGTGATGGCACTAAACCACGTATTTTCCCACATGGGCCACTTCTTCATTGTGCTAGTTCACTGGCAAAAAATACAAACTCATTTTTTTATGTGACAGATGTAACGCATCATCATGGGAATGTGAGGATAGCAAAAGCTAAATCTTTTAATTATCTTAGTAAACGATTTTCAGTCAACTTATTTAAAATACTGTATTTTAGTTGGAAGAATTTGTTAACATCTTAACCATCCCTCAGCTGCCTGGTTAGGTGCCCGTCATCTGTTGGGTCATGTGAAGGTTTTTAAATAGGACTCAGAGAGCTGCACCTTTAAAAGCAACAGGGAAGAAAAAATCTTCAGATGTTTTCTACAAATACGTAAACCAGTGATGAACTATTTCTAAGCAGAATAGAAGCATGAATGTTACTATGTTCATGATCAGAGAAAGGTGATAAATGCTGAATGCATCAGCTCCCTTTTCATGCTAAGTGGCCTGTAATATTGGACAAGGTGAATGCCACAAGGTACACGCTGTAATACCGTGTTTGGTCTGCTTTCAGCCCTAGGAACCAGACTATCCTTGTAACCCATTCCTGTAAGCGTACAGATTTTAATATAAAATGAATTACACAAAAGTGGATGGATTCTGAAAGACCTCAGAATAAGTTTCAAAACTAGCTTAAAAATACAGAATACTCTTTATTTGTGCTAATGCTTGGATTCTTTGACACTCGTAGAGCCAGCGTATGAGGCACAGCAGCCATTCTGCAGAGAACTCTCCAATTGAGCGACGAAGCCTAATGACCTCAGATGAAAATTATCACAACGAAAGGGCTCGGAAGAGCAGGAACCGCTTGTCTTCCAGTTCCCAACACAGCCGAGATCACTATCCTCTAGTGGAAGAAGAGTACTCTGACTCATACCAGGACACTTACAAACCCCATAGGAACCGAGGATCCCCTGGAGGATATAGCCATGATTCACGACACAGGCTTTGAGTTCAAGAACCTGGGGAAAACTAGTATTCATCAGTTGATAACTTGCCATAACGTAGCTAGGAAAAACAGTTCATCGTGATTTGGCAGATGTAATGCGGTTCCACTGAGGTTACACTCTGCTGTCATTTGATGTTAAGTAGGGGACAAAAAAAGTTACCATGCCCTTACGTTTATGCCCTATCATATAGATTGTATTTTGGTTTTTTAGTACAGCATTTACATTTATAGCCATACCTTTTCTTGTCATTAGATACTAGGCACATCAGTTTGTAATTTAGGGTACTTATCAAGGCACTTATAAAATAATTTCCTGTGCTGGAAATTCCAAATGACCAGTTCCAGTTGGAACCAATTTATAAACCAATTCCTGTTGGAATTTGGGTGAATTGACTGGAAAGTCAACTTGAGCATGTTGCAATCAAGTGAAAAAAATAAAAGCGAACAATCTGAAAATTACAAACCACTAGAAGTCGGAAAAACAGCTACAGTATTTGTTTGCTGGAAGCTCAATTTACATTTACAGTTAGAATAAAAGCATTTTACTCTAACTCCTTCCTTCCAGAATGGCTTTTTCAGACAAACCAAATGTAAACCATTGGGAGTGCCAAAATCACAAATTATTGCAGCAGTTACAAAATACTTTCCAGTTTGAAATTATTTTTAGACCTGGCGTGAATGTTGCAGCAAAACAATTTCTTTAGTTTAGCCAGTACTGACGTTTCTGTTGGGGTCAGCAATGATGAACTCTGACAGGATAAGGGGAAACAGAAACAGGAAAATGAACAAAGTTCTGGATAGTTTGTATGGTGAGAGGTTGAGAGTAGTCTTTTTTTTTCCCTCTCGTTTACCTGAATACAGCTAGTAGTCCCAAAATGGAACATCAGTATCTAGTTATGTAATATTTTTTCTCCCATTTTTAGTATTTTGCCTTTTTGAATCAAAAATGATAAGATTTTCTTACCCAGTGTGTAGAGTACCTACATTCCAGTACATCTGCATACCTGTATGTTGCATCTTTCAAAATCTGTCTTTGAATGTCTGAAAATTCCAGCATCGCACAAGAATTCTCCAGAAGAACATCAGTTTAAATTTCAGAAGTGAAATCTGAGGAAAGGGAGTGGGGTTAAGCATTCATAAATGATGAAAAATTAAAATAATACGTCGGTCAGAATTAGCATGCAATAAAAATGGAATGTCAAAAACGATTGCTCACATGGAGAGCTGACATTTTAATTCAAAGAACTATGATAAATCCTTGGAGATACTGCTGCCTTATTTCCTATTGATCACTTCTTTTCACCTATTGAGTCTTTGTTTTTTTTTTAAATAGGTAAATTTATGTGATTAGGCCGTATGTCTTACGTTATCGACGAAGCCTTAGATCCAATATGATTGAAAAAATTACCGTACCTGACAATTTTGTACAACGCACCAACGTCTTTAAGCAGAGACTCCTGAAGTTCCACCCTGCATGTATTTTCTAAAATTAACAGAACTGTGCTGAACATGCATTTTTTTATGCAGGTTCGTGTCAAAACTTTTTCAAAAATACGGATCATTGACTTTTGTATCTGCGTATTTTCTTCCCGAAAGTGGGCTCTAAAAGCATGTAGCACTAAGAGAATTTCCTGAGTATTACAGTTTCTTCTGCTCTCTGGACCAGTTAGCAAAGATCACTGCTACTTTCCGCCACCACTGACTCTGGTTATCTTCTTGATGTTAATAATGGGAAAAGTAATTCACCTCATATCTACAGCCAAAAAATGACGTACATCTCTAGCAGCATTAAAAGATCTTGGATGCATGATTGATTTTTTAAACAATTCTACTGCCTAAGAGCTGTCCTTAAACATCACCAGATTATTCAAGTGGGCCCATTACCGAGAAAAAAAAAATAAAATACCTGCATCCATTGGAGTAAAGCAATTAAGAATGGATATGACAGACCTGATCCTGTTCGATTTCCTCCAGCTGAATGCCCTCAGATTCCAA
This sequence comes from Penelope pileata, assembly GCA_013396635.1. NCBI lineage: Eukaryota > Metazoa > Chordata > Aves > Galliformes > Cracidae > Penelope > Penelope pileata. The sequence continues at coordinate 71,183 of WBMW01003691.1, read as the reverse complement.
AAGTGCATTTAGGTTGAGAAAGCACGGCAAGATCTGGTCTGGGGATGGCAGCCTCAGCTGCCTTCTCTAACATTTTCTGCTATAGCACAGTGGAGCATTCTCCAGTAATTTTTACAAATCTTTGTTACATGTACAGCACACATACCTGCATGAGAAAGAAGGCATTAGGCAAAACATTTTTTCTATAAGCTTTAATAAGTTTCTTGTTTGTGTGCATTAAAGTATTAATTGCAAAGGATGCACTGAGATGTATAAAGCTAGACTAGACAGCTGTTTATCTTTATTCTGTAGTAGCATTAGGGATCCAATCATTTAACTGCTTGAAGATATTTGCATTTTAATGGCAGGTAGCTGTGAAGCACCTACATAGATTCTCTAGTAAACAAGGTTACTGCTTTATCATTTCCTAGACAAAAACGTCGTTTATTTCTAGAGCCTTTTGGAGCCTTGTTTTTAAGTCTTCCATGTCATGCTAGTAAAGGGAAAGATCTACACGACACATATGCATAAATTCCATCACCTGCAGCATCTGAAGTGCCAAAACTACTTTCTGTGATCTAATAAAAACAAGCTTGTGAGGGAGGTCATGTACTGTCTTGAAAGAACCCATGGAGTTCCTCTGTTGTATGGGTTTAAGTCTACTACTGTATGTAATTATTTTACCCTCTTCTCTCCCATTGCCCATTCCATTTTAATATAAGAAATCAGTTATAAAAGATCCAGCAGATCTCATTGCTTGGTGTTTTTTTATTCTTTGGAGATAGGTATATCTTTAAGTACAAATATACTGAACATGCTAGTAGATTATTAATTTATTCTAGCTACGAGCTACTGGAACTCTTTCATTTTAAAAATAAATTATTTTTAGGAAACAGTAAAAGCTGCAATGTTGATCAGGACATGTTAACTCATAGTATCTGCATTAGACCTTCAGCAGTGCTAGCCAGCTGTATTGTGATTTATGATGCAATGGCGCTATATACAGTTGTGAAGTTCATGTATTCCTCAATGAATACAACTAATTTTCCAGGCCTCATTCCATTTCTGCTCACTATTAAAATATTATTACGGTAAAGATCAGGGTTCTGTCCCTATGCTCTGGCTTACACAGAGAATTTTAGAAATGATTATGAAACGTTGATGGCTCTTTGTTACCTGTTTTCTTTTTCATGAGGACACTTGGATTAATGATAGTTCCACCAATAAAAGTGCTACGGCAGTCGTAATATCTGAAGACGATGTATGTCAGTGTTTGTGGATGAATTAAGAAAATGTTTTAAAAATCTTGAAGCCACTTCAAAGACAGGTCATTGTTAAGTTCCTAATTTGAAATCTTTCCTTTCTGGCAAGTTGCATTTGACAGATGTACAGGTTCTTCAGCTAGCTATGTAGCTGAACAGTTGGGATGCGCAACTCACAACTGATGGTGTTTTCCCAGTGATTAGATTATGAAATTGCTGATTAAAGGAGCACAGTTAAAGCTGTTCTACATAAAATTCTAGCTTATAACCAGGGCCAAATTCTGTGATCGTTTTCTAAACATTCAGTCTGGTCAAAATCGGTTCCTGTGCTTGAGAAGGGATGGTGCAGTGTGGCCCTACATCGAGATTTAACCTTGAAAAAATCCTCTTGGCATTGGAAATCAGGTGGTGCTCCAGATCGTGTACCTGATGAGCAGGAGCAGCTCCTGAAGCACGTCCTGTATCTTGCTGATCACGCTGCTTCTCGTGTCACGTGTTTCTGGCTTGCTCTGCTGGGCCCAGGCACACCGAGTGCGCGGCGGGGGGGAGGTGGCTCTGGGACTCCAGCACGGAGTCGCACACCGAGCGCCAGGGCTGGTTTTGCTGCAAACAGAAGAACATTTGACTGGTTTTTCTCCAGGTTTGAAAGCTTCTTCTGAAGTTGATATTTGGGGCTTTAATCATTTGTGCCCCTTGCTTTTAAAGTGATGTTTAACACATACTTGTGAGAGTGGGGATTACAAAAAGGAGGAGCGTAGCCGTAGGAGTGACAAGACGGTGATATTTACTCGAGATGTGCATAGGCCCCTAAGGTGAAGTTCAGTTTCGTTGCAAATCTTCTGAATTCAGTTTGGTCTCAGCACTATAGACTCCTCTGAAACCTCCCCAGATCTCTTTATCTTTACTGATACTACTCTGACATTCTCAAAATAATACTGCTAACACCTTATAGTGTTCAAATTTAAGTAAATTAGGGCTTTCATTAGTCATTTTTGTTTTAAGAATATATTAAATGTGCCTCTGTGTTTTGTTTTCCAAGCTCAGTGCTTGTGAAGCCTGGCCTTGATTCCACGGTCTTTTTTTTGAAAGCAAAAATAATTAGAGATCATGAAGAGGGAAAAAAAAAAAAAAGAATCAGATGCATATTGTGTAAATACCATTTATACAGATCTGTTTACTCTCCTAAAAGTCATTAATTTAAAATTGGGTTGTATACCCCAGTTGGTATCAGTGCAAGTTTAGATACATGAGGTTCTGCTGTCTTCTGGTGCAGTCACCTCTCATTCCTTCGAACCTCACTTCTCCAAAGAGTAACAAGACTGCAAGGTACTGTAATGGAGCCAGCTTTAACTTTGGGGAGAAAACGAGGCCAAAGGAGAGTATATTTTTTCAACAGCAGTCATTTGAATTACCTTTGTTGGGTTGTTATTCCAGTCCAGTTTATTCTATATAGAAAAATAAAGGTTGGTCTTTAAAAATGAAGGGACGTTTTGATAATGTTGTAAAACATGTAAGGTATCAACTTGGAGAAGAGCTGAAGATTCTCCTTAGCATGAAAACTTTTGTTAAGCTGGAGACAGAGATGTTTTTCCTGACGCACAACCCATTTAAGAAGTCCAGAGAAACATTCCAAATGAATCCACACAGAAAGTTTGGGAGAAGGTAGGAGTTACTCTGAGACAGTAATAAGAGAGTTTCACTTGTTTTATGATTCACAGCTAATTCCTTTGAACGTGGTGAAGCTGGGAGTTGCACTGGCTTGGTCTCAGTGATGCTTCTAGGTTTGCCTTTTGCCCTCAAGTTTCTTGGCAGTGAGTTACTGTCTGGACTGGGTCCTACAGACACCCACTGCTGGTCACAGTGGTTATTACTGTCTTGACTGAGTGTATTTGCAAGGTCTGACCATAAATGTCACACACCGCTTATCATATGCCTTACAAATGTTTCCTGGAGTACAAAATAAAATAACCTGAATGCCAGAGTCCCCTTTGATATTACTTCTACTCTGCACAAGCAGTAAAAAATTGATATAGTGAGAAAATATATTGTACAGTACAGAATAATATATTTTGCCAATCATGTAAAAACAGCAAAGGAAAAGAAGCACATTTGTAATAGCACAAATTTACAATAATTCCACTACTGCATTTGGCATTGTATTTTTGAAAAAAAAATAGGTAGATATTTTGATCCAGCATTAATGGATTTATTGCATTTTCGATGAGTTTAACTTGTTGCCTGAGACTTAAGCATTTTATTTCTAAGGCCTTGCACTTTGCATCTGTGACTTGATTTTTCAATAACTTCTATTCCTTCCATGCTAACTAGTGAAGAAAGAACCTTTTAAAATTACAAAGTCCTCTGGATTCATTTCTGCTAATTTCCTCCTCAAAACTGAAAATCCATAACTAAGCAAACTTCTAATTCCATGTCTAGATTTTGGCATAGGAGTGTTGATTACACCACTACTGCACTAGCAGCCCAAGGTCTGGAATGAAATTCCCCAGCGAGTTCTTGGGGCCGTAACGCCACACACTGTTGTGTACCGGGGCTGGGGAGGTGGAGGAAGAAGAATGTTGCGCTCAGACTGCTGTGGAAGGGTCAGCCCTAAGCTTCCACTGATACTGCTGAGAATTTGCACCTGGAAGGACAGTCAGGTTAGGGAATGCATGCTCAGGCCCAGGGTGTGCTGCATTTGAAGCTGGCCTGATTCTCCTCTCGTGCAGACAAAGTCAGTGAAATTGGACAGGAACAGCATCAGAAGAGAATCAGACAAAGTGCAATTCTATGGATGCATGAGAAGTAGAGGGGTAAAGAGAGAGGATGAAAACCATTGAAACTGTGGACCTTGGGCTTTTCAGTTCCCGGAAAATCTATTCCTCACCCAGCCTGGCTCCCAGTGACAGCTTGGTGCTTGGCAGCCTGCCTCCGGCCTCGCTGGGAGCCAGTTCAGAGTCACTTCAGTAAAGACATCACTGCCTTTACTAAAAAATGATACCCACAGATTTATTTTTTCTGCTGATTTGCCCCTTTCCATTTTTACTTCTATAGATACTGTATGTGTAGCATTCTACAAGGCATGCTGGGTAAAATATACTATGCAAATGTGTACAGTGTTGCATGCTTTGCTCTCCCTCTGCTTTTAGTGGCTTTCAAAGAAAAAAAAAAAGTGTTGTTATTTTTGTGATCAGAATCATTTAAAAAAGAAAATGCAGACTGCATGCTGATAGTATCCTCATTTCTATGGATTTGTTTTATGGAATTTAGATGTACAAAAATGAACTGCATTACAATAACTTTTCTACAATAAATCAAAAACTACAAACAGCGTTTAAAAGTCTGCTAAGTCTCTTTGTTCACTTAAGACTGGGAAAATGCTCAGAAGAGTCAGGGAAACAGTTCAGAATGTTGTGACATTTTTGTTGTTTGATGATAGCTTTTGGCAGCAGCTTCATGTGTTAGCATTTTTAGTCAAAATTAATGAGGTTCTGAAGAAAGACATGCATCTGGTCTGTGAAATGAGTGATGTTTATTTTTAAATCTATCTGCTCTTAAGTAGTCACAACTGAGAAGTACAGAAGTCTGCGTAACATCTCACTGCTCCATCTAGAAATAAAATCCTTCAGCCAAATGCTCAGCTGAAGGATTCTCATGAACGTTGATGGTCTTTGGAACTGATCCTCAGTATGACCTCATATTAATTCAACACGCTTGTTCCTAGAAAGCAACGTGTATCAAAATAATATGAGGTGTTAAGGAATGAAGGAATAATTGAAGCAAACCCAAATACTGGTTGTAATATCTTGAAAACAAGAAAGCGATGAAAGATGCTCCCTTTAGCTAAACCCAAAAAGCAATGGTGAGAGTGACATTACAGGGCGAGTTCCCTTTTGGAGCTGTTCCACAGGGAAGCAAGTACACTTCTTTTCTTCAAAGTGCATAGCCAGCAACCCAACAAAAACGCCGCGACCACCCAAACAGTCTGGAAGTGCTGTGAGCCAGGGCCCACACAGCCATACGGAAGCACGGAACGGCGCTGAGCCCAGCAGGGTGTTCTGCTGCGTGCCTGCCCCTGGCACCCACCTGCTGCACCTCGCTGCTGCTGGAGCTGCGCTGGGTGCTCCTCGCACCTCCCTGGGCTGGCTGGCATCCACGGGAACCAGCTCCGTGCCTGCTTCATGGCCCTGCCAGGGGCCTGCCTTCTGCGGACAGAAATACAGGTACCAGGTAAGCTGTGTGCGTGTGGTGGGAAGCGACGTTAAGGATCTAATGTAAAATGTTTTAAACATTTATAAATTGAAATACCTTGTCTAACTGTTCAAAATGAGACACAAGCCTGTGAGTTCTAATCAAAGCTGTTTAATAAAGAGCTCTTGCCCTTTCAAATAAATAGAGGGAAAATATATTATTTTGTGTGGTTTCATCCGATCCTAAAAGTTAAAGGTTTGTGAGCCACATACCCTGCCTGCCTCCTCTGCATGTTTGGCTCTGCTCTGCATTTGCTTGGAGCAAAATGCACGCTACCTGATAAAGGCTTTTTGAATTTCCAGGAGCAATAACTGTATTTACTACAGACTGTGCCGACTGGAGTACCTCCCTGGAAAGCTCCCGCCAGGACCAGCAGCCTGGTGTTAGCAGTGCCATGTAAAAAAGCAGCAGTACAGTAATGTTGAACCATCCTGCGGATGTCGTAAACTATGGCTGAACTACCAGAGGGAAGCGAGGGCTGAAATCTTAGCAGCTTCCTAGTCCTAAAGTACACCCTGTAACCACCCATCTTGTAAAAATGCCGCTCCACTTCTGCAGCTGTTGGCTGCAGAGGAGCCGCTGGCAGTCAGCTTGTGAGGCAGGAGCCAGGGCGCTGGCGGCACCAAACACAACATCTCCAGCATTTCAGATGTTGCTTCAAAAAGTCGCGGAGTCTAAGAAGAAAAAGTACATGGGGGAAAAACAAAACAGAGCCTTTCTATTTAAACATTAAAAATAACTCAATTTTGCTATCCTCTTGTGTAGTTGTGCACGTTCTGTCGCACCTAACCCTGGCGCCAGCCCACGGGTTTCAGAATCACTCAGTGTTTGCACCAGGACTGCAAACAGAAATCCACCATGTGCACCTGAAAGTCTCCGCGGAGGCACAGCAGGAGGGGGTGGCTGCAGGCTGAATGCTGAGCTTGTGCCAAGCACACTGGATGGGAGGAGCTGCTGCACGGAGCTGCTGGTCGCAGCCCGCCCTGCGCCTTGCTGCCTGCCTCAGTTTCCCCTCCACCTTCCCTGACCCAAAGCTGCTGCGCTCCAACATCCCTCCTTGCTGTAAGAGGAGGACCTGACTCGTGGTGACTTCAGAATGGTGTGAAGGCATTTGGGCAGCGCACTTACACATGGTAAGGCACTGCTGTTTTTCCAGCCGCGCTGCTTGTTGTGTCTGAGGTTAAAAACCAATGAGGAAATTCCAAAGGGACCAAAACTGCACGGGATAAGCAGCCTTCCTCTGGAAGAGAAGCTTCCTCCCCAGCCTGCTGCTGATTGTTTGAGGGTTTGGGGCTGCCTGGAAGTGGCTGGGCTCTGCTTTTCCTGCCATTCAGACAGCTGGGACTGAACTGGAAGAAAGCGTAAAGGTGAACCCCATGTCAACCTGGATGACTACAGATGTTACTAGCCCAGCCTGTGGTTTGTTTTACCCTGTTAGGGTTGTAATAGGCCAGTTCATTATTGGGATGTTTACTTTCTCCAGCTCTTAAGGACCAATATTCCCCTCCACTGCAACACAAAGCACGAACGCCTGCAGCTGCAGAGGGACACTCAGAGATCGTTGCTGGCCTTGCTACAACTATGGGCTGATATTGCAGCAGGGAAAGTAAAACAAAAGCCCAGCAGCTTCACTTTTCTTCACACTGATGCATTTCTCCTGAAGCCAGTGAAGTTAAATCCATGTTTTGGACAGCTGCAGGTGTGTTTGCTTTATCAGTGCTGTTCAACACCAAGGCACCTCTGAGAGCTGTGGGCCCTATCTGAAGCCCTGTAGAGAGTATTTTGACAAAGATGGATACTAGTGCTGAAAATACGCACTGCTTAAATAACCTCAAGCCTCGCTGAGAGACAGAACATCACCGGCAATGTAAAAGCGACCATTTGCACAGCGTAAAGGCCTTGAGGTTAAAACAGGGGTGGTACTGAGCACAAGTGTGGGCAGAAAGCTTCCAGGTAAGAGGAAAGCAGCGTGGCCCCTGTCTACCCACCCTTTCCAAGCAGGTGTTTTGCACAGAGGGTGTGAGGAGAACTGCAAATCCCCGTTGTTCCGTCTCCAGCCCCGGATTCAGGCGAAGTGCTGGTGGTACGGCCGCGTGTGGTGCGGAAGCTGGGCCCAGGGCTCTCAGGGAACTCAGTGGGCTGAGTGTACCAGGATTTGGTTTCCGACTGCCACCTGTGGTAACGGCAGATGGTTTTGAGACTGTGGCTGTGGAGTTTTGTCCCTACACCCCGAGCAGCTGCTGAGTGGAGCCTTTCAGGAACCCCACTTAGGGCTGAGGCACCTCAGCACAGCACTGTGCCCCCGGTGTGCGGTGTCCCCACTTCTTCTATAAACGTGAGCCTGAGGACTCAGAGCGAGGGACATCACCACAGCTCGGGCCCATCAGCTGTGGTAACCGCAGCACTGAGGTAACACACCATGCTCAGCACTTCTGCTTTTCAGCCCTTTTAAATCCTCTCCACCGCACAGCGCTGCTCCCGCGGGGGCTCCCCTCACAGAGCTCCCCTCACCGCCCCACCGCCCTGCGGGAAGCGAGCGCCGAGGAGAAACCGCGTAACGGCCGCGGCGGGGGGCGCGGCCTCCCAACGGCCGCTGATGAGGGTGTGGCCTCGCGCGGGAGGGGGCGTGGCCTGCCAACGACGGCTGAACGGGGCGTGGCCTCGCGCGGAGCGGGCCTGGCCTCCCACCGGCGTCACGCCGACACGTCCTCCCCACCCCCGCGTGCCCTACGGTGGCCGCACGGTGCCCGGCGGCGGCGCGTCGCGCTCTGTGCCGGCNGCCGGAGGCGGCCGAGGATGGGGATCCTCTTCACGCGGATCTGGCGGCTGTTCAACCACCAGGGTGAGGGGCCGCGGGGCCCTTCGGCGAGGGGAGGGCCGGGCCGGGCCGGGGGGCGCGTTCTGCCTCCTCGGAGCTCCTCGCGGTGGGCGAGGGCTGTGGCACACGGTTGGTGCGGGCTCTGTGGGGATGGGACAGCCCCCCTCGCCGGGCAGAGGGAGCGGGGCCGGGCAGCCCCCGGCCCGAGAGCCTCGGCTGGAGCGTGCTGCCCGCTGCGGGGGGCGGCTCCGTGCTGCGGCGTGTGGGAGAGAAACCGACCCAACAGCCCGCACGGGCACGGGGCTGCGGGACGCGCTGTGAGCGGGCAGCCCTGGGTGGCACCCCTTGGTGCCATGAAAACTCGGTGGGGTGAATGAGCGCTGCAGAATGTCACAGAATCGCAGGGGGTGGAAGGGATCTCCAGAGATCAGCGAGTCCAGCCCCCGGCCAGAGCAGCTCCCTGCAGCAGGCACACAGGTAGGCGTCCAGACGGGGCGTGGGTGTCTCCAGAGGAGACTGCACACCTCCCTGGCCGCTGTTCCAGTGCTCCGACACCCACTCCATGGAGTTCTTAACGTGTGTATGTGGAGCTTCCTGTGTTCCAGTTTGTGCACATTGCCCCTTGTCCTGTTACTGCACGCCTCTGGGAAGAGCCTGGCTCCAACCCTTTGCCTCGCACACTTTATATATTTATAAACATTGATCAGATCCCCTCTCAGCCTTCTCCTCTCCAGACTGAACAGCCCCAGGTCTCTCAGCCTTTCCTCAGAAGGGAGATGCTCCAGGCCCTTTATCGCCCTCCATATGCACAGGCAGGTCTGTGTTGTGGGTGCCCCATCTGCTGCAAGGGAAGGAGGGGACAGGGGACAGGCAGAATGACCCGCATGCAGCTCAGGTTGGTGGCATTGTGTTCTTATCCGCTGCTTGGAAAGAGGTGAAGAAGCTGCAGGCCATAGTGTGGCCCTGGCAACGCATACACGGTGTGAGCATGTGCTCTGCAGAGCTGCCGTAGTTGGGGGAATGGAGAGCACAGCCCACTGTGATCTGCAGACGTGTGCGGAAGCTTTGGAAAGGATGCTGCAGCATTTTGGAGAAGGAAAACACCCCAATGCCATCCTCTTACCAATTGTTCCTGTAGGTGTGCAGACAGGGAGGTGATGGTCGTGCAGGGCTGTGTGGCTCTGCAGGCTGTTGGGTACGGGCTGCAGCACAGCACCTGGAGCAACACTGGGTCAGGAGATCGGCCCGCAGCCCTCCTGAACCTCGGCTTGTGCCACAGCCACCGCGGTGACAGCGGAGTTAACGGCGCGACTCACCGTCGTGTTTTTGTTTCAGAGCACAAAGTAATCATTGTCGGTCTGGATAACGCAGGAAAAACGACCATTCTTTATCAATTGTAAGTATGAACCGCCGTCCAGGCTCCGTATGCTTCCAGGTGTGTGCTGTGTGCGTTGCTGTGACTTGTCCTCACCGCTTCCCGTTCCCTCTTCCTTGGAGAGCACTGCTGGAAAGGACGGAGCGGTGTGGGTGGCAGTGGGTCAGAGCGTGTGGTTGGAGCTCGGGAAGGTCTGTGTTTTGCCTGATGTGTGAATAAGGTTTTGCTGAGAACTCCTATTTATCAAATTACGTTGCTACAACACTTGATCACAACTGCCTTTGGTGTCACGATGCAGGCTGTTTGCCAGCTCCATAAAATATGATTACACTGAGGGTTAGCCACAGGACAGTGCTGCCGCGCTGATCCGTGCCATGGTGTGTAACTGTTACACAAATTGTTCTGTGAGGAGCAACGCGATGGATCCTGACCTCTCCCTGCCTCGATGCGTGCCCTGCCCACCTCGGTGCTGTGCTGTGGGTGGCACAGGGAGGGCTGAGCACGGGGCGCCAGGGTGAGTTTGAGCCACCGGTGGGCTTTGCAGCCTTGGTTGCTGCTCAGCTGTTTCTGGCTCATGTTTGTCTTGCCTTAAACTTGCTGCTAATTTACGGGGAACGTGCATGAGCTCCATATCGCTGCTTCTCCACAGCACTTTGATAAAGAGCTGCAGATCTGTCCCCAGGCCTGGAAGCCGCTGGGTGGGACAGGCAGCTCAAAGCCTGTTTGTAGCAGGAACAGATTGGCCTTTTCTCACCCTTTTCTCACCCGAGGCAGTCTGGTGCTAGAAAGTATTCCTGGTCCATCCCTAAACTTAAAACGTGCTTTGAAATGTTGCAGACTTGAATATTTCCTTTGACCAATTCTGATCGGCTTTTGCCTTTCTGAAATGTGAAACTTGTGCGTTGTTTCCAGCCATATGCAAGCTGTGCAGAAAATGTGGAAAGATGAACGTGGTGGTTGTTATCAAACTGAGAGTGAGAGAAATTTTTTTTGTATGAAGATAAAGTAGAATGAAATAGACTCTTTTTAAGGATAGTAACCCCTGCTGCTGAGGGCCACCGTTGGTGTGTATTAAAGCTGCTTGTGGCTTTTCACTTCCTCCACAGATGTCTCATGATTCTTTTCATCTTATTTTTGCTATCTCAGTGTTTTCTTTTCCCTTTTGTATGGTGGATGTCTGCGTGCCTCCTTTATACCCTTTGCAGTGTTGCAGGACTTCCCCTTCTCTCTTGTTGAAGGGGAAGGGGGTACCAAGTGCTGCTCTGGATGAGCCCGGTCTTCTGTTCCTCCTGCTTGACTCTTCCTTAAAGAATCTTTGCATGTTATATTTTTTTCTTTTACAATTTCTTCATGGCAGATAAGTGTTCTGAGTGAGAATGAATGTTTAACTCTGGGAACAGGCGGGCAGAGATAACCAGCAGCAGTGTCGCAGCGTACTCTGCTTGATGGGGAGGGTCACGGCACGTTGGAGCAGTGATTCTTCCAGCAGATCGTGGCAGCCCCACAGACGCTTTATTTCTTTCCATTCTCATAGTCAGACCTCCCTTCCCTCCTGGGTAGGAGTAGGATTTGGTGTTCTGGTGTCTAGAAATGCCATTAAGCTTCATGCTAACCTTGTTTCAGTGGGGAGGAGGGAGGAAAATCCACCTATCATGTTGCAAACAGAAAGCTGCTGACAGCTTGAGTGTGAAAGGCTGCAGGTTCAGCCAGGGAAAGAGGATCTGTGGTATGCCTTTTCCAAGCGTTAAAAGAACTCTGCTAAAACCTGGTTTTTAAATATTAAATCAGCCAGAGGCATCTTGTTATATCATTGTTTTCCTTAATTTGATTTTATGGTTCTTTCTCCTTCTAATCCTTCTCTTTCCCTTATCATAGCTTCCCCCAGACATGTGTGGTGAGAAGATACCTTGCGATGCGGTGCTCAGACGCTGGGTAGCTGGCATTCCTTTTCAGAATACTAGGCTGTCCCTTCATCCCCTAGTTATCTGTATCCTTGTCAAGAAATAGTCCCCCCCTGTTCCAAGCCTCAAATTGACTGTCTGTAACTAAAAGCTCTACTAAAGCATTAAAAAAAAAATCACACAAAATGGAAAAACGTATCATGATTATCAGAATAAAAAATATTTTTTTTAGTTAATCCCTTACAGTAGAGTTTAAATGTTTTGAATGTCAGGAGTATCCAGAGTACACATTTTGTTATTGCTATTTATGTGAAACTGGGAGTCTTGATGACCAAGTTGCACAAAGTATCTCTAAAACAATGTATCTGACAACTGTAATATCAGCATTCACCTCCACAAAGGAGAGTCATTGGACTGTGCTGGAAAGAAGAAAGCTTGGACTTAAAGTGACTGAACAGTGAAGGAATTACCTTTGTGGTGGCCAATTCTGGAAGGAGCCAGGGGTGCTGTGTTTGGTGGAGCTGGATGAGGAGTTGTTTTTCTGCAACCTTGGAATTCTTGTGGCTTAACCATAGTCTTGAAGAAAAGCAACTGCTCTCTTCCGTGCTGCATGCATGCCAAAATCAGCCTGGAAAAAGAAGAGCTGGCTGCTTAAAACAGTTTCTGAAGCAAATACTCCCTCAGCTTTAGGATTTAATTAGTTATAACATAGTTTTGTTCACCAGTGCTCAGCTTCATAATTCAATTATTATATAGGTCAGTGAGTCCTCCTTTATTGTTATTTTTATTCTCTTCCCACCTTGTCCCTATTTGCTGCATTAGGAGTGTTTGCTAGAATTCCCCCATTAAGCTTTCTGCCTTGGAATAACCATCAACTTGAGTGTTTGTGGAAGCAGGTTAGTTTGGAGCCCCAATGTGCTCAATGACACCAGAAAGCTGCTGGTTTTGGCTGGCAGTGTGTGACGGAGCCCGTCTCTTCTCCCTGCAGCTCGATGAATGAAGTGGTGCATACCTCACCTACGATAGGCAGCAATGTGGAAGAGATCGTGGTTAATAACACGCGTTTTCTGATGTGGGATATCGGAGGGCAGGAGTCTCTGCGGTCTTCATGGAACACCTACTATACGAATACCGAGGTAAGAGGCATCGCCCTGCTGGAAGGCTTGTTGTAACAACCCCTGGGGAAGGGGAGAACCCACCTAGGACCCACACCGGGCACACTTCAGGGAGCTGGACTGGCTGGACTTGAAGTGTTACTGTAGCTCCTCCAGGGTGATTGTATTTTGGTTTTGAAGTCCCCTTAGCAAACTGTTATACAGCTCACTTCTGTACTTCTTACATAAGATATACGACCTGGGGTCGCAGTTAAAACACAGTTGTTTGTAAGGATCCTGTGTCTGGGGACCCATGGCCGTGGGGCAGGTGCTCAGTTGGAGCTGGTGCTGCAGATCCCCATGTTCACAGGTTCCTATCGCAGACTGTGATGCTATATCTCTGTAGCAAGTGCTTTAGAACCTGTGTAACCCCAAATGAGCGAGGCTGAAAGTCCTGAAAGTTTTCTCCAAAACCAGGAGCTCTGTCTTGCAGGCTCCCACGATGTTTACTCATGCACCCCACAAGTTTTGAGAGCTCCTCAGTAACAAAGCTGCAGCACCGTGCTAAACTTGATTAAAGTCATGCTTCAAGTCAAGATTTCCTACGTGATTAGTTGCGGTTATGTTGATGTTTTCTTTAAAAGGTTAATTTTTGTAGCCTTTGTTTTCCTGTGCTTCACTAGCAGACGCTATGACATGTATCTGCATGCACACTCTTGAAGCATGACGTGTGTTGTTTGCTTTTTAAATCCCTTGAAAATACCTACTTGCATGTTAGAGCCTGAAACAAAGGGAGGAAGCTGGTACACTTTACCTTTTTACGGAAGCAACAAATTATTTGAGGGATGTGTGTGCTACCTCAGTTATCCTAAGCAAAGAACAAAGCCAGATCTGGGATTACAGATAAACACTTGCTCTTAGAATGTTCATTTTTCACTTGAAAATTGAGGTCAGAAAAGACGTGTCACAGCTACTTCGTGTACAAACTACAGGCTAAATTGTTAACCGTAGGGGTGCTGTGGGTAACCAGCCAGGCTGTGGCTGGGAGAGGTGCATCTGAACAAGATGACACCTGATAATCCAGCTGGCTATCTGGGTAATCTGATGAGAGCAATAATCTGTTCTGCGTAAGCATGCGTGGCTGGAAAGAAATGGTATGTTCTTTGAAATGCTGACTAATAACTTCTGCCTTTTTAAAGTTTGTAATAGTTGTTGTGGACAGCACAGACAGAGAGAGAATTTCTGTGACTAAAGAAGAGCTGTATAAAATGTTAGCACATGAGGTGAGTAGACACTGTGTTATTTGATTTAATACTTATTGTGGATAAGATTTTGATAAGGAAACAGACTAGGACGATTTGTGAGAATTGCCATTTCAGCCTGTGGAAGTTAGGACCTGTAAGTGACTTCTGTGTTTTTCAGCAGAAGTCTTGAAGTCCTCCAGTTGTTAAAAATGGGTTACAATGCTGTGCCTTTAGTCTTGTTCTTATGGCTGAAAGCATAGGTTGTTACACTTCTAAGGAAACCTGTGCAATAGTAATTTGGGATAATTGCAGAAATGCAAAATACATGAAATAAGCTCTTAAAGCATATGAAAAAGCGATCGTAGCTGTCATTCTACATCTGCTTTAACTTCCTGAATGAGTATGGCTTGTTAACTTGTAAAGACCCTCTTTAAAATTGAGCAGTTAGGTCTAAAACGGAACTATCTGTTTCTGATTCCTAAGTACTTCACTACCTTGTAAGCCAAGGAGCATTTATTGCATGATCTGAAACACACAAACACTTTAATGGAGTGCACTGTAATGTGAGTAATCTACCCATGAAGTGCTGCAGGACCAGAGGCTGCAGTTGCACTGAAGATGTGTTTATATAAGCTTAACTTCTGCTGTGACATGTAAGATAAGTTTAATGCAAACTGGATCAGTTTGTATGAGTTGACGCTGAGCTTCCAAACCTGAAAGTGTCAGAATACAAGGATGTGCATAGAACTGATGGCATTATATCCCAAAATATTACATCTATATTTAAACTATAGCCACTGTTCAGGAGGTGACTGCAGGAAGGGCAAAGACTGCATATGTTTCCTTTAAGTGATCGTGGTAGTCTAAAGCATTGGAGAAAAAAACAAAGACTTTCTCTAGTGTCTTTCTATTTTTGGTATTCAAATTGTGTTTAACATGTCACTGAATTTTTCCTTTAGTTATATGTTGGTGTAATTAGCAGAGAGCCAGAAGACAGGTAACTTGTCTTCTGAGAAGAAGGTGCTCTCCTAAAATGTTTCCTTATTTTTTTTTTCCATGATCTTGTGATTTTAGTGAGAGCTAATTAAGTAACTGTTTTGCAGAACTATGAACTGTAAACCTCAACCAATGTCCAGCTGACGTGCAGGTTCCAGATAATCTAAACTGCAACTGCTTCTTCCTCCTTGCATGTCAGAAGCAGTTAGAATCTTTGGTCTGACTCAGTAGCCCTCCTTACGTTTACCTTCTTAAAACTTGGACACGATGTGGTAGTCTGTAACCTTGCATTTTGCTCAAAAGGGGAGAAACTAATAAAAGAAACCTGACTTAAAGACAGAAGCCTCCCAGGAAAGCTGGGAGAGCAGGGAAGAGGACAGGCCAGTCTGTCTCATTTGTGGTGGTATGAACGTGCATGGGCTCGGCTGCTGCAAGGTCCTGCTGCCTTGGGTTTTGTTTCTCTCCTTTAGTGCCATCCATGTGCTAGCACAGCAGTTATGTGGCCATTCATGGGGGTTTGGGTTTCACCAGTTCAGGTCAGCGTGTGGTGGCTGCTCAGCCAGCTGGGTGAAAACAGAGGTGAGGAGCAGTCCCTGAGCTGGGACTTCTGGCTCTCTTGGTTCTGATACAGTATTGTGTGTGGCATAGGGACTGCTGCCATAGAGTCTGCTGCTGTCATAATTAGAATTTCTCAGCTGTACTACTTTGTCTGTTGCAGTAGTTAAACAAAATCTGCATCTTCTGTTTCATAATCTGCAAATGAGGGTGCAGAAGCTGTTAATGAACTGTGTTTGAAGTGAGGGAGGTTTGGAACTCCAAGCAATCTGAGTGCCCTTGCTTCACGTTGGGAGGCTACTTCTGTGCCCAGAAAGCAGACACCTAACAGAACATGTGCCTATTGTCTTGCAGCAGATTGCTTTCAGTATATTCTGCTAACCCTCCAGATACAGTGATCCTTGAAGAGAACAACCCTACATAAAAGCTGAAATGAAAACCAAATACTAATATAGAATAGCTTTTCCTTGCAGTCTTTGGAACTGTTCATTTTTGCAAGCTAGTTCCATTGGAATTTTGTTAAGGCAAAACTGACTTGCCCAGGTGAGTTCCAGCTATTTTCTGAACCACAGGATCACATGGGAATTAATGTTATTGCTTGTAAAAATTAGCGTGTCTTATAGGCATTTAAGTGAATGGCTTTCTGGGAAGACCTTGTTACTTCCAGAGGGACAGATTTTCAATAGTATGTGTCTGTACTAGTGTAATTCCAAGCAGCTTGAGATAAAATAAGCTTGGCCCTTGAGTTGCTCTTCTCTAAATTGTTAGTACTGATGTTTTAAATATTGTACGAGCCCTATACAGACAATCATTGTAACGTGCTTGTTCATTTAGATGCCTTTGATTCTAAAGTAGCGTAAGTGATGATTTTCCACAAACCCTGAGCATCCTATAAATAAAATATTACTGCAGCTTGCTTCGCACTGTCAGTGGCAGTCTCAGTGCTTCTTAACGGGTGGGTTTCCCTGGCGGAGGGTGACTGGGCATGGCTTTCCCAGTGCTGGAGAGCTCCTGGGGGTGGTTGATCCTGTCTAAGAACTGCAGCACGGTCTACTGATTTGGTGCTAAAAGCACTCTCATAGCGTGCATACATGTAAAAGCATGGTATGTATAAAAGCCAGGCACAGGAAGGTAGCATGGCTGCTTTGGGTCTAAAGGCAGGAGTGCTCTGCAAGGGGACGGTTAAGCAAGAGGCCGTGACTCTGAAACAGGTGGGTGATGTAACTGCACGTACTGTGCTCATGGCAGAGATGCAGGGTGCCCTCATCCTCCTGGAGGACAACAAAATAGCATAGGTAGTTTTAGGTAAAAATTTTACATTTGGTCAACTAGGTGAAAAGATTTTTCTGAAGTTAAAATGCTAATCAGCCTGCAGCATTTTTAGGCTAGGTTTTTTGCTAGGGCTTACAACTCACTAGTTTGCTGTCACATCTTTTGTCTCCAAGGGCAGATTTGTAATCATCTCTTTTCTCCTTTCTCCCAAGGACTTAAAGAAAGCAGGTTTGCTGATATTTGCTAACAAGCAAGATGTTAAAGAGTGTATGACAGTGGCTGAAATCTCTCAGTTTCTGAAACTGACTTCAATTAAGGATCACCAGTGGCACATTCAGGCGTGCTGTGCTCTAACTGGAGAGGGGTAAGAGTTGTCCTCTGAAGGAGAGCAGTCTTGAATGTCTGACTGTGGTAGTCAGTTTTAACACATTGCTCCTGTCGGTGATAATGTCACACTGAAATTTTTACATTCCAAACATACTGACATAGGATCAGAATGCTCTGATAACCAACTGTTACAAGAAGTCTTCAGTCCTGACTCACAGAAATGTAGTTTTAAATGATTGAGGCCTCATGAGGATGGAGGTAGGAGTAACCTAACGTTTGTTTTGGTTTATGAAGAATAATTGTAATTAGAGATTACTTCAGTGATGTCTTTAAGAGCTGAGGTCTCTCACCCATTGATTGCATAATAAGACCTAAAAAGAATGAATTGTTTCTGGAAATGATACCTTCCATCTGAATTAGAGTTCTTGGGAAGAATTTATTTCTTGTTATGTAAATTGGTGCTATGGTATTAATCATCTTTGAAGTTAGCCTGAGGAGTGCACACATATTTCTTACAAATTCTCTCTTTTGTTACAGACTCTGCCAAGGACTCGAATGGATG
Source organism: Penelope pileata (assembly GCA_013396635.1). NCBI lineage: Eukaryota > Metazoa > Chordata > Aves > Galliformes > Cracidae > Penelope > Penelope pileata. The sequence goes on along the minus strand of WBMW01003691.1, from coordinate 53,550 downwards.
ATGTCGAGACTTAAGATCAGATGATTTTTAATGACCCCTTTGCACAGACATTGGTTAAAAAAAAGCTGTACCCATGATTACCCCCACAGTGGCAGAATTACTGGGTTAGATGTATTTATAATGAACTGATTTCAACTTTATTTTCTACATAGATACAGACACACATATATAAACTAAGACTGTTCAGCGAAAAGAGAGATGCAGTTGATGGCTCAAGTTTGTTTTCCTGGTTGTTTTCCTCTGGAGATGTGTGTAAAAGCTGTGATCAACCTTCTTTTCAAGATACAGCCATTCAGAACAGTCTGATGCTGAGTGTGGTGAAGACGAAGCGAGAGGAAGGAACTTTTAATTTGGGGTTTTATTATTACATTGTAGTCCTCTCTAGTCGAAGATGTGGCTTCATTATTCCAGTAAATTCGCAAACAAATCAATGGCATAGATATCAACTTTCCAGTATTTTTAAAGTTACTGATGTTACAAATGCAAAAATATTTTCCTGTATGTGTACTGTACATATTTGTGTATATTTATACCTCAATTTTAGGTTAATTGCAATCTGTTCAGACCAGTGTGTAAAACTGAATCAGTATGTTGACAGTACTAATAGTTGACATTGCCAACGTGTCACAGCTGCTTTTCCTTTGTTATCTGTATGGCTGTAATGCCCATCAGACGGCTGGTTCACCACAACTTTATAAAGCAAGCTCTCTCTTAAGAAAACTGTTTCTCACATGATTTTTCAGTTAGATTTTTCATAATGGGTTGGGGCATATGGATTTACCTTCAAATTACAGTATCAGCAAACAGTAAAAACTTGCCAAAGAGTTTAAAACAACAAATGTTCTCTTTTTTTTTTTTTATCATAGTCATCATTGGATTAGATGATTCAAAAAGAGCATGTCATGACGTCCTATGCCACTGCTTTACTTTTTCTCTGCAGCACATGTTCATTTGTGATTCAAGTCTTGTAGAAGTACTTTTAGCTCTCATAAAGGGAAAAATGTCATCTTTTTTTTTTCTTCCTTAACCAAAGAAGAGAGACAAATGTATGTTTAAAAGTCCCACGTGAATCTTACAAAACTAGTCATACTCTGTAGTGAGTGTTTTTCAGAGGAAGAGGCACACTTCTCTTTAATAGCATCAAATGTGTATATATATGCAATGGTTGGAACTGGGATGGGGAAGGGGAGCAAAGTAGACCACACTACTTGAAAAGCTGTAAGTGACCCCTTGATCATGTTCCCACAGAAGTTCCAGGGCAGTACTTCCTGAAAATATAACTCCCTTGCATGGTCCCCAGGTGAGTTATAAAGAAGTGTCAAACACTATGTGATTATCTTTTCTTACTGTAGCATTTAACGGGTTGGTTGTTCCATACAGAGCTTCAGAACTACCATTTTAAAGGATACAGGCTTTTCAGTGGGATGACAATTGGATGGTTTGAAATATTACCAGTATTGTAAAAGTATATGTAGCCTTAATTATAGGCTTTAATGTTGGAGATGTATGTTTGAAGAGTAGAGTAAAATGAAATAAAACTTTGTTTAAAATGTCCTTCCCTTTCTTAGCTCATGCATCTGATAAGGATGGAAAAGACATTTTAAAGAATAAGCTTAGATTGGATTTTCTGTAAGTGCTCATCTTTGGTTATGGGATAATCTAGTCAGTGCACCTGCTTTTCCATTTGCCTGCTTCACTGGGGATCATGTTGTGAATTTGTGGGGAGAAGAAGGGAGGAGATTTCAAAAGTCTGTATTTAACAAAGGCAGGTAAAGAATTTAACTTTTTAATATATTTTTGGTATCTCTTTATGATGCTCACTGGCTAGGGAACCTGCTGTCTTTGTTAAACATTTTAATGTGTACATGCATATATTTACGGTGCATGCACATAGGTATTGGTATGTAACTGGTGTATTGCAAAATGTATAAATGTTTGAAGAAATAACAATTTAATGCAAAGATGACTTTCTTTGTTTATCTGATAGTATCTTCAAGAAACAAGCTCTGTGCACTCTTGCATATAAAATGGAATTGTACATTTTCTAGTCTTAAATAAGAAAAAGCAGACATGCTTATAAACCCAAGTGTCTGGTTTTTGAGTCTTATGTCTTCCCTTTCATGCCTTTTAAAATATTTTGCTTTCGTATTTTTAAGTACTATACACCGTTGCCTGAATCCGTAAAGGTCATGTGTTGGGTTTTTTTTGTTTGTTTGTTCTTAATAAGTTCTTTCTGTTAACGGAGGAAATATCATGGAGCAGTTTTCTTAAAACTACTTCTTGCTGGAATTTGCTGCTTACTCCTTCACTTACTCACTTAAATTGATAGGACTGTGTCCATCTAATGAAAGCGTGGTGTTTTTCCAGATGTTGCTTATGTTGCAACCAGACATCTTATATTTACGCCAACTGTCCCATTCCCTCTCAGTATCCTGGCCACTGCCACTTTCTGTGGCCTCTAAGGTACTGCATGGTTCAATCCATCTGTCTCACAAGTGGCAACCAACCCTTGCAGAGAGTCAGGAGTAACTGCACACATGAAGTCTGCCTGTTAAAACAATGTTTAGTGCCCTAACGAGCTTGCAATCCAAAAAGTAAGTAGTTGTCTGCATGTCGGATGGCAAACAGTACAGCCTCAACCCAACTATGAAAGCATGTGTCATGTCACGTAGAGTCATGAGGCTGCTTTTCTATCTATTTCTGATGCCATAGTATTGTAGAGGGAAGATTTGCTGTTCAGTAGCTGGAATTCAGTGGTGGCAGTGCTTACTGAAGCATCGCGTGCCTGTAGCATTCTTCGCCAAGGTTTAGGAAGCAGAGGCAGACATGCCTTCGTTTTACGTGCTAGATTTGCAGTCTGCAAGGAGGATGAATTTTCTGTAGTAGCTGGGCAGCAGTTTGTCACCTCTTCCTAAGCAGAGGTGACTATTCCAAATTCTCACACACCAAATGGTGGTTGTGTCCTTGCTGAAAGTGTAGCAAAAGCTAGAGAAAGCAAAGTTGTCGCATCCGGTTGTCACAGTGAAAGATTTTGTAGAAAAGTCTGTCTCCCAGAAGGCTCGTCGTGAGAACAAATGTATTTACTCAGATACTAATGAGAAGAACATTAGAAGACTGCAAGTGTATTCCTTCATGGTAATGTTGTGGCTGTGATGGTCTTTTCCTATGCACCCTGCCTTTTGAGTAATGTTAAGAATAATTTTAAATTCAGTCACACAGTAGAGCTGGAGAAGAGCAGCCAAACTTCTGAAGTCATGTAAGCCCTTTTTATGTGCTTCTTGTTTACAGCAGTTTTCTTTTCCCTAGAGGACAATTCATGTTTATTTTCTTTTGCACAACTCTGTTCATATTTTAAAAGCAATTTACATCCATGCTTTATACAGCTTCTCTCAGTTATTGTTTGGAAGCGATTGTCTTAACGTGAGTCATGACCTTGATTTGTGTTGCGTTTCCACCCTCTGTAGTGCGTCCTCTTGCCTTTCAGCTAAAACTTAAGATTGCTTTCCCTTTATTCGTCATGTAATTCATTTGTAGGATATTACAAAGAAAAAGGGAGGTGTCTTTTAAAAGTGATTATTTAGATTTATGCTGTAGAACATCTTACTAGCAAACAACATGGCAGTAAATCATATCTCAATATTCAAATATCCAGATGTTTCTTTAGGTTTGGCAAATAAAGTTGGTAAATTAGCTGTACTCACTGTTTCCTCTGTGATCTGAAATTACACAGGTTTTTAATTGTGAGGAGAGGTGAAAGATCCTAACAGAGATCTACTTAGCCTCATTTTTTTTTTAATTATTTTTTTCCAGGGAGGCTTAATAGCTGTTTTCCTATGCATTAAATAGTATGTTCCTAGATGTATGTGTGCATGTGTGAATGCCAGATGTATCTGATAGGCACCTTCGACAGTCTATGCAGCCCAAGTGCCTGAAACTAATTTACTAATCAGTTTTTTCTTTGTGTGCTGAAATTTCCACTTACCTTAAAATAGATATATTTCTACAAAAGCATTTAATTGTAAATATGTGTTCTTCCCGTCTCTGCACACCAGTTTTATCATCATTCGTGGTAAATTTTAGTTCTTGAAGTTTTCTGTCTTCTACATTCCAAGCACTTTTCCATTTACCACTATGGCTAGCTTTCTTTATGAAAGAAAAATTATACATTTGTCCTTGTATCAGAATTATTTTCAAGGAACTGCATTGAAATAAATTAATTCATGAACACTTGGTCTTATAAACATATTCATTTAAGTAATTCCTTTTCAGTTGGCTAATAAAACATTAACTTTGCTAGTCAGACTAATTATGTCTGACAAACAGTTTTTTGGCTAATTCAAATGAATGTAATATTAAGCCTTTAAATGGTGCATCATCGAGCATTATGTGGGATAAGAAAGTTGTGAAGAATAGCACTAAGAAGGGAGAAGTCTGCATATAGTTATGACATTTTATAAGTGCAACTGAAATATTATTGCAGTGAGTATATTAAATGCAGAAAAATGAGAAAAAAGTGGTTGCCACTAACTTTTTTATATTGTTCTTTAGAATCATAAACGAATTATATTCTTGCCTTACTAGGATTTTACTCATTAGTTTTTATATTGTACAGAAACATTTTTGAAAATTCTCTTCACATCAGGTAGCCTTTGTTCGTAAGATGATCATATCCACGTACCACCCTTTAGCCTTTTAAGCCAGATTTCTTATGAGTAGAGCCACAAGCTGGGTGTTCAGATTTTTTAAGCTGTTCTTATTTGTAGAATTAGAAGACTTGGCTGGTACTGAATTAATACAGAAAATGCTGCTTTACCTTGAAGGCTATAATTCCTGCTTTGTAAATCATCAGCTCAGTGTTACTCTTGTCTAAATATTTCCTGTATCAAGCACCATGGAGGGTAGAAGAGGTAGCCAAGAAAAGATGCAGTCTCCTGCGAAGAGAAACAAAACAGAACAAACTGAGATTGGAAAGCCTGAGCATTTCTATGGCTGATAAATTCAAGAACTGGTATAGAGGAGTGGTAGCTGAGCCAGGTCAAACTGTGTCTGTGCAGCGCGTGTGCTGAGTGCTTTGAATATGTCACTGCATTCTTCGTCAAAACCTGTAGTCCTGCAGCCCCAGTCCCACCCCACACGCTGTGCTGCTCCAGTGTCAGGGCAGCCGAGCTCCTCATCGCTGAGCTCTGCCAGATATGGGATCGTAATTCTCGTCTCCAACACTAAACCTGTAATTCTCTGAGGAGAAAGTCAACTTCTCGGCTTAGTATATTCACTCTTTTTTTTTTTAATGCAAAATAGCATCCATATGTATATGTATTGATGATGTGTCCAGGGTCATATTTATTTTGATCACTTGTACTTCTCTTTCTAAAAAGTTTGTCTTCTTTCTGAAAGAAATGCATAAAATACATGGCTAACTCTGATACTGCAATAAAATTTCATTCCAGAACACACAAAATTATCGCTTCAGATTAATATGAGGATTTATGGGCTGGCTTGTCCTGGCTTGAGCACGTCTGTGTCTTGAATTTAAGCAGGTTTATTAGAGTAATTTAGCTAAAACTTTATAAAGCTATTTATTATAATAAAGTTCAATTATGATTCTCTTGCATAACTTTTTCTGAAGTTTTAGCAGAACGCTCTTGAATTGTTTCCCCCTTACCTCTTTCTGGCTTTCCTGGCTTTTAAAATCTGGTTTTTGTTTTGTCAGAGAGAGATTATCAAGTTCTTTTAGTTTCTGTTTGAAGAGGTGAAACAAACTCAGATTTGGTCTAGAACTATTGGGGGTAGGTGTGGACAGGTAGAAGGCTGTGTCCAATGATATGTACATGCTTATTTATAACTTCAGAATTGCTAGTCTTTGAAAAACTACCAGTATCTACCAATATTTATGATTCTAAGGTGAAAGCACTTGCCAAAATTTTACTGTTTGCATTATACCTTTTGTGTGTGTTGTAGTGAAACTTTTCAGAGCAGATGCATGATTTCCCACCCAGTACCAGCGTTTGTCTAGGCATTGCTGGGCTATAAAGCACTGTTTTGCCAAAGCTGTGGCGATAAGGTTTATGTTGGGAGGTTCTTTGGTAAGAAGTACGTGTCTGCTGGTTTTAAATGGAATGGAAAATGAAATGGTGGTGAAATGCTCTTTTTCTTTGGAAAATGCAAAGTTCCTACATATTCACGTGTCACACACTGGTGTCTGCAGCCTTGTGAGTGGTGGGGGATTACAGGTAACTGCTTAGAAAGCAAAAGAGATGAAACTGAAGCTGCTTTAAAAAAAAAAAAAAAAAAAGGGGGGGGGGGGAACATGTGACTGTACCAAAGGTATGTCGTTGGTCAGCTCTGAAGCTGGAATTCAATCTTGTTCCGTGGGTGTTAATTTTGGACTTGTTGCTCTGTTTCTAACTGCACAGTATTTGTATTCCTGTGATGATATTCTCACAGAATATGTTTTCTGTTGGTGTAAGTAATGCATAGGCAGAAGTTCACTGAGTTTTGAGGCATACAGTAAAGGCATGTTGCCTGTTACAGTGGTGTGCTGGATGGCAAAATGCTTTCCTGTGCTGCTGCTCCTCCTGCCCACCCTTCTGGCTGTGTCCTGATGGCAGCTCCCTCCAGCACCATGCTGCTGCCTTCTGGCTGGGCTCGCCCTGCAGCACAGCCTGCTCTTCCTTCTCCTCTTAACGCAGTCATTTCTTGGCTGTGCTACAACTTCTCTGAAAACAGCGCTCCTCTTTTCTTTTGAAACCAATCAGGTTGCAGAATTAAAATAAAAATTCAAAAAAAAAATTCAAAAGTACCTTGGGAGATACTTAAGTATTGTCTGGATTAGAACAGAGTTTTTCTGAACTGTCCATTCCTCAAGGCCATGTGCCCGCTGACTGCCTCACGTGCCCTTGGTGCTGTCTAATCTTCGTCTACAGACTGCTACATTAGTCCATAAAAAAAATATATACAAAATAAGTATTTTGGAAGGTTTTTAGTCCTGTGTGTTGTGTTATATACCTTGATTCTTGTGAACTGCGCACAAAAAATTGTTTGCCACTGCTGAGCTCCAGTCACTTGACTTCTGCATCCAACAGGTGAACATCCTGCGCAGAGCAGACCTGCTGCAATGAGCCTTGCCTTAGTCATTAACATCTTCTATGTGAAAATGGAACTAGACTTTTTAAAAATATACACCATTACTTTTTGGCTTTTTTTCTTGACTGTATTAAAGACTGCTGTGTTCTCGTTAATTGCCTTTTTTAACTTAAAGCGTACAATCTATTAGATCCTATTACCACTTTTACAATCACAAGTCAGTCGTTACTGCACAGTGTACCTTGATTTGTTGTCTGAATGTGTAACAGTTCTTTAACGTGATGTTGAATTAGATGCAAAACTACAGAATAATTAACATCTTGAGAGTTGATACTTGTTATTACCTTTGTTTTGTCTTGCTTTTTGCCCCTGGTCCTTCAGAACTGGAAGGCTATTTTTTTCCAGATGTGTGTGTATATATCTATGTGTGTAGACAAACTGTTGGGGTCATTCAAGAGGTGTGGATCTTGGAATAACAATATTTTGTCTAAATTCTTTGTACATAAATAAAGGTTTAGTATAAATACCGGTACTGTTTAAGACTTGCTTTTGAGGTCCTTGTACTGATGAATCCCAACAGACACCCCATTATAACCTGTATGTATGGCTTTAAACCATTAATTAATGGATGCATATTGGAGCTGTATAAACAACTAATAAACAATTGTTTGTATTAAGTTGGATGGACAACTTACCTCTTCATTTTAGACTACTCATACCATTTTCAGAGCAAGTTTGACCACTTTTTTTCAGTGTGTGTGTATATACACACATACATGAATGATTTATATGTATATATATAAAAATATGAAGGATTTTGAATTTGGTGTAGCACAGTATGTTTTGCCAGTGTAGCTGCTACTGCTTGCTGTAGTAGGTGAGCATTGTTTTAACCTTGTGAATAGCGATGGCTGGGACATGTCTGCTCCCACTTGTGATGCTGGCTGCCCACTGGGGGCTGCTGGCCCAGGAGCTGGCGCAGTGTTGGGTGAGCATCTTCTGTGTGAGCCTGTGCAAGTCAGTGAGTCTTCCTTTACTGCTGCAATTTGGATTTTGTTGTGCTTTTAGAAATTACTTCATTCTAAATCCAATTCCTTTGCAGATTGAGAATTGTTCATTTTTGAAAGGCTTTAAACAATGCTTTTGACAATGTATTTGAGTACCAGGTGCTGTTGTTGTTTGCAGATTGCTGTGAGCAGTGTGCTTGTGTCAGTAGGCAATGGACAAACTCTCACATCTCTTCTGCTCCCAGATGCTACAGGTGCTCTAACGTTTACACTGTAGTGAGTAGACTGGCTGATGAATGAAGAGTCTTGAACTTGATGCATGAATCTTTGGAAGAACTTTTGACATCTTATTTTTCATCCAGACTTTAAAAACATGCCTCAAGAAACAAAGTGAGAAGGATGAATGCTTGTTGAGAGCACACTTACATCCTAGGAGAAAGCTGCTTTCCAATGTGTGTTTATTAACTTGAAATTTTCTCTCCCCACAGAGCCACTCTGGCATGTCAGCCAGGTGCGTGAGGGAGAAATGACTGTTGTGAGTTGATAAAGTAGCGAATGGCCACATGTGTCCTGCCTGGCCTGTTCATGGCTAACAGCATCTACAAGATAATAAGGTTCCTGTAGCTTTTTCACAAGGCCTCAGAAACCCACATACCCATCCTCCTCGCTCTGCTCAGACCTCTACATGCTGCTCATTGCCATTGCACCTCAGCATAAAAGTGAGCCTGTGCCTTTGCTTCTCCAAGGACAATGTGGTGACTTAAAAACAGCTGCTTTTACACAGAATGCAGCAATTGTAAGGCTTTTCATCCACTGCAAAACAGAAACAGTGTAAATGCAATGCTTTTGAGTAACTGATAATTTTGAAGTTAACTCTTTTTTTTCATGTATGCAAGATGTGGATATGAAGTGGCCTTCAAGCAGTCCCACGTGGGCACCTGGGAGATGAGAGCTGCTTGCTTGCCAGACCAAGGCACTTGTGCACTGTGAATCCCTGCATCACTGCCTTGTGGGTACCTCGTTTGAGGACAATGGCTCAGTTTTGCAGGTTGAGGAATATTTTTCAAAGGCCATTTCTGCCACCCTAAAAAAGTAATACAGATGGTGATGTGGCAGAGGTTTATCGAGGCACAACTGCTGCTATTGTTTTTCTGGTTCTTGGCGATGGGCAGGTTTATGGAGGGGTCTGTCCTTCCCGTGTCGTCACCAGATGCATGGGAGGGAAGGACCCGTCTGCATCCCACAGTGTGGCTGGAGCTGCTCCAGAAGGGTTACAACTACCCCAGGTTTTCTGCCAGTCAATCCTGGATCGAACTCAGGATTATCAGACATTTTCATGCACTGGTGTTCGCATCCTGCCCCGTGCTCTGATTTCAAAGCTGCTGTGAAGGGTTTGTGCTGCTGCTCTGGCTTCTCCTGGGCTGCTTCCTTCCAGGAAGGCCAGATGGGGGCAGGATCCTCCTTTTTATTGCAAATACTTCAAACTAGAAGATTTTTTTAAAGGAATTGTGCTATCCCCAGGGTGCTGAGATGTTTCAAACCTGTGCTGCCACCAAAAGAAATCTCTTTCCTTTCTGTCCTTCACAGCACCACGAACACTTGGGTGCCTGTGCACTGAGGATGGGAGACATACCTGTGATAAAACTACTCTTCTTTGTAACCTTTTATAATCTGTTTCTCTGTGTTGTTCAGACCACTCAGGCAGATCTTTTGGTGTGGACAAGGGGTAGAAATAGGTGATGAGGTGCAGAGAGGACAGGAGGTTGATGGAATGGAGGAGCTGGGCCTGTTGGGAGACACCTACGGCTGCCTTTACGAAAGTGGATTCACATGCACAGTGTAATTTTGGTTATTTTAGATGATGCCTGTGCCCAGACAGGGGCTTGCTGCTAAACCCAGGCACAGAGAGTGCCAGTGCTGGCACAGCATTGCAGTCAGCATCTCGTTTTAGGCAAACAAGGAAAGCTTTCTCTTCAGTTCAGCTGTGCTTTCAGCTTTTCATCTTTCTCAAGTGTTTGGGGTGCAGTGCCTGTTCAGTGCTGAACCCTTCCCTCATGGCAGGGCTCAGGCAGACCACGCTCAGCTTCAGCTCCTTCCCCCCATAGGAACAGACACCTACAGCTGCACACCCCATGCTGCAGCTGTGAGGCAGCTCGGAAGATTTCCATGCACTTCTCCAGGCCTTCTTTGCAATGCTGTAATCTTTGAACAGTCATAGCCTCCTTGTGTGACAAAACAGTCCTCTGCGACAAAAACCCTTGCTCTGTCTGATCTCCCATGTGCCAGTCGTGTTTTTTGTAGACTATCATCTTTCCTCTAACTCATCACTTGAATGCACTGCTAAAAACTTGGGCACGTGTGTGCTCTCTTTAAAAAGGCCTTTAGTAGATCTGAAATCATCAGGTTTTCCTGTAAAGATAGATGGTGGAAGAGACGTATTTTTGTTTTTGTTTTAACAGGTTTTGATAGCTTTAGATACAGTTTCATTGCAGAGATGACTCCATTCAAACCCAAAAATGATTTGCTTCAATTTAACATCAATGGCAAAAAATTCAACAAACAAAAATATTTGTTCTGTCCATGTTGCTCAGAACTCTGTGAGTTAAAACACTTCTGCAGGAGTTGTCTTGCTTTTGAGTTTTTATAGTGCAGTGCTAAACCTGAAGGTGATGTCCTGCAGAGTGAAGCATTTGAGCCTGATGGAACCATGCCCGCGTTATGCCTTGTTTTCAGATTGGGAATGAGTGGCTGCTTCAAACCACCCCATCCTGCGATGAACTTTCACCCTAATGAGCAGAAGCTGAGCACATGCTCAGACACAGCAAGGTATGTCACGGGCGGTTTCCAAACTCCAGAACAAGCTGTCTCCTTCCCTGAAAACAAGCATTTCCTATGCAGCACCAATGCATCATGCCCTGCTGAGCTGTGACCCGCAGCCACAGGTCTCACTGCTGCTGTCTTGGTGGCGGTGGCTTGCTGGAGGCCACCGTGCACAGGGCATCTCTGCCAGAGCTGGGGCAGTTCTGCAGCTGTTTCTGTCCATCCACCCTCATACTGCTGCTTTATAAAAAGACCCATGAAGTCATCAGTGTTTAGCCTCCTGTGACATCGTTTTCAAGAAAATGAGCTCAAAGGCTGCCAGACTCATTGACATTAAAATTTTAATGAATACCATTTTCCTCCCCCTCGCTCCCCTATCGTACAGGAAAGCTGCAGCAATGAGCCTCTCAAGGAGCAGTGAGATGAGACGGGGAGATCAGCACAGGACAGCAGGACCGTCACCCCATGCTGGTGGTGTGGGTGGGCAGGGGCACCTGCTTGGTGTGGGGTGAGGACAAGGATGAGGCTTACCCGAACACAGCGATGGAGCTAAGGGCTTGTGGTCCTGATGGAGTGATATCCAGTGCTGAGAATGCTGTGTAGTGAAGGGTGAAGCAAATAAATAATCTGCAAGGTGCTGAATTTCTGGTTTATATTTTTTTCTTTCCTGGTTGTTTCCTTTTGCTCTGTCCTTGGTGTATTTTGGTAAAATCACCACTTATGTTGCTGAGGTTTGCAGAAGTTGATGTTAGCTCATGACCTCCTGCAAGTTGTACCAGAGTCTGTTGCTCTTGGTAAAGAGTGGTGTAACAACAGATGTGTTGAATGTAATTTGTGGTTGTGCAGTTCCTTATTGCGATGAATGTGACTTCACTGCCTGCAGGAATGAAGTGGTTATCTTATTGTCCAGTGCTGCTGCAGAGGTGAGCAATATGAGCGCCAGAGGCTTGCTTATGGCTGGTTCGTGCAGATAATAATGATCCAGAGAATTCCTCATGGTGGCTGTTGTGTTAATGACCTTTGTGTTGTGTTAATGACCTTTCACAGAGCATTCTGCCACTGGGAACTGCTTCTGCAAAGAATTACTGGCCTGAACTTGTGAGCACTCAGTATTTTATGGACTACTGCGGATTGTATTTCAGGATATGAGATACCATCCCAGCAATGTGAGTTAGGAATGCCAAGCACGTTGCAATCTTTTCCCTTCATTTTACAGTTGGAAGTGTTGGTAACCTTTCATAGAAATATGTTAAAAGAGCAGAGCAAAAGAGAAATTTCCAAGAATGGCTCTCAAAGGCACTGGTTCCATTTTCCTAAAGTCTGTAATTTTGAGATGTGCTGCTGTCATTGCTGTATAGGCTGTCACCTTGAAAGAATGCTCTTAATAAAGCCATGCACTTTATTAGCCAGTTACATAGTCACATCTTCCAGGTTAAGGAGAGTAGAGTCCATGACCTGTACATGGATGGCAAGGTTTAGTTGTTAGGGCATCTCTTGAGTATACTGCATTGAACTCTGATCCCAATCTTGACCATCTTTTCTAGCAGTTTTTGTGATCTTGCCCTTCAGTGATTTCTTTAGAAGCCCATGTGTCTGCTAAATTGCATTTTTACTTTTTCGTTAATTTGCTGTGGGAGCCAGCTTGCAATATAGGGGCAACAGAGAGGTTCACAGCAAGGGGGACCAAACATCAGTGCATGACAATGCTTTATGAATGAACCCTGCCCAAATCTTTAAAGTCCTTGGAAGGCTGGGCACCACAAGGAAGACTGAGACTAGCATTATTCGTTTGCACAAGAGAAAGAAACTAAAAGGATTGTTGTCTCAATTGCACCTTTCTATTCTTAGTTTGTGCACTTTTTGGAAAAAAGCGTGTCCCTCGTGAAAAAAAAATTGGGGCCTAAGACCTAAATATTTTATTTATTCCCTCAATTCTCACATGGGCCAGGCATACCAGTGCAGTTGTTGAACTGAAAAGGCAGCAGAGATGATGTCAGAATGGAGGGACTGACCACAATTTTTAAAGAAGGCAAAGAGCATGTTTGGCTCTCTCCCTTCATCCCAAATGACCTATGGCAGGGAATGCCTTTACTTTATAACTCTATCCATCCGTTTATCTGTTGCTGTTGGGATGATCTGGAAAGTTGGCAATGCTGTTCAAAGCCACATGAAACTTTCCTGCTGCCAAGCTTTGTTAGAAATAGACTTAACGCGATGACAATACCCGATCTGAATGTGGACTGGGATATAAATGAACTTGGACTGCCTTGTGCTGTCTCAAGAAATTGTTTCAGCTCAGTTCCATAACAAACCACAGAAAAGCTTCATAATTCACTGTCTCTTCTGAGTTGGGTGAGAAGCTGGGGGAAACACACAAGTATTTTTGGACAATGCACCTTCATGACTCCAGAGGTTCTTTGCCCTGCAGTCAGAACAGACCTGCTGCTGCAGCTCTTTCCCTCTGCAGCTGCTTACTGGGTGTCTGTGGCTGTAAATTACAGACCAGTCTGCTTATAAGGCAACAGCTACAACTCAGAGCAGTTGCTGTGAGCTGGTGATTTACAGCAATGGTAATAGTAAGGAAAAAGTTTGTCAAAAGATAAAAGAGCTGTGTTATCTTTACTGCGTAACAGTAAGACAGAGGTGTGCCAAAGGGATAAGTGCTGGAGACAGGATAAGAACCAAAATTCTGGGTGCCAGGCATGGATTTTCGCTGAGATTTACAGCTGATGTTTGTACCTCTCTTCTAAAAATACCGAAGTTTATTTATTTTATAAATAGAGAGGAGAAAAGATTTGAAAAGAACCTCTCCTTCCTTCCCTAGTTCATACCAACATACATTAGTATTCTCGCGTAGTATTTCTAGCTTTCAGCTAGAAATTCTGAGTTAAATATGAAAGAGTTTCATGCCATATCTAAGCTTATCCCCTAGGTTTGTGCTAGTAAATTTAATCAACAGTCAGAGACAGTTTTGTATCCTTGAAGAAATTGTCAGTGTATCTTCTTCATGCTTGATGCCTATGTGCAAAACCCTGTTGCTGTCTTGGGAACATTAGCAGGAGGGATAAATTAGGCAGTTGACATCATATTGTTGATTAATGTTTTCTTTTAAGACTCTCAGAGAACTTAAGTAAAGAACAGTGGAGGCTGTGACTGATGTTGTCAAGTGAGAAAAACAGCCCTTCATGCAAATGGACAGATTCAGCTGGGAGAAAACAAACCAAAGCAAGGCTGCTGCTGACTTAATTAAGCGTGAATGTCTCATGGTAATATACTGTATCTTTTACTCTGTGTTTTTGTATCTGCAGTGGTTTTCTTTATTATTTTACACTATTTTTTTTAAGTCTCTACAACTGTTTGGACAGCTACAGTGAGATGCATTTATTCATCTGAAAAAAAGTTGAGATGAAGAAAGAAAGTGGTGTTTTATTTTAGTTTTTTTTGTCAATGCTGTTCTAAAAATTTCAGTTCTATATCCCACGACCACCAAGCACAGGGTTAATGCTTATTTGAATTTCATTTTACAGCCTGAGCCTGTCAGGAAAAAAAACAGTGACTGCAATTTCACCAATGTCTTGGTGGCAGTGGGTAATAAGCAAAAGTTGTGTCATGTAGACAGATTACCTAACCAAACAACCTGATCAGTGAAACAGCATTTCCTTGTCCCAGAAACATCAGGAAGGATGAAATTAATTTTGGTTTCATACCAGTATTCCCTTCCTCGCCCCTCTTCCTGCAAAGTCTTTTTGACTCATTGCAATATGCTTTGCAGTTGGTTTCAGTACCATGAAGCTAGTATCATCGTGTATCAGCCTGTCAGAATCAAAAAATAAACAAGAAAATAAGACACTGGAGATGACTTAATCATGGCATTTTGTTTGTACTGCCTCTAGATATATCATTTGTTATGATCTAATATTTTCTATAAATACTTTAAGAAAGGTGATTAGCAGTCTAACAGTAAAAAATGAAGTTCATCTGGTTAGAACACATAACCTTTCTTTAAAGAAAAAAACAACCAACCAACCACTTCTACAATACTTCCATTTAAAAAGATGTTTGTAAACATTTGTCTTGGTTGGATGGATAACTTAACAAACCACAGTTACATTCTGTTATCGGTTAAAAAGCCTTTTTTTTCTTTTTTCTTTCTTTTTTTGTTTTTTTGACAAATGCATAGGCATTGATTCTAAGATTTCAGATTGCAAAGAACAGGAGCAAGGGAAGGTTCTCTTTGTATTGTTTTTTTTGTTTGTTTTGTTTTGTCTTTTGTTTGTTTGGTTTTTTAATTTTAGATTTCCAGTGAGTTAATTAGTCAGCTGTTAATGAACTGGGAAACCATTCATAATTAGATACTGACTTGCCTCTATGTTCAGGAATCACCACAGAACAGGAAGTCTGACTTACTCTGAGTCATTTTGAAACAATTGCAAGAGATGTTTGCAGGTCTGTGGTGTGGTTTGCCCCAAGTTGGCTTTTTAAAAGAGAAACACATTGTTATGTCCCTCACATTTCATATCACCATCTGTAAATTTTGTGCCTGCACTTGCAGCTAATTAAAAGAAAGCTTCCTTGAGCCACTAGAAACGCACAAGTTTGACTTACTTGTGTAAGCTTTTCTTTCCTTGAATACAGCTGAGGTTGTTGTGATGTGGCTTTTGCATAATTCTAAAATTAGATACCACTTTTATCACATGACAATTAGTGGAAAGAAAAATAAGGCAAATATCGAGAAAGAAAGATTTTTAGTCTTAGGAGAGTATCTTTTCCTTTTCTCGTACACTTAAAACCATGCCTGAGTTACTGGGCTGCAAGGGAGTGAGACACTGCAGAGATGCATGCTGTGTATTCAGGCAAAGTGCAGGTATTTATTTCCTTGAACAGTTCTATACAGCCAAGTTAAGTGGCATGCAGATTCAGTACTCAGATCCTGAAAATGCCTTGCTCACATGCTTCTAATATCATAGTAAATCAAATCCATGGAGATTTCCTAAACTGGGAGAAGGCCCCCTTAGCTGTTCCAGTCCTGGCACTCATCAGTACCTTTGCACCTGACTTCGTCATTAAGCCCACTAAAGTTCTAGAAACCACAGACAGTCAAGCCTGTGTGGGATCTCAATCTGGTTAGTGTTCTTTGGGAAAAAAATAAAAGAGAATGATCTACCTCAATATTCGTACAGGCATTATTGCCTACATTGCGCTAGGTCTGGTAGCACGTGTACCACAGGGATGTGACTACTGCAACTTGTAACAGGTTCACGCCCCAAGTACCTGCAGGGACTCTCCTCCCCCTTAGGAAACTGTAAGAAAAATGGGATAACAGTAAGTCCTTGTAACAACACCCATAGGGAAATCAAGAGTTTAAATTCAGTCCCTTCCAGCTCTTTCTTCTCACAGCCTTCTTCACTTAATCCAGTGAAGGATTAATGCTTTGGTAAAAGGGCATGGGACAACAAGGGACAACCCTTACCTAATTTCCTTTTTCCACCCCTTCTCCTTCTCATTATTAGTGGATTTTCTATGTTTCACGTTATCTACACTGGTTTCCTCTGCCATTTGGATCCCTGGCTACAGATGCAAATACAGCTCGAGGGCCTACCAACAGAGGCTGGTAACAATTTGTCTGACAGGAATTATTTATTATTAAGGCTCTGGTGTTGTGTGAAAGCTTTCCTCCCAGAATAAATCATGTTTACAACTTCTTGATTGTTACAGCATTTTCAGGTTGAATATTAGTGTCCTGCAGATTGTATATCATAAGCTACTTATGTTTCATGTCTTACAGTTTTTGGTACACTTTCAGATTTTTTGATAGAGAAAGCACTCTACAGGAAATTTTTAGATACATGATCAGCGGATGGTGAGAGTCTCATAAATGCTAAAGTACAATTTTTTTCCCCCAGCTGTCCTTTGCAAGATCTGTTACGCAGAAAGGAAAGGTGAAAAGAATGAAAAGCAAGCTAATAACGATAGCCCAAAAATAGAGACAATGGCACAAAGGTGTATTAAAATATGTCCTTTTTCAAGGATAGAATGTTTGTTAAGTCCGGGTGGTCTACTGCTTACCTCAGGGGTTAAATATAGCACCCCTGACGGCAGTAAGTTCATCCACACAAAGGGCAAGAGAAGACACAGGGAAGCCAAAGAGATCTCCGGCACAACAGATTTCCTGTGCACTTCCAGTCAAACAGATGCAAGGATGGATAGAAAGTCTTTTGAATTGAAAAGTCTCCTTCAAGAAGCAATTGCCAGCTTGCAGTGATATGTCCTGCCTGGGTTTCATGATGTGTGATCCAGCCTTAGATAACTAAAATTCTTCTAATGTGGAATCTGAAGAGTGATGCACTATAAAAGACATACAAGGGAATGAATGATCAAGTCAATACAGAAATATCACTAACTGGGAGGTGGTTGTAGAAAACAACAGTTCTGTAACAGTTCTGTCCTTTAGGGGTGGGAGGGGTTACAGTGTGGCTGCCCTTTAGTCCTTATATATTGGTCCTCTATATTTTGTGCTCTGTATTGACCAGGCTCCAGGATTATGTTATGTTATCTCTCATAGTTGGAATACTGCCTCCCAAAAGGATGTGCAAAGGCTCTAATTCAGGTTCTAGGGAAAAGGCAAAAAAAGCAGTGAGTTGTTGTAAGTGAATGCTGTGTAGGTTAGGGGAGCGAGTGTACCTAGGCTGTTGTTCATAGTTCTTGTATTATACACCTACTAATTAAATCAAGAGAAGGCTGCATGCTATTTCTTCCCTTTCTCCCTGCCAGAAGTGGTTACTGTTTGATAAGTGGTAATGATTGAACTTAATATTCAAAAGTGCTAAGTAGAAGAAAATATTTTCTGCTTTAAAATCTTGGGCAATTTAAATGCAAAACATCTTCCTCTGCCTTAGTTATCTTGCACCATTCTGACTTTTTAGCTCAAAACTGCTGAGCATATGCATATGTATGTACTGTAGATAAAACAATCTGGCCTGGTAAGCAAACACTAAACCTTCACCAAAAAAGAAAAGTTATGGACTTGGGTGGAAATCACAGAAAATGCAGTTTGTTAGTTGCTGAGATTTGGAGCTGAAGGAGCAGAGTGTCAAATGAAAGAACTGGAAGACTTGCAGCAGCTCTAGATGACCAAAGGGCATTCTCCTCCCCTCTTCATGTTCTGGTGTATGTACGTCCAGCTTTTAGTTTCAGCAGTAACATCTTTGTTTCCTAAACTCCTCCTGTAATTTTGATTGGTTGTTCCACGCTTCATTGATGAGGGGATAGTGTCCACCCTCAGCAAGTTTGCTGATGACACAAAGCTGGGGGGAGTGGCTGACACGCCAGAAGGCTGTGCTGCCATTCAGCAAGACCTGGACAGGCTGGAGAGATGGGCAGAGAGGAACCTGATGAGGTTCAACAAAAGCAAGTGTAGAGTCTTGCACCTGGGGAGGAATAACCGCATGTACCAGTACAGACGGGGGGATGACGTGCTGGGGAGGAGCTCTACAGAGAGGGACCTGGGGGTCCTGGTAGATGACAGGTTGGCCATGAGCCAGCAGTGTGCCCTGGTGGCTAAGAAGGCCAATGGGATCCTAGGGTGCATTAAAAAGAGTATTGCCAGCAGGTCGAGGGAGGTGATCCTCCCCCTCTACTCTGCCCTGGTCAGGCCTCAGCTGGAGTACTGTATCCAGTTCTGGGCTCCCCTGTATAAGAAAGACAGGGANGTAGGGAACCTGCTCTGGCAGGGGGGTTGGACTCGATGATCTCTTGAGGTCCCTTCCAACCCCTGCAATTCTGTGATTCTGTGATTTCCAGCCCTCAACTGGGCTGCTAAAGATCTGCCACGTTTCACACCAAAACCAGGGGCATCTCAGTGCCAGAAAAAGTGCTACCTGCATCTTGTATCTGATTTTGGCCTTATTTATTGTCTTCTTAAATAAGCTATATTGAACAGCACTGTAACAGAATCTGAAGGTGGTGCTCCCGTAACCTAGGGGTTGTAGAGCATATCAAGAAGGGAGAGATTTTTTGCAGGAACTGTACCAAAAATTGTATCCAGTATTAAAATGCTTGCTAATTTTGCCAGAATAACCAACAGGACAGGGGGATACACACTTCTGATGATCTAGCAAACCTGCTTTAAATCAAGTGATTGGAGGCAGTCATAATAATATCTAATATTGTATCACTGACTGTGGGGCAATGCCATTTACAGGAAGAGCGAGTACAGCTTTGAATAAAAAAAAGAAGCCTTGAACTCAGACTTGCAGAAACGGACCCAGAAGCAGAATGGTGAGTCACTGGCTGTGGCATTGATTTTTACTCCAACAGAGATTTGAGGTGGAATGAACAACAAAATAACTACTTTTTTTTTTTTATGGCCCTTCACTGGAAAAAGGTTTGTCATCGCTTACGTAGATGTTACTTCCCACATCTTATCAAAGAGGTAGTTTGGAGAAAAATGACTCCATGAGTTATTTCAGGGATGCACACAGACAGGAACTGGGTTAGAGAGCAAAAAGATGAGGCTGACATTGCTCTAGTGAAAAATCCATCCACATGCTATATTCATTTCTGGCCATCTTCAAGACATATTAAGAAACTGAAGGACTTTTCCATACACAGAAACAATATTAAAAGGAGGAAGGATTACCTAGTAAAGCAAAATGCTAAATAATTGAAAGCACATAGCTTGCCTAAAGGAGAAAGGGAAGAATCTACAGCTCTGTGCAGTGTATAAGATCCTTGGCAGTAGTAAATGAGGCATGGTATTTCATCTGGATATAAATATTAACTTCTGGAAAGAGTTAAGGAACAAGAAGGTGTCTTTTAGGGGCTTTTGACAATTACTTACTGAATTATGTGATGTAGTACATGAAAAGAGAACGAGTATTGGTACTGACTTTTAAATGCACCTCCTTGAAATAAATATAGCAATCCTCTAACAACGGTGGACCTAAGAGGTCTCTTCTGTGATCATCACTGTGATTCTACCCCATTTATCACATAATTCCTGACCCTCCAAAATAGTGCATTAGAACTGCTTCCTTGTTACTCAATCTACTTATCATGTATTCTTACTCTTTCTTCACCAGATGTATTGGCTGTTGTGTTTTTGTTTATGCATTCTGTTGTGTAATTTCAGTTTTTCCTGCAAGTAATCAACTGTCAGATGTTCCTAGGTCCACGTTTTCAGCTATGTAAGGTTTCATAAGAACTGATAGTGATTTGTCTCAAGTCAAATTGATAAAGCTCTTTAGATATACTTAAAGGGTGAAATTAAAGACAGACATACTAAAAATTTAGTTTGAGGTCCAGATTCCTCACTCCTTTCTCCGATGTTTACAGATTCTTAAAACTGGATAGTTTTGATTCAGGTACAATATAAGAAGTAAATCTGCTCTGTCAGTTCAAATTACTGTTATCCGTTGAAAAAAAAGAAAAAGAATGCTTATTTTTTCCATTGAATTGCCTTAAATTTGCCTCAGGATCCATTTCAGCAGAGACCTGCTGAAGTTCAGTTGAGTTGTGGTCTGTTTTGGGTTTCCTCGGGAGCACATAAGTGCTCAGCTCCCTTTTCTGTCATCTTGTAGAGAACAGGTGGCCTCCTCTGGGGTCACCAAGTATATTTAGGGCTGAAATTGGAGCGGGCTGGAGCCAGATTGGCTGTGCTGGCCACATGCGTAATCAGGGGTTGAGGCACCAGGCTTGCTCTCCCCCAGCACTGCTCTAGAGGGAAGACTGGAGAGGCTTTGCTCCTAAGGATATTTACCAGATGTTGCTGGTAAGAACATTTAATCTCATTTGATTTCTTCTAGGATCTTGAACTGTTTCTTGATTCTGCAGTTTTTTTCAGAATACCAATTGTGCCTTGCCCATGGGAGTCAGATTTTCTGTCTGGCTGAATAACTGACTGGTTGGAAATTGCAGTGAGAGAAAAGGACCTGGAATAGTGTTTTGGAAGTGCAGCTGAAGGTTGCAATAGTGACAATTGTATAGAGAGGTTCCCTACGTGCAAGCCCTATCACAGTTGTATAGCTGTTCATAAACTTTGGCCTACTTTATCACACGACATGCCAATTGTTGATTGAGTTATTCTTCATTTATTATTTTAATAGCTAATATTCTGGTTTACCTTTTTTCTCTAATTTTTCTCAACACATTGGGACTTAAAAGGGACAGTATTCTACGTTCCTATATTTAACTTGCATTACTAGACTTCACTTGCCTCAGAAGGAATTGCAGTTTAGCCAGCTAAACAAAACCAGCCCGTCATTTGGTAGTATTAGCTTACACGGCAAGTATCTTTGGACTCAGAACAGCTGTTCCAAAGCCTCATCCCCTACCAACATTAGAAACAGGGCTGTATTCTCTGGTGGAAAATTCTAACTGTGCCTCATAGCAAAATCACTGTGTTAATTAATTAGTTTAGAGGTTTCTGACAGAAATCTGTACTTTGTAATTCAGCCAATTGTATGCATTGTTCCTCTTTTCCAGGTATGAAGAAATAGAGAGGAAAAAAGTCACAAGAGTTCAAAGAACCCAAAGCATCTGCATAGGCTAATGCTGGGAAAAGCAAAATTGCCTCATTAAACTAAGGTCACTTAAAAATATATATACAACCTTTTTACTCATTGCATTTTTACTTGTGAATGAATAGAAGAATATGCAGATAAAGATCCCACTCAAACATTAGTTTTAATAATGCAACAGTATTGTATAAAACAGTGACAGAGAAAAGAAAAATCTTCATATACTTTGTTGTAATGAAAAAAATCAAATCATACTTCAAGAAATCTCCTGACTTTTTGAAAATTTTTTTTACATTTAATTTTCATTGAAACTTAATCCAGTGGTTCCCCATAATAATCTGAAACAAAGTAATGGCAGATCCCAACTCTAGTTCTTTTGGTTGTTCAGTTTCTTCCATTGATTTGTCAATAACAGTGCAATAATCTCACTAGTTACTAATCCTGACCCATGCACTTTATGAACTTTACTGTCAGCTTTTTGTACTTTCAGCTGTGGGCTAATACTGTATGTTCACACTTTCCTTTGCTGTGTGACCAGTGAGAAGAGGAGAGACAGAAGAATACACTCAAAATGGAAGAGGAAGAATACGAGGAAGTTGTGGAGGTAAGGAAAAAATATGAGAGTAGGATTTACTGATTTTTGCCTTGTGAATTAATATATTAATTACTTTTCCAAGATGCTGCTGAACATAGATGGTTACTTGTCATTTGCTATCTTAAGATTAGGGTATGATTAGATATCTATTAAACAGTTTGATCAGCAAAAGACAACAACAACAAATAGTTGCTATCAGCAGAGCAAAATCTCTCTGGTTCCTGTCATAATTTGTGTGTTTAAATAAGCACTGTAACCATTCCACACTCCCATCACAAGGTTTTGTAGTTACTCTTCTGCATAATTATAGATGCAGGGGCCATCTCCTTCCCCCTTGGCTGGCTCTCTGTCATCCAATCCATGGATGACTTTGGAAGCCACGCTCTGGCCAGGCTTCGGCCTCTCTGCCAGTGCAATCCAGAAATAACAGCAGTTTTGTCCCACCAACACATATTGTCCACCAAAAGTGTATGTAGCCTTAGAAGCTGCAGAGATAGAGCTACACCTAAACCTGCAGATGTCTGTGGAGTAGCATCAGGGATTAATTAGCCAGTTGGGCATTTAAACTGACAGTTATATGCCTAATTATTTAGTCTCAGTGATTGAATTAAAAGTATTCCCAGGAACTAGGGAAACTATGGCTTTCTGTGCCATTGGAATAACGAGTTTGCTATTAAAAGACTATAGAGGGTTAACAAAGACTGTGGTCTTGTTACTTTATTATTATTATGAAACGAAAGCTTGTATTATGAAATGCATAAGTGATTGTAACAAATTGCTCAGCACTTGAGGGGAAAAAATACAGTATTCCAAACAGACATCCCCCAACTCTGATCTCCACACCAAATTCATTGGATTGCTGATTTCAGGCAGTATTACAGCACAGAGCCCTGGCTGCCAACTTCAAAAATTTCAAATAATGAATGAAGTCAAAAAGTTTGCCAGTTACATTAGTTAGACACACGTTGGGAAATAAGCACAACTGTTCATAATCTGTTCAATTCTAACATGCATAGTACAACCTATTCAAAAAGACACCACTTCTTCATTGTTTTGTATTATGAGGTTACCTGTGATCGTGCTTCCTGAGCATTATGTGCTCTCTGCAACAAAATGTATGTTTATTTGCTGTCAATATCTGTTTGTTGATGCTGGAATTATGACATGTTGAGCTTGATGTTTACACAGGTCTGCTTCATTCTTCCTTTTTTATTATTATTTTCTTTTAATTTCCAAAGATTGCTTTCCTGTAAGCAGATCCCTTGGGCAGACCAAGGCCGTGCTGCTGTAGTAGCTTCACAGTGGGAAGTTAAATAAAACAAGAACATTTGCTATCATTTTAAAGCAGCTTAATTCTTTTCAGAGTTGTTTTTTGTTTGCTCCTCTTCTGTATGAATTCCCCATCTTAAACTTCAAAGTGTTCTATCAAAATTTTGTCTTCAGGAAGGGTAGAATATTATTGCTGAATAATGAGTGGCACAGACAACATGGAGGATATGTTTAACATACTATTTTTAACATCTCTGAGGTTCTTACTGGACATTGTAGCCATTTGTGATGTACAAAAAGTAGCAAATGATGCAAATATTTTACTGCTGAATAACTGAAGGATTTGGGGAAGGTCCATCAAACATGATTGTAGGGCCAGTGAGGAGAAATTACCTCAGAAGAGCCAAATCGGAGATGAAATGACAAATACGGGCCAGTTAAGAGAACCTAGCTAGTTTTGAGGAATAACTCTGTGCAAAGAGCTTAAATCTCAACCAGATTTTTTTTAGGGATCGATTCAAAGACAGTTGTGGTATATGACCTTGAGCAAATCGTTGTTGAGGAGCTTTCCAAAGATAACATTTTACAGTTAAGATTTTTACCTTGCTGGAAGCCAGCAGCAAGCTAAGCACCTTGTGGATAAACTTGCTGCTGTGTACCACGACGGCTGGAGCACACTTAGCATGGTTTTTCTCAGTCAATCAGCGCGGCGGTAAAGCCCGGGCACTGCCGGCTCCACTGCCCCTCAGCGCCGCCGCCATTTGCTGCGAGACGGCGCGGCCCTGTGGCGGGACGGCGCCATCGCGCGGCCGCCATGTTCTGTGCGACCTCAGGGGGGTTGGCGGGGCTGGGCCGCTGTGGGCTGTCCGTTTGCGCGGAGGCTGTGCTTGCCAAAGCGCCCAGCAGCTCTTTCTGGTGCCTTCAGCTCTTACTTTACCTGCAGATCCGATTCTTCATAGAGGACGGGGTACTCTGAGGGCTTAATTAGGCAGCTGGGGAAAGCCTCACAGGTGCAGCCCTTGTGCTCATGGATGGCCTTAATCATCCCAGTGTCCCCTGGAAGGGCACTATGGCTGTGCACAAGCAATCAAGGAGATTTCTGGAATGTACTGAAGATAAGTTTCTTCATGCATAAGATTGACTAACTGTCTAGGGAAGATGCTCTGCTGAACATGCTACGCAAACAAGAAAGAAGAGGTGGGAGATGCAGAGGCCGCTGGCAACCTTGGCTGCAGGAATCACAAGACCATGAAGCTGAAGATTCTCAGAGAAGCAAGCAAAGTAAACAGGATTGCAATCCTTGATTTCAAAAGGGCAAATTTGAGCCCATTCAGGGTCCTACTTGGGAAGATCTCTTGAGAAACAGTCCTAGAGAGCTGGGTGATCCTCAAGAGCAATTTCCTCAGAGCAAAAGAACAGTTTGATCCACTGTGCAAAAATCAAGTGCAGCAGAAGGCTGGCATGGATGAACAAGCAGCTCCTGACTGACCTCAGACACAAAAGAAAAGAATACTTGACTGCTGCTGTTGACGAGGAAAGAAGAGTGAATGGTGCATGCCTTGACTCTTTTAGGAAGACCACTGAAACAGACTGCCGTAGTCCTCTCACCAACTGATGATATATGGGCTGGATAAGTGGCCGATAAAGTGGTTGGAAAATTGGCTGGCTGCAGAGCTCTGAATTCTGATCAGCAGAAGAAAGTCTAGCTGGCAGCCAGTGGTGCCTGCGATCCCTCGGGAATCCTTCTCTGTAGGTAGGAACAACTCTGAGTATGGCCTTGTAGAGAGAAACCTCTTACAGTCCCTTTGGCATATTGCCAGATGCTTGGAAAGTCTTGTTTTTTTGGATGCTAATTCTTTCTTTTAGAGTTGTCATCATTGTCTTCTCTCTTAAGGGTAAAATTAGCTTATGATGCTTCATTAATTACTTAGGAGGAAGATTAATTAAAGAACATATGGAAAAAAATCCAATCATTAATGCAAATAAATGAACAGATCTTCAGGACTTGGTAATGTCTTTATGAAGTACAGCCCTGTTTCTTCAGAAGTGTGTTTTTAAAACAGTCTTTCTAAGCGAAGCTGCAGTTTGCTGTTCTGTGTGATCTGTCCTAACAATGATTTCTTTTTTCTCCTTTCTTTAATAGTACTACATTGAGGAGACAATTATTGAGGAGGGTGAACCACATGAGGTAAAGGTTCCTGTGGAATTACATGTGATTAATTACATGCATGTAATTAATATATAATGCTGAACTAGTCGCCTTTCACATTTTGAGGATCAATTTTTCATACTAAGCGCAAAAGTATCAGGGAACAGTTGCCTCTTAAATACTTTCTTTCCTCTTCAAGAGCCTGTTGTGGGCTGACCAAGAGAACTTCTAGCTTATCTTGGATATCTGTCCCGTCTATTTTCTGGATTTGCATTTGGGATTCAACCTGGATGTATGCAGCTGTTTGCCACTGTTTCTTTTCCATCAGAAGGAACTGAGGAGGATATACCTGCCAGAAAAGGGCTGTGCTGATTTCTGTCCTGCTGTCTGTCTTGCTGATACGCTTCCTTTGCTTCTGCCCAGCAGCTAAGTTTGCACAGGAGCTGACAAATTGAAGCAACAGGTTATGCTGTTAACAAGAAAGACAGGCAGGAAGATTACTTAAGTAACATATTGACAAAGTCCAATTATTACTGTTAAAGATGGAAAGAATTATTGAGGACTTGAATTTGACTAGATATGTATGTGTGAACAACAGGAACACACATGCATTGTATGTAATTTGTTAGGAAAAGAAATATGTAAAGATTCTGCCCGAAGCTAGTTTGTTTGTATCGGTTCCTTTTCGTGATTTTTCATATCACTGGTAACAAATATTTGAGTTACCAAGGAGTTATTACCATAGTTTGAAGTTCTATTGATAATATAGATATAAGCAACTCTTTGCTATGCTGCCATGCAATATTCTTTATGACATAGGCTTATGCTGAAGCAAAAGCTTAGTATTTCCTTCCAGACAAAGGATCTGGTCGCAGTCTTACTATAGTTTTAATTTAATAAAAAGTAATCTGATGAATACTGTTTGAGCAAATGATCTAAGACTACACTTCTGAAGAAACACTATCATATTTTTAGGATGAAGTCAACTATTGCATTCATGAGGTGTTTTAAAATCCATAGACAGACTGGATTTAAAGGGAGCAATAGCTTGACTAGCATGTCTGATTTGCCTCAATTTTTGAAAACAGTATTGTGGAATGAAGAATTACGTACAAGTATGAATGCATCTATAGCTAATGTGATTGGATCTGTTTCCATGATTTGGAAGTACGGTCTAATGCATTAGCATCAGGTGGGCCTATGAGTTATCATGAAAATACAAGATCTTTTCATGTATTTTCAGAATGAAGCCTCTCCAAGTTTTAGAAATATATTACAACTTTTCGTAAAAGTGTGTAGCTTTACTGTTTTGTTACAAAGCTAACAGCAAGTAATGCTTTTCACAGTGTTTGTCTAGGCAGCTTTCAAACTCTCCAGTGCTTTCAGTTTCAGTAAATGAACGCTTACATATTTGAAATGAGTTGTAAGAGATTAATCTGTTGCGGTGCAGAAGTAACTATTAACATCCTGATGCATCATTAATGAAATGTAATTAATGTTCACATAGTAAACAAACTTTCTTTAATTTAAATTTTGTGTACTTGCCAACTTAATATTTAATGCTTGATGTATTTTCTGGTCTACTTCATACTAATGTAAGTAACTGTCAGAAATCTGAGCTTCATGCATTCCCTTTTAAAGATCTTTGTTTTATTTAAGCTAATTGATTATGAAATAAAGCTTACTACTATCTTATTCAGATAATTTCAGAGCGTATTTTTTAAAATGCTTTGGATTACAATCTTAGTATTAGAATTATTGCTTACAGCGTGAATACGTTGATAAAAAGTATATCAATGATTTAAATTAATGATGGTCTTCTTTTCAATGGATGCTTGGTCAAATGAATATATTTGTATCTCAACTATATCTCTGCCATGATTGCGATTTGGCTATGAGAAAATGTACGTTCATGGAAAAGGTGGATTCTAGGCATTTGTCAGTCCGTTGGTGCATTGTGTACTTACTGCAGGATCCCACGGACTTGGGCTCTGCTATGTCCCTTCCTTTCCTTTCGCAAGAAGATAATCTTTTTGAATGTGCGCACATTTGACCTGCTTGCTCAACTTTCAGTGACGTCATTAAGAGCCCTGGCTGTGTGATATCTGTGTCTTCAATACAACTTCAGCACTGAGAACACTTTCAAGCTTTGGTTTTCATTGTGGGTGGTCCCACCTGAGTACCCACCTGATGCCGGGGAAAGTTATGCATACAGAACCCAGGCAACAGGAGCCCCCACTCTTCCAGCTCCTTTGGAGAACAATTACATCAATTTGTTACAGAAATCAGCCACTTGTTTAATTCCTTGTGCTCTTTCAGTTGAGATGATTGTAGTAGGCATTACTGAGTAATCCCAGAAGGAAGTGTCGCTGTTTTTCCATGTTGTAGGTGGTTTGGGCACAAGAACTGAGCATCCTTACATATTAGACGAGGTGAAAAATGCTTACAATAAAATTATGATTTATAGTTATAAAACATTTTTTTTTCTTTATTTCCAGGTGGTCACTGAGATCACTGAGACCACTAGCACAGAATTCACAGGTCCTACAACCATCACCCATACTATTGAGTATGAAAAACCTTCTGGTGAAGATGCAGCACGTCCAGTCAGAAAGAAGACGATACGGACGAAAGTGGACACTTCTAAGTTTTTGACGCCTTATCTGCAGCACAGTAATAAGATGAAGGACCTGTTCAGTGAGGTGAATTGTCTCATGACCTTTATTTGTTTAGAAACACCAATTTAAAAAACGTTTAGTAGGTATTGTTGCAGATCTTCATACTACTATTTTGGCTCCTTCTGTACTTTATGATGTGTTAGTGCTATTTGCGTGAACTAGGAAGTTTCCTTCTTTCAGTTAACCCATCATTTGCCTGATTCCTGCTTAAGTGCATCAGGTAATTAGGCACAAAAAATAGCTTGAGACAGATGTCTGAAGATTTGTCATAGGTGTCAGTTAATAGGTCTCCTGAGCTACCTGACTTGTATACTCAAGAAAGGAAGATATGGGGGTGAATGTCTGTTGAATAGCAATCCTCAGTATTTTTAATAGTGGTATATTTCTCTATGCCTCTATATATCCAAGAAAAATTTTTGTGCACAGTATATGGGAACAAATACCTACCTAAATTCCTAGTATGGGATCCCAAAGTCTGGTAGTCCAACATTGTACTGTGTTTTAATAGGTGAAAAACAACTGTGCTGCGCTGCACAGGTGCAAGATGGTGTCAGACCCTTTTGCCTAAATTTTGATGTGTGATCGGTGTTCGCTGTTAAAAGGTTATGTGAGATCATAGGTCTAGGACTACTACACTCACCCAAAAATTTTCTTTATCTTTGGTCACTGAAACAAATAACTAAATGCATCAAAAATTACTGTTTACATTTCTGCCAGTGCATTAGGATTTGTCTTAATCATATTTGTCATTATTTTCTTTCAGAACAAGTACAAAGAAAAATTTAGGAAAGAAAAAGGAAAGCCGTATGCCTCCACAATTGACACCCCTGAAATTCGGAGAATCAAGAAAGTTCAAGAGCAGCTCAGTGAGGTAGATATCAAATGTCATAAGAAAAAATATTTGTTGCATGGTAAAGAAGCAAACTGAGTCGTAATTTTAAATGTTAGATAAGTGGTGATCGTTTTTGGTGCTAACACAATCTGAACGTTTTAGCAGAAACTTTATCAAGATTGTAGGAGCAAGGAATGCAGAACATATGACAAATCTGAGTTCTGTGATGTTGATTGGACTTTAGAACTTTCAGGAAGGGAGACGTGATAGCTCCTGACCAGCTGAATAACAGTCCTGTTTCATTGTTGCTAAAGAGGTTTGAAAAATTCTTATCAGAAGTTAAGTGCATTGGAGATTATGGTAATGCCCACGTCATTGAATCTGAATATTCAACTTGTTACTTCCTGCAGTCATTGTGGACGATGTGCCTGACAAATTTTTGTTGAGGTTAAGTTGAGCACTGGGTGAATAGCTATAGAATTTTGCTTCTGAAATATTTAAACATTTTTGTTCCCATAAAGAAATGGAAAGTCAGTTCCTAAAGGAATGCTGGAAAAATTGTACGTAAATTCCCCAGGTGTCTTTGCAAACTAGCCCAGATACAGTTGCCCCACTGGTGCAGTGCCTCCAGCTCTGGATGCTAGCTCCTCCTCCTCCTCTCTCTTTTAAGCAGTTCCAGTCTCCCTTTCCTCACAATTTGGGAAACTAAAATCAACCTAGTAAAGCATCTTAATTCTTTGTACAGTAAGTAGGAAGAATTGAGTCCCTGGGAATGGGAACCCCTAAAGCTGAGGGGGGAGACACCTAACCTAACCAGTGTTCAGGAGATGAGTATCCGTTAAATTCTGCTCCACTCCTGGCTTGGGATGTATTGAGGAACATGATGCAGCAATCCATACACTAGAGCTGACTGAGCCTGCTGTTGAGCTGGGAGTGGTATAACAGTATTAGGATGGTTTTGTGCCCTGTCTACTGGTTTGTCATGGTAGTGTGGCTGCTATATTGCTTTTGGGACTGCAGCTAGCCTATGGCCTATGGTAATGGACTGTGAAATTAAGAGATACTGCATAGTATGGGGATTTCTACCTCACTGTACAGTGTGGAAATGCTCTTAGGAAGAACTCTGATTATAGGATTACAGAAGGGCACTGACTTTGGCTTGGATTAATGGCTTTTGACAGTGTCTCAAAGCTGCATTTCTTTCTCAGTTAATTCACAAGATCCATTTGTTTCTGTAAGTTTTATTTCTGAGCAACAGCTAGTCTGTGTTGAAGGTTAATCATATGCCTAAATGCTTTACTGAACACAGATCTTGGATATTGGCAGCATTCAATGTTTAATTTCAATATTCTGCTTTTAAAAATGGTGTCATTGTTTGCTGTAAATGTAAATGTGGTTTGGGATGTACTGTTCTAGGTTAAATACCGCATGGCTGGTGAAGTTGCCAGAACTATTTGCCATGTTGATGAAAAGGCCAAGGATATAGAACATGCGAAGAAGGTATCACAGCAAGTGAGCAAGGTAAGCGGGTTTTGACTTACTGGAAGGGTTGTGAACGTTAATGGGTCGTGAGGTTATTGATACAAGTAAGGTTTTGAGCTCAGGGCACTAAAGCAATGTCTATAGAAAAGTTTAGAAGCACAAGGAGAAAGACCAGATAAATTGATCAAAGCAAGTACAAATATCTTAAGTGTTTCCAACTGATGTCTTTAAATGTCACTAGTTTGAGACTTTCACTTTGCAAAAATCTCTCTGGCAGGCTGTTTATTAACAAATGAAAATATTTTTCTGTTATGAGAGTAACCAACCTGATCATTCTGTTTAGGTGTTATATAAACAGAACTGGGAGGAGAATAAGGACAAGTACTTACTACCCCCTGATGCCCCAGAGCTTGTGAATGCGATTAAAAATACAGCAATGTTCAGTAAGGTAAAAAGAATCACCGGTTTAAACAGCTGAAATTTAAGAAGCGTTCCATGGAAGAGATTAATTAATTCTGCATTCTGGCATTTTTCTGTTTTTAAGAAACTCTACACAGAAGACTGGGAAGGAGACAAAACATTATTCTATCCATACAATGACAGTCCAGAGCTCAGAAGGGTGGCTCAGGCTCAAAAAGCTCTCAGTGATGTGAGTATCAAAGACTGAATGAAAGTTGGATCTCTGCTACAGTGTAACTTGGCAGACTTCTTGGTGGACTTTGTAACAGAAGGGAAAATAACAATGTATAGATATGCCCTGGTAGCTGGCTCTGAGAGTAGTGCTACTTCAATAGAAAACCATACACTCCGTATTAGAGTACATACCTATTGGCATTTAAATGTTGGATTATGAGTGAACAGAACAGTTTATTTAAGATCTGAGATAATCAGTAAGACCTCAAATATCTAAAAATGCATTGAGAAGCTTTCAGGGTTGGCTGTAAGCCTAGTTTGCTGGGCTTTGTGATGGATCTGCAAGTCTGTAATTCTGCAACTGTGATAAGAAAACTAAGGAGTTCATGAGCTAAACTCAGCATCCTGTTTGTTTATGCTTAGAAAAAAACAGGCACAGAACTCTTCAACCAAGGTTTCAGGTCTTGTGTAAAGATTTTGGATGTCCAGTTTATCATGAGCGGTAGAGTAGTATACTTACAAACTGGTTTTTAAGGATGTCTCTTACCAAGAGACTTTTCTGTAGTCCTCCAGAATGCATTGTTTGAAAGAGATTATCCATCAGTATCTGTGGACAGAACTGTTTTCATTAATGGTGGTATTAGCAGAGTTAAGATTAAATATTCTGTTGCTATTTAAATGGGGAGTTATTGTGAATATTTACGTCTTCCTTATTTTCAGATTGTCTACAAAAAAGGACATGATGAGCGAAAATCTAAATATACTTCTCTGCCAGATCCACCTGATGTGGAACAAGCCAAGAAAGTGACAAGGCAGCTCAGTGATGTAAGTAGAATGTAGTGCTCTTCTTTCTGTAGAAATTTCCCTTTTGGAGTTACAGAGGCAAAAAGATACCTAAAGAAAGGGAGAGCAAAAGAAAAGACCAAACCTCATATGAAAATCTCTTTGATTTTCGGTAGTGAAAGTCACTTTTTACCTTTTCCTTCTTCTTCAAATGTCTATAACAAGCTTCAGAAGCAATAATTATGGGCAATGTTATATCTCAATATTATGCAAATAGTGAATAAACATAACTCAGCTGAAGAAATATGTTAGTGATGTCCCACACAAAGTATTTCTTAAGTCTTTTGATGACATATTTCATTCGTTCATCCTTTTTGGCCAGGGAACTTACCAAAAGAAATGAAAACTGAATCATTTCAGTCAAATTATGGTGATTTTGACAATAACTGATAAAGTTGTTATAATGCTGACGTAAAATATATAGCATCTTTAAAAAGAAGACTTAAAAGGTAAATCTGACAAGTGAAAACTGAGCTGGGAATTAAGTTTTTTTTAATTTCATTATAGGTTATTTACCACGAGGACTATAAAAACAAGATTAAAGGCAAGTGGAGTCAAACTCCATGCTACGATGTTGCAGTTGCGAAAATGAATGCAGAAAATATAAGTATGGTAAGTGAAGTCTTCAGAAAATCTTGAAATGAGTGGCTTTGTTTTCTGTATATGCTAATGTGGTAAATACTGATTAAATTTTCCTACACAGCTTGTTGTATTTCTCCTTCTCTGTGTAAGCTACTTCATGGATGACTGATTTATAATGCAACTGCATTTGGTGCGTTAATATCTATTTTTCTCTGTTCCTAACAGAAAAAATACCAGGAAGACTTTGAAAACATAAAAGACCAAATCTACTTTATGCAGACTGAGACTCCAGAATATGAAGCTAATAAACGAGTTTCAGATAATGTCAGCAAGGTATTCTACACCTGCTCCCATTTGTGTAACTTGAGTATAGTTCTGAAGAAGGGTAGTTTGTGCTGAAGCTGTTTAGACAAATGTCAAAAATATTTTCTTTGCAAAAGACGTGTTCTTCTTGTGAATGCCACTGCAAAGCTTACAAGGACTCCTAGCCATGCTTATTATCCTTTGCAGTCGTACCCATGAAGCAGAATTTTCTTTCATGGAAGTAGAATTTGCTTCAATTTACTCTGATTGTATTATATTGTATTATTTTAGTTGGAATAAATAAATGCTGTTACCTAAGACCAACATACACTAACTGAATCTGACTTCATATTTTCATACTTACTCATCCTTTCTCAGTGTATCTCAGTGATGACACATTTATTTCAAATGCAGAATTTGTTTGGCTTCTGCAGTTTCTGTAATAGTATTTGCATCAGCAAAGATAAAGATAAATTATGTAATTAATTTTTAAGAATGTGGCTATTCTAAGATGTCAGCTGATAATTGAAAAATCAGGATGTTTGATGAGGTGCTTAGAGGTGAGGACATCTATTTAATAGCCATCAATTATCTTGTGACCCTGCCTCCCACCTTGTCATCCCTGCACTCCTGTGATCTGAGTGCTTTTCGTGGTCCTTTGCCTTTATGAATCATGAGTTAAAAAACAGGGTGAACTTCCCTGAAAATTTCAAAATATAAGCTAGTGCGTGTTTGGCTTTTATATTGATTTTTAAAGCCTCTTATTTTATTTTGTTTTTATTTTTGAAAGGTAAAATACAGAGCAGACTATGAGAAGAACAAAGCTATTGCGGATTATAATGTGCTTCCTGCTACAGAGAACCCATTGCTGAGGCAATTAAAAACTGCAGGAAATGTGTTGAGTGATGTAAGTATTATCGAAGTACAGCAGCATGATTTTCAGTCATGTGCAGTAAAGTAAACTTATTATTTATTGGCTTTTCCATTGGGTTTCTCAGTATTTTTAGTTTTATAAGCCTACTATTTTTCATGAGATACTGCTGATCAGAACAGTATAGCTAAAAGGAGTCACTTCTCCACAGAAGAGTGTAACATGTTTTGGGGATACGTAATTGTTATATAGTTCATTTAGATTCATGTGGAAAAATGGACTGCAAGATGGCAGTTCTTCCTTAATGCTTAAGGAGCCTCAACTGATGTCAACAATGATAAAATATGCACTACTTATATGTACTTATGTATATTGCCTTCTTGTTACCCACTTCAAGAAGGTAATGGCCTTCTTGATTTCTGTCTTCTTACCGTTTTCATCTGTTTGGAAAGACATATTTCTCAGTGTCAGACATTCAAAAACGATGAGCCAAACCTTGCTGTCTTCCCTAACAATCTTAGGAATAACTAAAAAGAATTTTTTTTTTTTTGGTAAATCATTGTGGGGAAAAAAAAAAGAGCCATCTGTTTCTCAGTCTTTTGGGAGAGTTTTTCTTTGCAATCATTTCTGGGTTTCACTGTTGTAATTTATAATGTATTGTGAGTGCATTTTAGTGCAATCTACCTTATCACCTGACATTATTTTCTTTTGCAGAAATTATACAAAGAAGCCTATGAGCAATCAAAAGGAACAAGCATGAACTACTGTGAAACTCCGAAGTTCCAGACTGATAGTGTTCTAAAGAATTTTAGTGATGTATGTATTTTTGTGTTTGTTTTTTTCAATGCTGATGCTCTTGATTGCTTTCCTTTATCAACTTATGATTATTTTTCCAGGTAAAGTACAAAGATGCTTATCAAAAGAATATTTTGGGACACTATTTGGGCAGTTTTGAGGACCCACATCAGATACACTGTATGAAAGTTGAAGCTATGAAGAGTGATGTAAGTGTGGCAGTCATTCTCTTCTCATCATCATACGTTTATTTTGGAGAAGTCTCAATTATGATTTCTTATGGAGTGTTGATTTTTATCCCTAGAAAAATTACAAAGCAGATTATGAGGAGGATAAGACAAAATGCTACTTCCCTCAGACCATAACTCAAGAATACGAAGCTATTAAGAAGTTAGAGCAGTGTAAAGATGTAAGTATAGAACAGTAGTGGTTATCAAATAGCCAATTAAATGCAGAGCACCTGCTCTGAGGCATTTGGAAATTTAGAGTTAACTTTAATGGTTTTGAATATGGCCTTATTAGCATATATGACTTTTAAAAGTAATATTTGTATTTTAGAAGCCTTTTGTGACATCTAGTGATCAGAACAGTTATAGCATAATCTATTCTCTAATAAATAAAGCCATAAAATTAGAGGTGTAACAAAACGAAAAATGACACTCAAACACTGAACTGCTTAAGTCAGCATAGTTTTACATTAATACTTCTAAAATACTTTAAGATATTTTAGATACTTTATTAATACCAATTGTATTTTATTAATACTTGAAAACAGTTTAAATATGTATTTATATGTAATATTTTATATGGTGTATAATTTATTATCTATTGTAATATTTATGTACATTTAAAATAGTTTACATTTATACTTCAAAAATACTTTAAAAGTTTATTTGGGCTCTGGTTTGTTAAAAAGTAACATAAGAATCATTTAGCAGAACAGTGCTTACCTACACCTGTGCCATAACTGCTAGCTATCCCAAGTAATGCTACATCACTATGTCTTATTAAATAAGAAGATTTGCTTATTTACATTTACCATGAATATATTCGTTGTTTTTCCTCAGCACACCTACAAAAAGCATCCTGATCAAATCAAATTTACTCAAGTGACTGACTCTCCAGTACAGAAGCAAGCAGAGATCAATAGCAAACAGCTGAGTGATGTAAGTAAATCTACCAAACACATCACTATACTCGGACACTGTTAATTTCTGCTCTGTGGCCACTTTCCAATTTTAGGAGAACTCCTGAAATGAATGTCTTTGTGAATGTGTGTACGACTATATGCACAAACATGGACAATAACATTTATGT
The DNA here is from genome assembly GCA_013396635.1 of Penelope pileata. NCBI lineage: Eukaryota > Metazoa > Chordata > Aves > Galliformes > Cracidae > Penelope > Penelope pileata. Next base: position 17,774 of record WBMW01003691.1, on the reverse strand, counting down.
GCATATGCTGTGCTGTTCCTCTGGAAGATCACCTGGAAATCAGATGTTTTTTTATTTTTTCAAGGGGTTGTTCATGTCAAGTTTCAGTGTGTATCTTTGCAGTTTTGTGCATGTCCATTTTTCTTAATGTGTTCTTTGCATCAGTTAAGTCAGTGGGATTTATGCTGTTCATCTCTGTTTTCCTTTCTGAATGAGATAACACAAAATTTTTGAGTTGCATCACTCAGTTTTACTAAGCATTTACTATCTAAAACCATTGGCCTGGTAAACTTCCTTATTTATTTTTCATTGCAGATACTGTATAAATCCAAAGGTGAAGAAATTATTCACAAGTACCACCTCCCACCAGATGTGCCTCAGTTTATCCAGGCTAAAGTTAATGCCTACAATATTAGTGATGTAAGTATATTTCCAGAGCTCTTTATTCAACTTGCAACTTGAAGTTTCTGTCAGCTAGAAGCTGTTCATTCAAAATTCACTTTTTCTTCTAGAACTATTACAAAATGGATTTGGAAGACTTAAAATCAAAAGGATATGATCTAAAACCTGATGCTATTCCTATCCGAGCTGCCAAGGCTGCTGGACAAGCTGCCAGTGATGTAAGTGTCATCCTTCTTAAAAGAACTGTTTTGTGTGATTTGGAAGAGTTTACATAAGCAATGCTCACAATTACCTTTATCAATGATATCTGAAGGATAACTTCTTTATTCCTTTTTTTGAATGTGTTATTAGACTGTTACTAGATTTAACACAGTTATATTTTTATTGATGTTCCGTTGCTTCATTGCTGTATTTACATAATTATATTTAGAAAAATCTGTGTTAGTATATAATTCTCTCTGAATAAATAAACAGTCTTGCATTCCAGTATGATTAAGAAAAATGGTGAGGAGTAGGTCACTAGTGAGACCTCCATAAGCAATGGACCCCTGAATTCTCTCTGTCCTTAATTTTAGGCCTGATCATAATGAGATCAAGGGCTCATCCCTGCATGAGGGTTACTTTTTTGTAGAAAACAAAGGATGACTTTGCTTTTAAATTACTTTTTGCAAAGTTGCTATACTTACGATGATGTTCTCTGTGTTCTGTTGTATTCTATCAGGTTAACTATAAAAAAGCCTATGAACTTGCCAAGGGTAAACTTGTTGGCTTCCAGAGCCTCGAAGACGATCCCAAACTTGTTCATTATATGAAAGTAGCCAAGCTGCAGTCTGAGCGAGAGTACAAGAAAGATTATGAGAAAACAAAAACTAGGTACAACACTCCACTGGATATGGTCAATGTTGTTGCTGCCAAGAAGGCTCAAGAGATTGCCAGCAATGCTAATTACAAGAACCTCCTGCACCACTATACCTACTTACCAGATGCAATGAATGTGGAGCTGACCAAAAACATGATGGAGATTCAGAGTGATGTAAGTAAAACCTCACATGAACAGAATTTTTGAGATGCCTCAAGCAGAAACTGTGAAGCCTCAAGAGCGGTCCCTGAATTGTTTTTTCTCATTCCTAAAGTTTTAAATATTGTTTTCACTTATTTGTTAGAATGTATACAAAGCGTGTTATAATAACTGGATGAAGGGCATTTTTTGGATCCCTATTGGCTCACTAGAGGCAGAAAAAGCTAAATAGAGCAGACTTTGGGTTATGTCATTCAAATGATTTTTTTTTTCACCTTTTTTCAGAAAATTTTATTCTGCAATTAAAGTATTTTTGTTTTATTCTTTAAGACTTCTTTTAAGTTTCCATGCTTTGTCTTCACATTAGAGAGATGTGAGTGTAGCTGGGCTATTAGCAAATAGCATGAAGGAGTGGACAAAGTGTAGCTATTGGCAGTATTAGGAATGCCTTCTCTGGAGATCTCTAGCCTAAGAGATTTTGCTTGGGACCATCTTGGTCATCCTTGCAGATAGAGTTCCATATGGTTGGCTGAGCATACTGGGTTGCACTCTGCAGCTGTTTGTAGGCTGTGGAGATTGTTTCTCTTTGAATCCCTCTAGAGAATGACTACTTCTGGATTTAGAACATAGAAGGAGCTTAAAAATGTGTAACCACGATATCTTTGCATTCAGACTGTGCATAGACCCTACCTAAATGTTAATGTGGGACAACCTGCATATTTTGTAGCCAGGGTAGATTTTTTTACTTGAAGACTGTGAATTCTGTGTATTTTACTGTAGGAGGAACAATAGGAGGGAAAGAAAATTGTCTCTTCTCTGTGGACCTTAGTATAAAAGCCCAACTCTGGTTAAGATTGCTGAAACACAGACCAAATTAAACCATGTTCAACGATTACTATATGGTAGTTGACAAGTTATTAATAATTGGAGATTGGTGAATTTTTTCACAATGGTAAGAGACAGTAAGCTTAGTAGATACTGAAGGGATGTTAATGCTTATCAGAAATTAATCAGCTCATTTTCTTCCCTATGAGATCACAGAAACATACACACAAAAAAACCCGTTGTTCCCTTTTAGAATTTGTAAAAAAAAAAAAAAATCTTGCTAATGTAGAACTTGCTAGCTATGCTCTGTCACTATTGTTTTAAACAGTTTTGTGGGATCGTCTTGGTTCACATTGTCTTTTTGTCCTTCAGAATGTATATAAACAAGACTATAACAGCTGGTTCAAGGGTATTGGGTGGAGTCCTCTTGGCTCTCTGGATGTTGAAAAAGCTAAAAAGGCTGGAGATGCCTTAAATGAAAAGAAATACCGTCAGCACCCAGACACCATCAAGTTTACAAGTGTACCAGATTCAGTGACAATGGTTTTAGCTCAGCACAATACCAAGCAACTGAGTGACGTAAGTAATTTTTTGTTATTGATGCAATATAGCGGTTTTAGTTCTTACCATGTGTTTATGATTTTTATTTGATATTCCATCTTAAAACACCTTAAGATATTAAAAAAAATGTACATGTAGTAAAATTGCTGTTTGTTGATAAGTATTGTTGTTTCTTTGTTTCTGTTTGTTAACATTAATGTTAACATTAATTGCCTACCTTGTACTTGTTGACAACTGTTTATTTTTCTTTTCAGGTAGCATATAAGCAAGAGGGTGAAAAAGTGAAACATAAATACACCCTGGATCCTGATGTTCCTCAGTTTATTCAAGCCAGGGTCAACGCCTACAATTTGAGTGATGTGAGCATACAACCAATAGTTCATTCAATAATATATTTATTTATCATTTACTTAAAAGAAAAATGATGTTTTATATATTCATACTATGATATTAAATACAGTAATGTGCAAGCTTTGTGTTCAGGTGAACTCTTACTTCTAGAAGTCGATGTGTTTTACACTTGATAAACAAATTTTTGTGTCTCTCTGAGCACTGATGAACATAAGGATATTTCTGTGCTTTAGACTACTTGGAGAGACTGAGAAAAAGATCATGACTTCTATTATTCAAATACGTATAGATTTGGAGGCTAATGTTATCCATTTTTGTACAAAACACATTGTATAGGCAAGCAATGCAACTTCTCTACATGTTGCTTCCTGTTGCTGGGCTTTAGAAGGAAATTAACTTACCCAGTGTAAGAACAGCAATGCTCTTTGTCATTCAGCTACTAGTCTGCCTGCTTTCTACCACTTGCATCCATTTGACAATGTGAAGATCTCCACTGATAGCTTTGTTGCCATCCTGATAGCACATTTTTTGGTGGCTTTATCACGCCTCCAGAAGCTAGGTAAAAGCTGACATACCTTTTAATTCCATCCTTTAGAAAGCCATGAAATACTGTCTGGATACTAATTACTAATTAGAAATCAGCTAGACTGCTTTCTTCAGACCAGAGGTCCTGCTTTTGAAGCTAACAGGAAAAAAGTCTCTAAAGGTTCAGTGAAGTGAAAAAGGATTTTTCTTAAGCAAGGACAAAAATTCTTCTGACAGAGTTATTTTGAATAAAAATTTTTAAAAATTGAGTTAATGATTTAGCTGCATGAATTAGATTGATTGTCTTGAACTACTTTCCTATCTTTGTAGTAGATTTATTTATCATAATGCAGCTGTAGATTGTATAGAGGTTAACATGTTTCCCTGCAATTGAACAGATTAATATTTTGATCACCATAAACAATAAAAATATGTGAAAATTTCTTATTGTGACATTGCAAACTCATACATTTTTTCCCTATAAGGCTAACTACAAAGCAGACTGGAAAAAAACCATTGCCAAAGGATATGATCTGAAACCAGATGCCATTCCTATTATTGCTGCTAAAGCGTCTCGAAATATTGCAAGTGATGTAAGTGTATTTTACCTGAAAAAGTGTGCAAAGATCCACTGCATTACTGCTTTCTCTGTATGTAGCATGTTATGCTATAGAGTATATCCTGTATACATGTAATGATATAGAAATTGAACTGAGAATTGAAATTCTTATGGTTCTGTGAAATAACAAGCAAATTCAGATGTTTACATAAACCCTGGAAAAAAGGTGTTTCTTGGAATTGTGTTTTAGTGTGACTGCTGATGAGCTGGTGCTCTTTGTAACATGTACTTAGAAGTATCCACCAGCTCCTTTGATAGTTTCTGTGTTACAATTTATCTATGCTGTGTTCTGGGCAGCTGAAGTGCAGCTACTTGTCTGGCATTTGTGAACTGTACAGAAACGTGGCTCTTTCCAGTCAGTTACAGTCAGTTGGCAGCACTAAAGCTTGATGTGCCATCCAGAGCAAGCTGTGAAAGGAGATTTGGAACACAGAAATAAGCTTACTAACTTCAGTAAAAGACTAGAAATGAATTCCATTCTGAATTTCAACATCCTAAAATCATCAAAACCACATCAAAACATACTAAAATCATCAAAACCAGAGTGGTTAAGGATTTCTTTTTCTTTGTCTCTAGTATAAGTACAAGGAATCGTATGAGAAAGACAAAGGCAAACAGGTTGGATACCGTAGCCTGCAGGATGATCCTAAACTTGTTCATTACATGAACGTGGCCAAAATACAATCAGATCGTGAATACAAGAAGAATTATGAAGTGACCAAGACCAGATATCATACTCCCTTGGATATGTTCAGTGTGACGGCTGCCAAGAAAGCTCAGGAAGCAGTAACAAACACCGGCTATAAACAACCAATTCACCATTATACTCTCTTGCCTGATTCTGTGAATCTGGAACTATCAAGAAACGTGATGCAGCTTCAGAGTGATGTATGTAGTGATTAATCAGCTTTTTTCTCCTGTGTTACAATATTAACTCTTTAAGGCTAGACAGTGAACTCTATCAGATTAACAGGGGATTGAGTTGTACATGTCTCAAAGATTTTTGTAAGTATGTATAGCTGATAGGTTCTAGGGAACTTTTTTTAGCAAATAACAGCTTTATTTCATGTTTACCACTCAAGCTTTGTCTCAAAGTCTGTGCATTTGGTATGCGGTGTGAGTTCTAAACATGGGGTTAGTGGAAATAGCTTCTTTATCCCTAGCAACAATTTTTGATGTCTTGCTAAGGAATTGGAAAACATTCGTGTTTTTAACAGGCTTCTATTTCAAAAATGAATGACCAGGAGGAGTATTAAGGCCTCATCTGTTTGTTTTTGTGTTTTTGTTTGTTTGTTTGTTTAATATTGTTTCACACTCTACAACTTCCTGAAGGGAGGTTGTGGTGAGGAGGGGGTCAGCCTCTTCTCCCAGATAACTAATGACAGGACGAGAGGGAATGGCCACGCGTTGCGCCAGGGTAAATTCAGACTGGATATGAGGAAAAACTTTTTCTCTGAAAGAGTGGTCAGGCACTGGAATGGCCTGCCTAGGGAGGTGGTGGAGTCACCGTCCCTAGCGCTGTTCAAGAAGCGTCTAGACGAAGTGCTAAGGGATATGATTTAGTAGCATAGTGGGTAGGGATGGTGATAGGAGGACGGTTGGACTAGATGATCTTGTAGGTCCTTTCCAACCTAGTGTTTCTATGATTCTATGATTCTATATGAGCATTCTAATTTTCCTTGTCTCACTGTTTTTCCTTGTTTATTTCTTAAAAGAATGTGTATAAAGCAGACTTCAATAACTGGTTGAGAGGAGTTGGCTGGATGCCAATTCAATCATTGGAGGTAGAAAAGGCCAAAAAGGCTACAGAGATTCTCAGTGAAAAGAAATATCGCCAGCACCCGGACAAGCTGAAGTACTCTATTCCACTGGATGCAATGGAACAAGTGCTAGCTAAGCAAAATGCAAAGACCATGAATAAGGTGAGAACTTGTTCAGATGATCATGACTGAGCCAGAGATAGGGTCTTCTTCATCCCACTGAAGTCATTCGGATTTCAGTGGGTTTAGTGGATTACTTGGTTAACACTGGACACTATGAATGATAGAAACCTCAGACTGTTAGCCTAATTAAGAGAGTTTCCTCTCAGGTTTATAACGATTAAAGATTTCACTTTTGTGTGTATGATTAAAAATATCCTTTACAGATTTATAGTGCTTTGGTAACCTTTGCTCTTTTTTGGCAGGAAGTTAAGTGAGCTAATGTAAATAGTGAGCTGAAACAAATCCTGTGAAATTCTGTCTATTTTTTAAAAGCATCACTCAGAAAGTGGGAATTATTTAAGTTTGTCTGTAGTTACCTGGAACACCACTGACACTTATTCTTTGTTTGCGATGGAAAGAAGGTGCATGGAAAAAAAACAATTATGCTTTGCATTTAAGTATATACGTAAAGCAGAGAAGACTGCAGACTGAACATTTTCAATTTAAATTTTCAATTTAAATATTTAATAGTTATCAAAATATACTTTGCAAATTTCTCAAATAAAGTACTAAAGAAGGATGAGGAATATAATATTGGCACCCTGCAGTTACATTTGTTAAGGTTATTTGTAGTGCTTATGGAACTTTATACTGTAAAATATTATATTGCAAAACAAATGCAAGCTTATATTTTACAAATGCTAAATGTCGCTTTGTAACTGCAGAAACTCTACACCGATAAATGGAACAAAGAGAAGACCAGCATTCATGTTATGCCAGATACTCCAGAAATTCTGCAATCGAGAGTGAACCAGATCACAATGAGTGATGTGAGTTATTGTGCTCAAAGTGAGCATTCCGTGTCTGCTGTGTAGATCAAAAATTGGTGTAATTTTTAGGTCGTTTTTGAAAATATTTAATTTCTAATGTAGAGTACTTCAGTGCTTCTGCCTTCATAATAGACTACCTGTTGTCTTTTATATTTTAAATTAGAAACTATACAAAGCTGGATGGGAGGAAGACAAGAAGAAAGGTTATGACTTGCGGCCAGATGCTATTCCGATTAAAGCAGCCAAAGCCTCCAGAGACATTGCAAGTGACGTAAGTTTGTTTGCTGGTAGCATTCAGAATTTTTTCAAAGCCAGTCCAGACTTTGCTCTGTTAGGCCCAGATGTGGTTTCAGTTATATTCTTGCTTTGATAAGCCTTTGCAGTACTTGCTTTCAGTCATATTTTTTCTCCTTTGGAATAACACTGAATTGTGCTTTTTTGCTCATTGTTCAGCAAGGTGCTGAGCTTCGTATGCCTATCTATGTTCCGTGGGCTATTTTATAAGACTGAATGTGTTTAAATGACTAAACCTGAGATCTTGTGATGAAAAAGAGCAAATATTTTTCTGTTTTCAGAGGTAAAATTGACCCTAATAATGTATTTTTAATTTTTTTTTCTGCTCTTTCTCTTTCCTGCTGTCAGCATAAATACAAACTAGCCTATGAACAAGCAAAAGGAAAGCATATTGGGTTCCGCAGCCTTGAAGACGACCCCAAGCTGGTGCACTTCATGCATGTGGCTAAGATGCAGTCTGATCGTGAATACAAAAAAGATTACGAGAAGGCAAAGACTAATTTCCATACTCCAGTTGACATGCTCAGTGTTGTGGCAGCCAAGAAAGCACAGGAAGTGGCTACAAATGCGAACTACAAAAACTTGATCCATGTCTACAATGTTTTACCTGATGCTATGAGTCTTGAATTAGCCAAAAACATGATGCAGATACAAAGTGATGTAAGTTCAACCTTTGCACTACCAATACAATGATGCTTAGTTTATGAGAGAATACTCTCAGATAAACAGAAGAATTTCGCGGTGAAATTAGTTCAGTTATATACTAAAATGTAGTAAATAAAGAGACTTCCAGTCATGACAGCCATGGTGTATTTCTAAGACTCTGAAATATTAAATCACACCTGTTGTTAAAGAATTCAGGCTGAGAAATAAGGCGTTTTATTTACAGAGTAAAATGAATGTTTACATATCCTATCAAACTCTTCAGGAGCAGTCCTTTTGTGCAAGTCAAGGCAGTAAATGCTCACTTTTCATCAGCAGTTTTATCTTGTATTTCCAAAAAGATGTCTTTTTAGGAAAAAAAGGGAAAACAGCTAAGTAGCTGTTCTTAGAGTATCTGGGATGTTTAGAGAAGATAATTTTTTTTTCTCAGTATCGTGGTTCAGCCTCATCCTCTTCATCAAGAGGGCCTTAGCGTATAATTGTATGTGACCCATCTACATCCATCATAAGGAGGATCTGAACACTTTGTAAACAGCAGTATAATAAAATAGACACTACTGTAACAGATACGTTTTTAAAGAGACACTGGATGCATCTTGATATGGTTTGATTCTTCTTAGAGTAAGTGCATTCAAAATCTAGTCTTCATTAAATACAGGATGTGTTGAAACTTCCAGACATTTGTAAACATCTGATAATTTATTTTCTTTCTGCTTCTAGAATCAATACAAAGCAGACTATGATGAAAATATGAAGGGTATTGGGTGGATGCCACTGGGCTCTCTGGAGGCTGAAAAGAACAAGAAAGCAATGGAAATTCTTAGTGAAAAGAAATACCGCCAGCATCCAGACAAGTTGAAGTATTCTGTTCCTCTGGATTCCATGAATGTGGCCTTGGCTTTACATAATGCTAAAATCATGGATGAGGTAAGAAAGTGTTCTTCAAGACTTATTTAAGTTTACAGAAATAAGGAACAAATTATACCTGATATAATCTTATTGGGTTAATAACTACTGAATTTGTCAGTTTGGGCAACTATTGAAGATGCTTGACTGTCGTTGTATTTCATCTTAATAGGGCCATACTGTACATGAAAGAAAAGCATGACCCTAGGATTTTATTCGTAAGGTCTACTCAACGTAACAGATTGTACACTTCTAATAGTTTAACTCTAGGGACTAAAAGTACCAGTGATTTGCTTTTGAAAACAGCATTTAAACTTTTAAATGTGTAGTCTGTTTAATCTGTTGCCTGTTACATCAATGTGGAATTGCTGTGATATCAATGTTCTTATATGTTGAGATATTTATTTTCTTATTCTTCTGCTGAACTGATAGAATCTGCTGCTTTTCCTTTAGAAATGTCTAATGTTTGTGTGCATTGTAGTTGCAGGGATCACCAGAAGTTTCGGTGCACTTTCTTAGATTTACTTCCTCTAAGGAAAGGAAGTTACCTCTCTCTCAACTGATATCTATTATATATGAGATAAAGTGATAATCCACCTCAAACAAGGTGGCTAATAGCCTGTACTTACAACACTTCGTTTTACACCTTCTGACTTGGCTTTGATAGCTATTGCTTTCTGTTGTTGAATGTGCTTGAGCACACTGCTGGTCAAGAGACAAGCAATAAAATATTCTAGCAAGATTGGTATTTCTTCAACTTTTGTTTCAAACTCACACAATTAACTTTGTAAGACCTATTCCTGATAAAAATACGAATAGTCTCACCATATTAACAGTTGCATTATTGTGAAGAAAGGTTTTATTTAAAATAGTAACATATTTTAATAATAGAAATATTGTTATATTTAATTTTTTTTGGTGTATTTGACATGTTTCTTTTGTCCTTCCAGCACCAATACAAACAAGCATGGGAGGAAGACAAAAAGAAGGTTCACATCACACCAGATATTCCACAGATTGCTTTAGCAAAAGCTAATGCATATAATATAAGTGATGTGAGTACTGTTTGTAAAAAGTTGCTTCTGTTTTTGTTTTTTGAATTAGTCATAAATGGACTAACAGCTTAGGAAAGTCTCCCTAATTCTCAGTTTGCTAACCTGTGTTATTTTCACAGTAAGCTCTTTCTTTTCCCTTTTCCCCTTTCTTCAGTGAAATTAAATACCAAGAGTTGTCAAGAAAAAGCAATAATATTTAGGGGCAGATTATTCATGTAGGTCATTAAAATATAATTATTATTAACAAAATAACAGAGTTTGAGCACTATCCATGTTGTTACTGCATTTATTGTTGTATTCCCTAATACACAATATTTTGTACGGGATTCAAAACTCTTTCTTGAAGGTTGAACTTATTCTTTATGTAACATGAGATTATAGGCAGTTTTTCAGTAGCTAATTGCTAAATCTGCATATGCTAAATAAAAAGTTGTTTCTAATTGTGCATGTCTTTATTTGCATGTAAAAAGACATGTTAATCTCATCTTTAGCTGTAAATTTTCACAAGCTTTTGTGCACTTGAGAAACAAATGCAAATATTTGCCCTTTTGTTTTAGGTTATTATTACTGATTATAGTGCAGTTCAGCTTCATTGATTTATAAATACTCAGACTGGAGTGAATTTTGAAGGTGAATTCATCTTGTGTACCTAAATGCCTTAAACAGCTTTTCAAGGGGTATTAAACATATGAATAGTCTGTATTTCAAGCTGACGTATAAAATGCATACAGTGTTACTTCTTTTTAAGTGCATGTTGTGTGTTTTGCTTTTTTAAAGGATGTGTCCTTTCTTTTCACAGAAAATGTATAGACATTCTTTTGAAGAAAACAGGAAGAAAGGGTACGATCTCAGAGCTGATGCTATCCCTATTAAAGCTGCCAAAGCTTCTAGGGACATTGCTAGTGATGTAAGTTCTGAAAAGAAAAAAACATCAATTTCAAATAGTGTAAAACATTTTCTTGACAAAACTCAATTTAGCATGCCAATTGTATGAAGTGTGTTTATTTCCTTGTTTGTAAATAATTCAGACATTTTCTAATGAATTTTCTAGCAGGGTTAAAGAACAATTTCTCCGTTAGAAGGGTAAGGAGATACATGAGGGACTCTTCCTAGAAAAAAAATCCCAACTATGCAGTTCACCCCTCAGTGTGATAGTGCTTGATGTTCACGCATCAGTCTTACAAGTGTTTTAGAAGAGCAAATATGGCCTTAAATTACTTTTGCTACTGGGATATAGTTATCTTTACTCTTCTAGCGATAGTCTTCTTAAATTTCATCATTAAATTAAGTGCAGAGAATACAAGCTTCTAGAACCATGACCATTGTGAAATCCTTTATGTATCAGTGATGAGGGTTTTGCTATGGTAAAGCCAGCCTCAGTGAGGGTTGAAGTTTGGGCCTAAAGACGTGTTGTTTAGCCCCATGTCTTTTTTGACAACATACGGGATGGTGCAGCCACTGCAAAGTCACTTTGCTCTACCACTGCTCTAAGTCTGATGGCAAGATACTCCCTCAGTTCTCTCCAAGCAGTAAGCAGTGAAGAAAAATTGATTTGATACTTGGTCTGTGTTGCCCATTGTTCAGAGATGATTAGAGATTGAGGAAAACTTTAAGAAATTGTTTTGTTGGTTTTATTAATTAAACAAATACAAAAGATCTAGTGTGTCTTGAATTTGTCATTCATTTGAGCAAGTGATCTTCATGGAAATGCTGTATAGATCTGTTGATTAATGTCTAGTCTTGAGATATGAACTCAAATATTCTGATTGTGGCACGGGCTGTCACAAAGATACTTACCCAACCCAAATATTGGAAGCAGTACAGCAATAGTAACAGAGAACTATGTAGGTTAATATTCCTTGCTTCTTGTGCTTGTGACGGCTCATCTTAGAGCTAATATGGGTAGCTTTATAGTGTGGAAAGAATAAAAAGTGCACATTTTCCAAAGAACTCTCTTCAAATCAGATCTTATGTGTTTGTTTGGATTTCTGTCAGTCTGTTTCATATTCTCGTTGTGCCATTTACAGTGAGGTTAGAAAGCAATCAAATTCCAGGTTACAGTGAACACCATGTAAGACTAGAATAAAGTAGTGTATAGAAATTGTGTTTTCCAAGATAATGTTTTATGTGTACTGGTTTGAATGAGACTCTCATAAAATTTTGAAGCATCTATTTTTTTTAGAGTGCACCCTAACACTAAGCAGACTGAGCTACCACCTGCATACTCTTGGTAGTGATTGCTTAGTAATGTAAAAATCTTGTTTTAATTTATTCTTTTTTCCTTACAAGATAGATATTGCTTGTTAAACAAATGAAGTAGAGCTAGCATCTCCATCTCTGTTCTCTTCACAGTATAAATACAAATTAGGTTATGAACAAGACAAGGGAAAGCTTGTAGGCTTCCGCAGCCTTCAGGATGATCCCAAACTTGTCCATTATATGCAAGTGGCTAAGATGCAGTCTGATCGTGAATACAAGAAAGCCTATGAGACAAGCAAGACACATTACCAAACGCCTTCTGATGCGCTCAGTATCGTGGCAGCTAAGGAGGCACAAGATCGTGTAACCAATGCGAACTACAAACGACTGATACACCACTATATGCTTCTACCAGATGCAATGAGTTTTGAACTGTGCAGAAACATGAATCAAATACAAAGCGATGTAAGTTTCTGCTTTCTGATTATCATTCACATCTGTGCCTGTTTTCCTCTTTTCTCATTGTGACTGTTTTAGAAAGAACAGGATAATGTGAACTGTTTGTAAATGGTGATCTTTACTTTTGTGTCCTGATTGGCAGAATGAATACAAACAGGATTATAATGAATGGTTCAAGGGTATTGGTTGGAGTCCTGCTGGTTCTCTGGATGTGGAGAAATCTAAGAAAGCTACAGAAATTGCAAGTGACCAGAAATACCGCCAGCATCCCAGCATGTTCCATTTTACAAAACAGAATGATGACATGGATATGGTCCTTGCAAAGCACAATGCACATATAATGAATAAAGTGAGTATTTGTGGGGAAAATTAATCAGCCACTCATATAACCCATTTGTTAATAAACACTGTATAAATCTCTGTCACTACTTTTATGTAACTGTTTCCCCAGGAAAAACAATTGTTGCTTTAAGATTACTCTCTTTTCAATTTTTTTTCTTCAGTAGCACTCAGTTACTGGTAAGGGGCATTGATTATAATAATAAATCTTTTCTCATTTTTCTCCTTGCTACCTCTTCAGCATCTATTATTTCATTCTTATGTGGAAATTACTGACCATGAAAATCTTGGTAGGTGGGCCTCAACAGAAGCAAGACTGGATCCCGATGCGTCTGATTCTGGATGAGCTCATCACATAGAATAATAAATCTGCTTTTTATCCATCAGTAACTGAAGTGCACACACATAAAGGTGTCCTGAAGGAGCCAGCCTTTGTCAGTTATACTAATACATCTGATGTTACTTTTTTCAATAGCATGCTTATACTCAAGCTTGGGAGAAGGATAAAACTCAAGTTCATGTGATGCCAGACACACCAGATATTCTACAGGCAAAACAGAACAAGGCAAACTACAGTCAGGTAGAGTTTTTTATTGCTTTCTATTACATTTCAAATTAACATCTACTTCCTTCCAATTTAAAAGTGCCCTCCTATTTCAAATAAAAATTAGTTAGTAAAAGTCAGAAGAGAATGAAAAGGAGGTTTTAGAGCAAAGGCAAGAAATTTACTGTGAGTAGTATTTTCAGAGTAACTGTGGGTAACATCTTCAGGCTAGCAAAGCAACAGACTAAATTATAATAAAATATATGGAAAATATGGGTCCTATTTTTGACCTTTGAAAGTACAAAGTCTGTACTCTGTGCTTACCATAAGTAAATTAAAATTGTTTTTAATTTTAGAAACTCTACAAGCTTGGCTGGGAGGAAATGATAAAGAAGGGCTATGACCTCACACCTGAAGCCATTTCAGTGAAAGCTGCCAAAGCTTCAAGGGACATTGCAAGTGATGTAAGCAACATTTCTAATTCAGTCTGAAGTGCACTTTTATGTGCAACACTCTGCTAAAGTGTGTCTTGTAGTAAAAAACTATAATTGATGAAAAAACACTTTCCTGATGTCTTTTTGTCGATGAAGAAAACATTTTAAGGAGAGTTGTTCTTATCTTGGCATTTCCAAAGATTGTGGTCCATCCATGAAGTGACTTGTCATAGAAAGTTAAGAGCAATTTAAACTGAGTTATCTGCTCTTCTGAATGTTACGCTTCCAGAGCAGCAGCAAATTGGTCCAGTCATCTGACTCCAGTGCCTACATTTGGAAATACTTCTTTCAGAAGTAGATACAGTGACACATGTATTGCTATTATTTTCCATAAATTGATGCTAATATATAACTCCTGTATTTATGGAAAAGATTTCATTAATCATTGGAAATGTGTCTGATGCTTAAGGTGATTGTTTAATTCATCAAAATATTGCATTGTTACAGCCTTCGGGTTGTGACTGTATAAATCAGATGGCACTGGAGACCGTTTTTAGAGCTGTGCACTCTTCCTCTCCAGGAGACTCTGTTTTTTCCCAGGGAAAGCATTCACAGGCACCAAGTGATGCACATGAATCAAGGGGCTACTAAATCTTTTCGTGAGATGCTGTAGCAAGTTGATTATTTCATTGGTAATGAGGAATGTTGAACTGAGTTGAAATATATATATCTGTTGAACTGTTGAAATATATCTGCCTTACATGTTTTACCGCTGTCTGATTCTTACTGTAATATCAATAATGAAATCTTTGTAATTTTAGTACAAGTACAAAGAAGGCTACCGCAAGCAACAGGGACATCACATTGGATTCCGCAGCTTACAGGATGATCCTAAGATGATGTGGTCTATGCAAGTAGCTAAGATGCAGAGTGAGAGGGAGTATAAGAAAGATTTTGAGAAGTGGAAGACGAAGTTTAACATGCCTGTGGATATGTTAGGCTTCCTCCTGGCTAAGAAATGTCAGGAACTGGTTAGTGATGTAGACTACAAACACATGCTACACCGCTGGACTTGTCTACCAGACCAGAATGATGTCACCCAAGCAAAGAGGGTCTATGAACTACAGAGTGATGTAAGTTTTCTCTGAATTTCATTCATTCATTTTTTGCAAAATATCTACTTCTTATTGAAGTTTCTTCTATAACTTTCTTTTGATATCAGCGTAGTTCAAATAGAAGATAATACACCAGTTATTCTTTTAATATGGTTTAATACACGAACCGTGAAAGAATCTACTATGATTTTGATTTCTTTTTCCTTAACAGAATCTATATAAGTCAGATCTACAGTGGCTCAGAGGCACTGGATGGAGTCCTTTGGGATCTTTGGAATCTGAAAAGAACAAGAAAGCTTCTGAAATACTAAGTGAAAAGAAGTACCGTCAGCACCCAGATACTATTAAGTTCACAAGTATCCCGGATGCCATGGATATCACTTTAGCAAAATCTAATGCCAAGAACAGAAGTGATGTAAGTTGCCTCTAGAACAAGAACATGTGATTCAATAAATGAAGGAATTCTTCAGTATATATTCGTTAAAAAGAATGTGATTAAAATATACAAATATCAGATGTTTGCAATCTGTGTCTTACTGTTCATTTGTGAAGAAGTACTATGCCTTATTTGGGAGATTAAAGTCTTTAGGACCATATATTTTATTCAGCAGTAACTACAAATAGAATCCTTACAATGTAGTATGCAATTGTATTGTTATAATGCTGTCTCCTTGACCCTTTATGGATGTAAAGAAGGAAAAAAGATATATCGGTAAGAAATTAGTGTATTATTTTATTTAAATATCTTACATGCTTATGTCACTCTCACTTGTATGGTACATCTTTGATTTGCTATTATAGAAAAAAGGTAAGCTGAATTCTCTGCTGTGCATGTAAAGCTTTTTTGTTCATGTCTCTTCAGATACTGTATAGAGAAGCTTGGAACAAGGACAAGACTCAGGTTCACATCATGCCTGATACTCCTGAAATTTTACTGGCTAAATCAAACTTAATCAACGCAAGTGATGTAAGTGTGTCTGTATAGTGCTGTTATTACAAAATTTGGATTTACCCCTTGTAGCTTTAGTTTAAAATGGTGTGGAGTAGTTCTGCAGATCTAACAGTTGTAAGCATACCTGTAGTCTTTTCCTGTGAAAACTATTATGCATTGGGATGTCCAAGTTAATTGCTAAATTGTAATGTGGAAGTGGAATTGCTAGGGAAAAACTACCAAGAAGATACTCAACACAAGTTGGATGTTTTCTCTTTCATCCCTACAGATCATATTAACATTATAGATATGTATTCAGTAGTTTCTAGTAAGCCTGTCATTCTTGTTTTGTGTAAAGTCTGATGATATTGAATTGCCTTTTCAGAACTACTTAGGATTACTTTACATCAAATTCTTGTTTATAATGGAACAAATATAGACCACATGTGAAAGGTAAAGAAACATTAAAGGCTTTATCATAAGAAATTGAGAAGGCAATTAGGGCTGAAATTGGGTGTAGCAAATTAGTTACCTCTGTAGAAGACGCTGTTATTCATTGAGATTAATATTTCTAGTAAAGATTTGCTCTCAGATCAGTTAATCAGAAAATAGTTGTTTTGATATATTGTATATCATCAGTCACAAAATACACATTACTGTAAACTATAGAATTTCCTTTAATGAATGAAACTGTATTTGGAATCATATTTAATTTTCAATGATCAAGGGAATAAAAATGTACTACTGTGTAGTTAAGACGATCTTACCTTTTTTCTATACTGGAAAACACTCCTGAGCCATAAATGTAACAATTACTTTGAATTCTTCTCCAACAGAAACATTACAAGTTAGGATATGAAGAGCTGAAGAGGAAAGGCTACGATCTTCCTCCTGATGCAATACCCCTCAAGTCAGCGAAGGCATCCAGAGACATAGCTAGTGAAGTAAGAATCCTACTGAGTGAAAATCATAGTATGGCATTATATCAGTACAGATTTCTGGTGGAAGATGTCTTTTTAAGAGAAAGACAAATCTACCATTGTAATACGTACATTGTGCTCAATGAAGAGGCTGTATAATTTTGTATAATTGCTTATTGTGCAAAGTTCATTGAATTTGCTGATGTAGTTTAAATAAAAAGAATGTAACTATAAAAATGAACATAATACGTTCAAGAAATAAAATAAAAATGGCACAAATGTAGCCAAAATGTACAATATATATTAGCATATTTATTAATTCAAAAATTAACAAGTATATAACAGAAGAGAACTTTAAACTACATCTTAAAAACACTGTGTTTTCTGCATTCAATTAGTACCAATATAAAACAGCCTACCGGAAGCAGCTTGGCCACCACATTGGTGCCCGTAACATAGAGGACGATCCCAAGATGATGTGGTCGATGCACGTTGCCAAGATCCAGAGTGACAGGGAGTACAAGAAAGCCTTTGAGAAGACAAAGACGCACTTCAGCAGCCCAGTGGACATGCTGGGAGTCGTGTTGGCCAAGAAATGTCAGGAGCTGGTCAGCGATATTGATTACAGGCATCCTCTGCATCGGTGGACCTGTCTGCCGGACCAGAACGATGTTGTACAAGCCAAGAAAGTGTACGACCTTCAGAGTGATGTAAGTTGTTCTTTACCAGGTGTGTGAGAATAGGATGTTCCCCTTGTGTTGTCTGCCATTGTTGGGAAGATGGAGTTGGGGAGTACATTACGTTCACAGAAGAGTTGTGACATGTCTTGAGAGTTTTGGTGGACGGATTGGTACGGATGACTGAACTCTTGTATGTCGGGGGG